>CM034058.1:3135206-3385759 GCA_019804595.1 Bruguiera parviflora | reverse complement strand
AAAAAAAAAACACATCAATATTTTATCTCCATAAATGAAAGTAAGATCTAAGAATTTCACCCAACGAGAAGTTATTTACATTGCAAATATGGATATGGCAATAACCATATTTGCAATGTAATGAAACAAAGCTTGCCTATTTACTAAATGTCACAAGTTAATATGTAATGAAATAGAGTTATGTAACTTGGAAATCTTTAGGTGGCTTTTGTTCAAACTTACAATGATTTTCATGACAAGTGAAGAAAGACTTGTTGACTTTCTATGTTGTATGCATAGAGATAAGCAAACTTGAAGTATGGATGTTTTTAAGTTTGGTGGAACAACACTGAAGGGGGTTAATCAAACTTTGGAAATCTTGAAGAAGAAAACTCTTGATCGACTTCCTGAAAGTTATTTTTATAGTTTACTTAGGAAAAGATAACATAGTTTTTTTAGAGTGGTGTAGCCACTTATACCCTGCAAAGTTCCTTTAATGTAATTTTTAATGGTTGGGACAAAATCGAAAATTTTGAAACAAAGAGTTGCAGTTGGGTAGCATAGAGTTCTATAGAGGTAATTAGGAAGAGAAAAAGAGCAACTTATATAAGGGAGTCTATTACCCTCTTATCAAAGGAAGAGGATCAATCCGCACCAATGTGTTGTTGGGAAACCAATGTATTGTTGGAAAGAGAAGGCATAAAAGAAAATATGATATGAAACGTAAGAAGGAATTACAATTGGAAAAGGAAAACATTTTTGAAAGGGAAAAATCTAGGTGGACACAAATATAGTGGAATCAAGTGGATACAAAAAGTTTTATATTACATGTTCACATTTTTACTAATATAAAATGTAAAAATGTAGTATAAAACCTTTTTGTGTCTACTTGAGTCCACAAAATTTGTGTCCATCTAGTCGATTCCTTTTGAAAATGATGATCCGCAAGGATAACTTAGGGATTGTCTCTCTTCCCTATTTTGACTCTTTTGTCTATCCCTATACTCTCTTTCTTCTCCCTCTACCGCCCCCATCTCTATACACTTTCGAGATACTAACACTATCCTCTCTTTATACTCTCTCCTCTATCTGCATATGCTTCCTCCCCTCTCTCTCCATATTCTATCTCTTCTCTCTTTCTCCTCTTTCAAGACTCTCTCTCTTCTCTCTCTTTACACTCACTTGTCTCTTTGCTATGTGTAAAATACATACTGACAATTATTACTAAAAAATCCTATTAAATGTAGACCACAAAAGATAATAAAAGTAGATCACAAATAATAAAATTAATATCGGATTGTATTCAAATTACTTGAATGGAAAGCTAAAACTTCATTTAACTGAATGAATGGTTTTCAGCATTGCATTCACATTTGCATCGCACTACAAGCAAGCTGAACTTGTATGAACTGTATCGTGTGCATTGAAATTTTCCAATAAATGGCTTGCAGGCTTTTATTAAGGTTTTATGGCAGATACGGTACAAGTTCTGGGTTTTGAAGCCTTAGATGCTAGTCCTTCGTTGAATGATAATTAATGGGGAACTAGTTGACCCGAGTGGTCATATGAATACTGAAGAATCCAATGCTGTCGAAGACCACAGGCAATCACATTCAATTGGCGAGATGCCTGCCGTCGGAATGCTATTTGAGTCGTTGCATGATATATTTGAGTATTATCAGAAGTATGCGAAGACAAAAGGATTCAGTATTGTGAACCAAGGGCCATCAAGTCCCCAGGAGAAGTCGAGATACAGATGAACCAGAAAAATACACTTGCTAATTGTAATGTGTGCTAGTCTATTAATGCTGGCACATTGTGTTGAACACTTTCAGGAAATGCCAGTGGTACAAATTGTCAAAGAAAACGATGATGTGTCCTGAGTCAACTATTGTTTTTTCACCAATCACTCAATATCTATCCGTTACAATTTCTCTACCAATCGCTCACTAATTAAAATTTATTTTTTAAAAAAAGAAGAGATTATTATTATATCAATAATGTAATTTTAATTTACACTATAAAAAGTCATTATATTGCACAACTAATATATAACTAAAAAAACGTACAAAATTTTATTAATAAAATATAATTTTTTCATTGGTAATTGTCACTATTAGGAATGGATCTAATTTCCCGATAATTTATACAGATACTTTTATTTCTCAAAATTTTCATCCTTTTAATGTCCTAATTGCTCTTTCTATAAAAAATATATAAAAAAAAAAACTTACTTTCAATACATTAATTTTCACAAAAAAATAACTATAATTTTATTTTCTCATATAATTGTTTTTCTATGAAGTATCATCGTACTAAAAAAATTCTCTTTTAAGAGAATTTTAATCAGAGACTTTATCAACTATTGAGTCAATCTAAATTTTCTCCTTCAACTTATTACTTGTCTCAAACTAACTCTCTTGTTTACTGGTACCATCATCTAGGTCATGCTACTCATTCAACTATTTCTCACATATTTAATAAGTCATCAGTCACACAACCATTCATCATGTGTATCTAACAAAAGTCATCATCATCACCATCCTCCTACTTCTCATAGGTTCACGACCCCTTTAGAATTAATTCATTTTGATATTTAAGGACTAGCTTCTGTAACATCTTACCAAAATAATAAATATTACATTTGTTTTATTAATAATTATTCCAAATTTTCCTGACTTCATATATTTAATTCTTATGACCAATTTTTACATATTTTCATGGTTTTTTAAATTTCATTAAAACCAACTCAATATCGAGTCAAAGTTATTCAAAGTAACTATGCCGAAGAATTTTTGTCTTCATCTTTTAATAAACTATTACAGGAGCATGACATTTACAAATGAACATCTTATCCTTATCTAGCCCTTTAAAAGGGTTCAACCAAATATAAACATAGACATGTGGTTAAAATAAGTCTAGCAATTATGTATCATGCATTTGTCCCCTCTCACTTTTAGGATTTTGCTTTTAAGAGTGCAGTTCACATTATCAACTAACTACCCACTCCAATTTTATAGCAACGCAACCCCTACGAAGTACTCTTTTCTACCACACCATTAATTAAACATCTTCAAGTTTTGATTATATTGTGTACTCAAACCTATAACCCTATACCAAGCACAAACTAGAACACATATTACATCAGTGCATTTTCTTGGGATATCCCTTGAGTGTTAAAGGTTATTGATATTATTTCCTACTTCAATGATGATTCTATATAACTACAAATGTAATCTTTAATGAGATGATTTTTTTGTTTGTTACTCTTGTCATCAATATACCATCAGTTGTATCCTCATCAACATCTTTGGAGTTACCCCTATACGTTCCTCCAATACATTTGCAACATGATGATTTACATCAAAAGGAATCAAGAACTGACATCTCTCACATCTTGACACCTGTGCAAAGTAATCCTACAATGCCCTCTCTTGCCACTAAAACTATCTCATAAACCATTATCCCACAAGCTCTAAGCTCACCCCCACAACCGGTACCACCAACCCACCCTATAGTGACTCGACTTCAAGACGGCACCATTCCCCATTGATATGTACAAAAGGATCAAACCTATACATTAGCCACTTTAACAGCAATCTTATTCATACCATCTTGTTATAATCAAGCAATAAAAAACCCAAATTAGCAAGTCATTATGGCCAAAGAATACACTACACTTTTGAAAAATCAAACATACGACCTTGTACCATCTTTTTCTACTTGTAAGCCCATTAGTTGCAAATGGGTCTTTCATGTCAAATTTTGTGCAAACAACTCCCTTGAACAATACAAGGTTAGATTAATCACAAAAGACTTTTATCAACAACAAGGAATCGACTATAATGAAACCTTCAGCCCTATGGTTAAACATGTTATGATTTGCACTATCCTCAGAATTGCATTTTTTAAGGGTTAGCAACTGCAACAACTCGATGTTAAGAATGCATTTCTTTATGGTCATCTAATTGAAGAAATATTCATGGATCAACCACCAAGTTTCATTGATCCCCACCATCCCCATCGCGTATGCTATCTAAAATAATCTTTTTATGGCCTAAAATAGGCACACCGTGCCTAGTACTAACAACTCAATAATTTTCTCATCTTTATTGGTTTTGTAATTTCTTCAACTGACTCATCATTGTCTGTATACAGCACAATACAGTATCTTCTTACTCGTTTATGTCGATGACATAATTCTTACAAGATCCCTTACAACATCATTATCTACTCTTTTAAAGACTCAACAACAGGAATTTGCTATCAAAAACTTGGGTGAACTTAATTATTTCCTTGAGATTGAAATACAACACACTTTAAATGGTATTCTTCTTCACTAGGTAAGATATACAACCGATGTTCTTCCATGAGCAAAAATGTAGGATACAAAACCTATCACTACACCTTATGTTGTCAACTCAAATATTTCATTTATCCATTATAATGAGTTATCCATTGTGGCTGACATTGCCTCTGTTGTCAACACTCCTTATCAATATATGCATGCATCCACAGAGATTTATTGGCAGTTTGTCAAACATATATTACGCTTTATTCATAGCATGTAGCATTATGACATCCTTTTTACTCGCAACAACAATTTGCATCTCTATGCTTTTTTAGATATAGGTTAGGTGGGAGACCACAACATTAGATAATCTGTTGGCAGCTTCAGCATATTCCTTAGCACCAATCTCATCTCATAGAGTTCTCGTAAGCAACGAATAATCCCCTGATCCAACACAAAGGCTGAATTCAAAAGCTTAGTTGACATCATTTGGATTGAGGCTCTCTTACATGATCTCAATATCTCTTGGCAAGGCCCTCTAGTTCTTTAGTGTGACAACATCTCTACTATCCATCTGACAAGGAACCCTATCTTTCATACTCGAATAAACACATGGAAATTGATTACCACTTCATATGAGAACCAATTGTCAAAAATCAATTTCATATTTAATACATCTCCACTATAGACCAACCTACTAATATCTTCACCAAAGGGCTCTTTACGACTTACTTTCAACTTCTATAGTCTAAGCTTATTATGCATTCTCACATTAGCTTACAAGGGAATGTCAAAGGGAATGATGATGTGTCCTAAGTTAGCTACAATTTCTCCACCAATCACTCAATCTACATCAACTACAATTTCTCCGCCAATCACTCACCAATTAAAATTAATTCTTTCCAAAGAGAAGAGATTATGATTGTATTCCATATTAATGATGTAATCTTAATTTGCACTATAAAAAGGCATTACACTACACAACTGATGTACAGCCAAAAGAATATACAAAATTCTATCAATAAAATACAATTTTCTCATTGGTAATTACTACCATATTTCATCTTATTAGTTCATTTCCTTACACAAATAAAAGGCTCAATTTTTTAAAATTCCACATTATTTCCTACTTTAAGGATCAAATGCAAAATGACAAAGTATTAGAAAACAAATCACTAACATAATCAATGTATAAATAATGACAAAAAGGGCTAAAGAGGATTAAAATGTATGGTTTAACATGAGCATATTTAGTGATAGTCACAATACTAACTAATATATATGCAATTGCAATTTAGATGATATTTCATCTTAAGGAGCAAAAATTAAAGTGTCCCTTCTCATTAACTAAACCCCACTTGAAATAACTTTTCAGTGCAGCCTATCCACTAAAGTGGATAGCCTTTTGGCATCAAGTCCTCTCTTCTTCTAACTCAACACTAACCATGCAATTTACTCAAAATTTTCCATCACTATTTAGGATTGTGTAGCTTCTTAACTACAATTTCCATGGCTTAGTAGGGAATTTAATGTACTTAGAATTTAACATGTTAATACTTGGACTCAATAAGAGTGAAAGAGATTAAATCAGAGTCCAAATTGGTGTGCTAACTTCAATAAGGCCACAATATCTCCAAAGTATTTCAAGTAGCAAAACAAAATAATGCTATAACTTATATTAGAAATTATTTAATCTCCTACAGATAGACTTTTAAAAGTATATTTAGCACAAAAAGAATATTAATCCTGGAACCAAGCTCTAATATGTTATTCTAGGGAGAGAGCAATACAAGCAACTATTCCAAATCATTAATAATCCTTTTCACTTAGGAGCTCCAAGCCCTCAACCACCTATTTGTTGTCATTAATCGAAAACATTGTGATGCCATTGGGAAAAGCTCTTTTAGGGTTATAAGTGTACACTTTTTATTTCTATAGATTATGTAATAGTAACTCCTTGTTTTTATAGTCTCGTGAATTTTTGAGTTGATAAATTTGACTTCTCAAAGTTTGTTTATGAGAAGCTCACCATTCTTTAATTGAATTCAATTAGTTTTGATTCCAAAATTAATTTTATGATTAATGCTAAGGAATTTACTGAATTTTGAGATAGATATTTCATTACCATTTATACAATAGCCCTTATGTACAACAATTGATTACAAAATTGATTGGCCATTTTGATGTGAACTTTAAATAGTACAATGAATTGAGAAATATGCATCTTATGTCAAAAATAAGTAATAAAAGGTGGTACTTGAACCTAGTGATTGAGTTTAAGTATATATGCACAAGAAAAGGTTCCTAACTCAAAGGTAATCAAAATTGTAGCTTAGAGAAGATAGTCCATTTCAAGTAATGGTATAGATTAATGACAATCTTATAAGTTAGACCTTCCTAGTGAGTGCAATATGAGTGTAATATTTAATATTTCAAATCTTTCTAGTTTTAATGCAAGTGATAATTTAAGTACAAATCCTTTGAAGGAAAGGGAGAATGATATGATCCATAAAGCAGTTAATGCATGGAGAGTTTCTAAAGATCCATTAAGTATTCATAAAGGGTCAATGACACATTCAAGAGTTAAAAAGATAAAAGAAGTACTAAATGAGCTTACTGAGAATATTTAGACCAACCAAATAACAAATTGCATGAATTCAAGTATGAAAGAGAACCAAGACTTTATTAATATAATTAAAGTGTTTAATGGGTTAAAGTTAAATAATAAAATTCATTCCTAAGTAAGAGTTTGTTATAAAATAAGAGTTCACAATAAAATAGAAATGTTCATATATTTTAGAAATACATCATTGTCTTTACTTTTAGAATTAGAGTTGTTACTTTAACCTATAAATAAAGTTGATTTCATTGTTAAAAAATATAAATTTTTGGTGCTGAAAAGGTGAGAATTGTCTCTTTCAATATTTCATTAAACTTTGCAAACTTATCAAGATTATTGTCCTATAGAGTTTCAACCTAACTTATCACTCTCAAATCTCTTCTTTCTAAAGTGTGACATCTATATCCTTCTTTATACTTTTGATTTGTATTCCTTTGAACATTGGTTCAAGGTTTTACTTTTGTTAAACTTGATTTAACTTTCTTGGGGTTTAGAATTCCTTATTTTGCTTATAGGTTTCATTTTGCTCTTTAGTTACATTAAATGGTATCAAAACTTTAGGGTTTATATCAAATTTGCTTACCTAAATTTAAGTTTTCCTCTTATTCTTTTTCTTAGCCACCTTTTCTAACCTTTCTTTTTTTCTTTTATGAATCCACCACATCTTAGTTTATCTTTCTTGTCTTTAAATATATGCCAAAAAAAAAGACAAAATCAAAAAAGAAAAGAGTGACAAAAAAATAAAAAAAAAATCACTTTGGCATAATAGCTCAACAATTTGGTCAAATTAGCCATAATAATAATCTAGTTCTTTAACTTGACTTTACTTTCACTATTTATTTTCTTGTTCTATTGTCTAAGCACTTGCTTTTTTTGAGTCTACTTAAATTTATTTTCCTTGGCATCCTCTTTTCGTTTTCTAATTTCTTATTTTCCATTAAGTTAATATTGCTTTATTTATTCTATTTTGTGAGTTGGTTCACTTAAAATTAATCTTTTTAATTTAACTTTTTTAGTTCTATAAAGAGCTAAAAAGGGAAATTTAAAGTGGTAAAAGGTAAGAGTGTGAGTTCATTATAAGAAAAGCCACCAAAGAGAAGTAAACGTGAGGGTTGAGTAACAATAATTGAGAGAAACACGTAAAGGAGTGCATATGAGGTTATTTCTAATGTTTTTGGTGTAAGTTAGCAATATGAATTTGAAAGATAAGGGAGTAAGTGAAAAGGGTAAGAAGGATGATTCATTCATACTCTAAGCCATAAAACAATTGTTTGAGCACATGATGTTATGTATAGTGATATAAAAGGTCAAATAAAGAAGCAATATGCTATTATGGCTTATTTACAAAAAGGATAGACACAGGAATCTCCTAATGCATGAAGGTAAGAGAGACATAATCATTATGATTGCTATGATGATGATGGAGAAAATGATACTAAGTTTGATGATCTAGCTACTTTGCTTAGAATCACCAATAAATAAAATGGTTAGAGAGATTTTAGGAGATGAGACATCTATGAAAAAATAATGAAACATATTTAGAATAAGAGAAGAAAATTGAGTTGATTTTTGATTGTCACAACTACTTTGAAGAGACAATGATAAAACTTGTTACTATTGAATTTACTAATTATTTTATTATTCAATGGGATCAACATGTTTTAAGTAGTAAAAGGAATCATAAGAGACCTATTAATACATGGGAGGAAATAAAAACTATTATGAAAAAGAGGTCCATCCTTAATTACTATAATAAAGATTTGAACCAAAGGTTATAAAGGCTCACTCAAGGCACTAAAAGTGTAGAGGACTATGACAAGAAGATGGAAATTGCCATGATTCAAACTATTGTAGATGAGGATAAAGAAGCAATCATAACTCAATTCTTGCAAAGGCTAAATAAAGATATTACCAATGTAGTTGAATTACAACATTATGTAGAGTTAAAGGATATAGTGTACATGGAAATGAAAGTTGAAAGGAAACTTAAACAGAAGAGTTTTATACTATTTGAACAGAATTTAGGTTTCACTTCATCTTAGAAGCCTAATAAGAACAAAAAGGAAGAGAAGGCTTATTATAAGCCCAAGGCCAAATCTTACAAGACTAAGAAAGTGAGTTCTACTTAAAAGAAAGGTAATTCTAATTCTTAACCTAGTAAAGATATAGATGTTCAATATTTGAAGTGTTTGGAAAAAGAACATAGTGCATCTCAATGTCCAAATAAACATGTAATGATGTTGTAGGGTAATGGTGATATTGAGACCAAAAAAGAGTCTAATGATGACTTCATGCCACCATTAGAGGATGCAAGTGATAGAGAGGAGTATCCAATTAAGAGATATGTGTTAGTAGTTAGACGAACATTGAGTGCATAATCTAGGAAGATGATCTAATTAAGAGAGATGTGTTAGTAGCTAAACTAACATTGAGTGCATAAGTCAAGGAAGATGATGAAGTATAGAAAGATAATATTTTCCATACACAATGTTACATCAAAGATAAGGTATACAACATGATCATTAATGGGGCTATCTATACAAACCTAGCTAACACTGATTTGGTTGAAATATTTAATTTACCTACCATAAAGCACCCTAAACCATATAAATTTCAATGGTTGGATGAATGCGAGAAGATTAAGGTAAATAACCAAGTGTTAGTATTATTTACTATTAGGATATATACTGATAAGGTCTTGTGTAATGTAATTCCCATACATGTTAGGCACATTTTATCGAAAAGATCATGACAATATAATTAGTAAGTAATGTATAATAGGTTTAAGAATAGATACTTTTATGTAATAAATAATAAACTTGTTACTCTTATCCCTTTGACACCTTAGTAAATTTATAAAAATCAATTGGGCATTAAAAAAAAAAAGAGTGAGAGAAAAACGAGAATTAAGATTGAGAGAAGGAAAGAGGAATAGAAAGGAGAGAAAATAGATGAGATTGAGAGAAAAGAAGGAAGAGGGGAAGAAAAAAAAATAAGTGTTTGTATGTAAAAAAAAGTGATGTTAAAAGAGTTTTCTATTCAAAATAGTTTATGATTATACTTTTGTATAAAGAGACTTATTTTTAATACTAACAAACTTAACCCCTCTTTGCCTAATATTGTTGTTTCTCTTTTGTAGAAATTTAATGATGTTTTTCCTTAAGAATCAAATGGTTTACCACTATTAAAGGGAATAGAACATTAGATTAAATTCATTCTTGTTACAACAATACCAAATCTACCAACTTATAGAAGTAGTTTTAATGAGATAAAGGGACTTTAAAGGCAAGTTAAGGAGCTTATGGCAAAGAGCGATATGAGGGAGAGCATGAGTACATAAATGGAATATAGTCTTCAAAACTAAATATAGTTTGTATGAATGACTTGTCATGTCATTTGATCTCACTAATACACCAAGTACTTTCATGAAATTGATGAATCATGTTTTATGTGCATTCATTAGAAATTTTGAAATTATGTATAATTTTAATCCTTTAATTCCTTTGGATTTGATACCTTCACCTATTGATAAATATGCTGATTTAGATGGTAAGCACAAAGTGGAAATGATAAAGAAGTTGCATGAAAAGGTACAATGACAAATTAAATAACGAAGTGAGTAACATGCATCCTATGCCCAACAATGGGCGAGGCAAAAAAATATGGTGCTTAAATTTGGTGATTGGATTTGAGTATATATACATAAGAAAAGGTTCTAGGCTTAGAGGCACTCAAAATTGCAACCTAGAGGTGATGGTGTATTTCAACTAGTGGTACAAATTAATGACAATATCGATAAGTTGAACTTTTCCAATGAGTATAATGTAAGTGTAATATTTAATATTTTTAATTTTTCCATTTTTGATACAAGTTATGATTTAAGGATAAATCCTTTTTAAAAGAGGAGGCATAATAAGATCCATAAAAAAGCTTATGCATGGAGGACTTCTAAAAATCCATTAAGCATTCATGAAGAGCTAATAACACATTCAAAAGTTAAAAGGATGAAAAAAGTACTAAATAGACTAATTGAGAATATTTGAACAAATCAAATAACAAATGGTAAGAATTCAAATTTGAAAAAATACCAAAACTTCGTTAATATAATTAGAGTGTTTAACGAATCAGGGTTAAATAATAAAATTTACTTTTAAATAAAAATTCATTATAAAATAAGAACTTATAATAAAATATGATTTTTTTATATTTTAATAATATATCATTGTTTCTACTTTTAAATTTAGAGTTATTATTTCAACTTATAAATAAATTTGATTTTATTGTTAAGAAATATAAATTATTAGTAAAAAAAAGTGAAGATTTTCTTTTTCGGTTCTTTATTAAATTTTGCAAACTTATCATAATTATTATCTTATAGTATTCCAATCCAACTTATTGCTCTCATATCCTTTTTTTTTTCAAGTATGACATCTATATTTTTATTTATACATCGTGTTGTTTTAAATATTGGATTTAAGTTTATTCTTTAAATTTGTATTCTTTTAAATATTGGGTTAAGATTTTATTTTTGTTAAATTTGATTTAACTTTCTTAAAATTTTGAATTTTTTATTTTGATCGTGAGTTTTATTATACTCTTTAAGGCTTAGATCACATTTTCTTTTAAGTTCTCTTGAAAATCAGCAGTTGTGGTAAAGTGTGAACCATAAGTAAACTTAAGAATCTTGTCTCACGGAAGCTCAGAGAAAGCTGACCCTATCCTCCTACTTTTTGCCCCTAAACTAAACAAAAAAATTAAGTTGGCCGTAAATTGTGTAGTTACCCCAAGCAGCCCTCTTTTTCTTGATAGAGAGGGCACGTTAATCTATAAATTGGTGAGATTCTGAAGTTACTGAAAGCAAAGGAGACAAAGGAAGATGACATAGCATACATAAACAAATTAAGAAAGATAAAGATAAAAATTTGCAGAGGAGCATGAACACCAAAGAAAACTCAAGTCATCTAAGAAAGTTCTCTAATGTTAGTTACAACGGAAAATCACAAATTAGAATCTTATATGATGCATGTGTATTGTAATAACAAAACTTCAAAATCCTCTATAACAAACTCAAAAGGCTCGCAGCATAGCTTGTCAATTAAACAAGATAATCAATAATAAAAGTTTAGCCATCTTACAAGAAAGTGGTTGACATTTGATCATTTTTGTCGACTTAAGTAAGAAAGCAAGCTTAAACAAAATCGCAGGCCTTTTATGTCACGGTTGACATGTGAGCACTTTGGTCGATCTATGTAAGATAGCAAGTTTCGGCGAAACCGCAAGCTTATATGTCACGGTTGATTTTTTATCACTTTAGTTGGCCTAAGTTAGCCGAAAAAACAAAGAACATATTGTGCCCTTGGCTGCCATTCGAGTGGACAAGTGAGAGAGGTCATAACATACGAAAATGGTTGTCATTTTTGTGGGTCTAGAATTATTCTTGTTACGGACTAGAATGACCGTGCCGAGAACAACCCTAAAATCATTGAATCGTTATGTTGCAGTGCAATTTAGTTCACAAAAAAATAATAAAAAATAAAAAATAAAAGTTGATGGTTGTACAATCATTTTCCTTGAATACAATTTTCGGCATACAAAATATTAATTATCTACTCTAGAATACAATTGTTTGATAAACGCGTGCAAAAATGGAATTTAACAAAAGGTCCTCACAGAGGAATCACTCCATACTAAGAGGACTGTGACGTGCACATCAAAAGCGATAAATTGGAATATTCAATCAGTTTCCACGCATATGTCTGTTGTTTTCTCGCACAACTCCGGAGAGCACCAGTGATGCACTTTTAAAACTACATGATAAATTCTCCCCGGTGTGATTAAACCCGTATAGAAAAGGGGGATTAAGACTTAACACGTTTCTTTCTTTTCTTTTTTTTTTTTCAGAATACAATTTTTGGAAGTTTCGTACGAATACTAAACAATGGAATACAAAGAGAGGTCTACGACATGCAGCAAGTGACACTGAAGTTTAAATATTTCATCAATTGGCAACAGTGTCATAACAAACAATCGTGTAGACGAATGATACTAATTATTCACCGCGACACAACGTGAATAAGGACTTAAACCACGACTTTTAATAGATTGAGTGAAAGACTCAAATACAATAATAAATTAAGTAAATATATTTTTTATTATATATAAAAAAATATTTAATTTTCAAAATCACAAATTCTAATACTATTTATTAAAAATTTTTCAATAAATTTAATATCATAATTTTTTAGATTTTATAATTAAATATATTTATATAAATAATATTATAAATAATGCACTTAAATATGTGAATACTAAAATTATTAATATATTTAAAAAATTCACCTTAACTTAATAATTAATTTTACTTTTTTTTATAGTCACATACTTTTTTAGATGAAACATTTTTGTGTGTTAAGAAAAAAAAGAATTAATTTTTTATACATACATACAATTTAGAACTTAAATTAAGAATATTTATCATTGTTCAAATCAAATTTAAAATTATAATTCTTAATAATATAATAATATACGTAATTATATTTTACTAATTAAGTTATATTATAATTGAATTTTTAATTAAAATATATTTTAATAAAATTGTAACATGACTAATTGAGAAATTCTATCATTGCCATCCAAATTTATCTCTTCTATCCGTCAATGTATTCATTCAGGAAAACCAAAAAAAAAAAAAAAGAAAGATTGAAATAACCAACTACCACTACAGTTAAGGACCACACAAATCACCAACGGATAAACACAATCACTAGGAATATTGCAAGTCAATTGTGTGTACATTTACACGACAACAAAAATGTAATTCAATACGACTCATCAAGCACCCCTCTGAATTGGAATGCTCAATGAGTACTTGCATTTCAGTTAAGAGGTTCAAAGGCGTGTTCATCTTCAATTTACCACGGCCCAACATCCTTCACATACATATCTCTTATCTCGATTACATGAACCTGAAACAGAGCCGAAGGAAAGAAAAAATGTACAATATCAAAAAAAAAAAAAAACAAAGAAAAAAAAAAACAAACAGGTATGTTTTGGTAGAAAAGAAGAATTCTAATATTGTCAACAAACCTATAAAATTTTTGTTTTCTAATTATGTTTCAAAATTTATATAAATATGCATATAGTTGGGTCCAATGTAACTTAATATAATCCCGATAATCAAGGCACTGTTCATTAGCACTGTCAATCTTAGTATTGTGCAGATCGGCGCCAGGAGAGTTAAATTATCAAGCTTTGACAATTCAATGACACAAGTTTCTATTTATTTCAAATGAGTTTGTTTTTATTAAAATGATAATAATAATTGAGTTTTCTTACTCAAGTTTTATTTTGTTTATATCTTCTCATCAGATTTAATTTTCTATTATGTGAGTTAAGCATTGTTGGAAGAATCTTTATTATCAGAAATTAATCTTTTTGTTTTTATATTTTAACTTCAAAATATTTTGAATTTATTTTTAGGTGTTTTATCAATCGAGTAGGTTTTGTATGTATATAAAAGCTGTCAGTTTTTAATTTTAAATTTTATAGTTAAATTTGTATTTAAATTTATAAAATATCACTACATAATGAAGTTTTCATAGTTAATAAAAGACAGAAGAAATCATCTTCGTATCTTTTCTCCCTGTTGCAACTTTTCAGTAAATTCAATTTTTTTGTTAAGTTAGGTAAGGAGTTGTTAGAGGAGTCTCTATTAACATGAAATTAAAATTTATATTTTTATATTTTAACTTCAATTAAGAAGAATTTGTATTTATATAAAAATTGTCAATTTTTGAATTTCTAAATTTGTACTTAAATTTATTTTTGAATCTGTAAAATATCTCTACATAATAAAGTTTTTATCATTAATGAAAGTAGAGATCATCTTTGTACCCCTTTTGCTGCATTTTCTTTTTCGTAATTTTTTTGGCTTTTTGTCGAAAAACATCCTTTACTGCAACCTTCCATGCCCATGCCACATTTTCAATTCTAATGCTTTGCTTTTCATGCCCTTATAAACCAATAGAGTGACATCAAATTAGCAAGATCTACGTATTGAGTGAGAGGAAGAGACAGTAAACATTTGTAAAAGAGTAGAGAAACCAAAATGTTATTCCATACAAATCAAAAACAAACTACGCGGCTTTTAAGTTATTTTCCAGCAATTAAAACATCTTTTCTTTCCCTTGTTCTTATTATTTTCTTACCTCGCTGTCAAAGATAAAGATAAAGAGTCTGAGTTTTTCATATTTTAACCCAACAAATGTATATTGTAATTTTTAGATTCTGTCTTTCTTGGGTAATTGCAGTTTCTAAAGGTATTAGACTTTATCAACAGTTTGAGAAGAACTTTTGCTTTTCGGCAATACTACAACTTCTTTAGAGCAATTGCAAGCTCT
Organism: Bruguiera parviflora; assembly: GCA_019804595.1. Classification (NCBI taxonomy): domain Eukaryota; kingdom Viridiplantae; phylum Streptophyta; class Magnoliopsida; order Malpighiales; family Rhizophoraceae; genus Bruguiera; species Bruguiera parviflora. The sequence goes on along the minus strand of CM034058.1, from coordinate 3,370,470 downwards.
CCATTATGAATTCAAGAGGGAAAAAAAAATAAATTTGATTTTAAATGTTTTGTATAGATTCCAAAAAAAAAAAAAAAAAAGAATTCGAAAAATTAAATACTTGTTAAAGAATTGATTTTAAAAAATAAAAACCATAAATATTTGAAATCTGATTTCCAATATTAGAAAATTTGAAGATTCTAGATGAGTCAAATACATTTAAAGACTAGTTTCATAAACCAGAAAAAGAAAATGAAGTTTCAAATTAGATTTTTCTTCTAAAATTAGAATTCTTGTTATGTTAGAGGAGCAAAATTCGTAAAAATTAAATCAAACTTGAGGTTCAAGCATCCGGGAGAGACTTCGATGCAACATCACAGAGTGATAGAAATGTTAGTACTGTTGCCTTACCCAAGTTTTGTTTTCTTTTGCTTATTCCTTTCCAGCAATCTCAGTTTTTTGTTAAATTAGTTAAGGAGTTGTTGGAGGAGTCCTTCGTGACACATAATTAGCTCATTTTGTGCTTGTTCAAAATTGTATTTAGATACTCGTTCGATTAAATAGATTTTATACTTATGCAAAAATTGTCAATTTTCTAATTTTAAAATTTGTAATTAAATTCATAGTTTTATTTATAAAATACATCTATATAACGAAATTTTTATAATTAATAAAAATAGAAAAAGTCATTTTTGTATCTTTTCTCCATATTGCAATTTTTCTGTTTTTTGTCAAAACCATCGTCTACTTCAACTTTGCACCATCAATGCCACGTTCTCAACCCCAATGCTTTGCTTTTCATCCCCTTATAAACCAACAAAATTATCTATACGATGAAGCACAATTAATCACCCGATTTACGATACCTCCTCTAAAACAATGCTTAGGGTAAATTACAATCATCCATCATGAACCTATGATCGAAGAGCCTTAATAAGGTCCAGCGAGCCATCCCACGACTTTAATCCACTTATAAAGGGCGAAAACAAACGTGTACATGAAGATCTCCACAACGACACAGTCCATAATAACATTGAGAAAACACAAAGAAACAAACACAGCGAAGCAATAAAAGGACTGCCCAGAAACCAATAAAAAAAGAGTTCATACGCATCTTCATATACACCCAACACTAAATCGGAGTTAGGCAGCCCAGAAACCATTTGGTACTAACCCGGCCCTGACAGAACAACATTGAACGTTAACTGAAACAAAATGAATCTAAAATTTCCAGCCAACTGAGAACCAGTGATCATGTCTATAGCTGTATAAGACTCTAAAAGAAGTCTGCACACACAAAAAGCCAAGGACTTTGTTTTTAAGTCTCACCGTTGACGTTAAAAGAGTCTCTTAGCACACAAACATGTGTCTTTACTAGTGAGTGAATGCAGCCAATGTTGGTCATTCTTAAGTACTTACGAGTGGTAGTCAGTGTTTTAACTAAGCTCTGCTTCTTAAAATATCAATCATAAAAATAAAAACCAAAATAGCAGCAGACCACAAAATTGCATTTGACACCTGAAAAGGGAAAGAAAAACATGCATGACAGTCATCTTGAGGGTTCTCTGCAAGGCTTCGGGCTCCGAAGAACACCAAACACTGTAATGAATTTTCACCCTTTGGTTTGAAGAATTTTTAGCTGGGAAAACCAATTACCTTTTTTTGTTTTGTTTTTTTTTTTTTTTTTTGAGAGAGAGAGAGAGAGGTTAAATATATATGAATTTTATAATTGAGAGATCTCCAACGAGAAGTTACCAAGGGCCTGACAACCAACAAAGATGCAGTAACATCTCAGCCAAACCATATTAACAGCTAACCTCGGCAAGTCTATCTTGCCATGCTGGATCCCATCGCTCATGTACACGTAGAAGCCTCGATACGAGATTATGCTTTCTTCTCTTAAAGGTCCTTTGTTCTATTCCCTTTTTAGCCTCTTTCATGGCAGGAGGGAGGAAGGTGATGAAAATGGCTGGAAAAATACCCCCACCAATGAAGGGGAGACCAGAATGACAAGAGGCCAAAAAAAAACAAAAAAAAAGTTAGTGAGTTTGGCAAAAATGTGGTAGCTGGACCTGTTGATGTGGTAGAGGCGTTGATGCGTACGCGAATGATTTATGATGACATCTAGTTAGACACTTGAACATGTAGGTTTTGCATCTTATTGAAATAATCTTTACTACTATATTAAGACTCACACTTTGTCAAAAATGCCTCTATCCCAAAAAAAATTCATAAATATATTTCCTCCTACGCATATGAAAATTTGTCATATTTGCTACATATATTATAAATAAATAAAGACTATTGTTAACATTACTTGCAAACATCCGTATCTTTTGATGAAATGTCATCACATTGAAGACATATTTAAATTGTCTGAATTAACCCCAGCATTTTCTTTTTCCCATAGGACCCATTGTTCTCTTGAATCTTGAAACTTTGTTTCAGTTCTGTGCCGAATGGACAAAACACAAAATTTAAAATACAAGATACGAAAATTTAACTCTATGAAAAAAAAAAAAAGAAAAGGAAAAAAAAAAAGAAATGTGATAGATACATAGACTCGCATCAAATAACTTCTCAGCGCAACCTTAACATTAACAAAATACGGTTGAAATGGTCCGAGTTGACACCAAGGGAGAGGCAGCAACAAGAGATGCGCCAATCACGGAATCCTCGCCTCTTTTACCGCCTGTTCCCCTTGGTCCTTTCTTGCAAAAGGAAAAAAAAAAAAAAAAAACATATTTGTTCTTTTATTAATAAAACAAAAATAAACAAAATAACTTTATTCCATCGCTTGTACAAAAAATTAATGTGTGCCTATTGGTTTGATATTGACTATTCACTGTTGACTCTACATTTAAATATCAACATATGATGAGTCTAGGAAAAAAAGAAAAAGACAAAAAAAAAGACAAATTAAAGTGCATCACCGCCGGAATTAAAAGTTTCTTCTTGCCTCTTTGTGTGTGTTTATTCTTTATATTTATATTTATATATATATATATATATATATAAATAGTCTCTCTTCCTTTTGTGCATACTTGGATCCGAACAACTGGGTCAATTCACCTGTGAATCTGAGAAGAGAGAGAGAGAGAGAGGATCCACCGAAGGTGGAGTAACTAAGGGACTGTTCTCAAGGCAAATCTTTGATCTGTCTCTTTCTCAAGCCTCTCTGTTGTGCACGGTCAAAGTTTACACATTTCTAAGATCTATTAAAGAGAGAGATTCAAATATTGAACATATAGGAGGGGAAAGTGGAAGTTTGATCAAATCTTGGAAATGGAACAAAGAATGGAATGATCCAACATACCAATCAAAGCCAAAGGTGAATGTGCTCCAAACCCAGAACTCATTTTCCCAACCTTTTTGTTATTAGAGAAAAAATTTTTTCTTTTCTTTCTCTTTTTTCCCAGAGAGAATATATAGATCACACGCGCACACACACATATACAGAATATAATTTGTAGGTTGAAATTTCATTGTTAACATGAGCAACAAGCAACCAGCTGTGAAGCTAGATGACGAGCAGATCGCAGAGCTCCGTGAAATATTTCGTTCTTTTGATCGGAACAACGATGGAAGCCTAACACAGCTGGAGTTAGGCTCACTCTTGCGTTCATTAGGGCTAAAACCTAGCCCTGATCAGCTTGAAACCCTAATTCAAAAGGCGGACACAAACAGCAATGGTTTAGTGGAGTTCTCGGAGTTTATGGCTCTGGTGGCACCGGAGCTGCTGCCGGATAAGTCACCGTACAGCGACGAGCAGCTGAAGCAGCTGTTCAGGATGTTTGACAGAGATGGCAATGGGTTTATTACGGCAGCTGAGTTGGCACATTCCATGGCAAAGCTAGGGCATGCACTTACCGCAGAGGAGCTCACGGGGATGATCAAAGAGGCCGACACCGATGGGGATGGCAGAATTAGTTTTGAGGAGTTTGCTCAGGCAATTACATCGGCCGCTTTTGATAATTCTTGGGGTTGAAGCAACAGGAATGTCTCTTGGTACGAAATTTCCCGATTTTGCTGCAATTTCTTTCTTGGAGGTACTGTTGATTTCTCTTATGGGAATAAAATTATAAGGAAACAAAGAAAAGAATAATTTTTTTAGGAGAAAGTCAGGTTTTAGTTTGCTAAAGATCTCTACACTGTATGCACGACCATTTTAAATCCTGTTACGGTTGTTGTTAGCAGGTCTCTTGTATGGTAAATGTCCTTTTTGTGAAAGTATTGCCTTCATCCTTTAAAAAATATATTTCCAGAAATTTGTCGACATACTGCACTTGAGGGTTGAAGGGCAATCAATAGCCTTGAAAAATGATACCAAACACCCCCTTAGTCACATTGGCTGTTGGGAAAATGTTTGTGGCTAAAGTCCACTGGCCATTGGTGCTTATTGACTTTTCCCCCTTTAAAAAGGGAAACACGGTTACCTTACAGCTAGCTTTGGGTTGTTCAATCTGTGTATAATATTAAAATATGGCTGTTGCCTTCTAGCATCTTTGTTAGGCTCCAGCTTTTTGTTGTTTTGCATTTTTTTTTTTTTTTTTGGTGGGTGTGTCCAACTCCAACTTGAACACAGCCTGGTTATGTGGATCAATCAAACATACCAGGGGAGATGGACAGTAATTAACTCAACGCAACAAATGGATCTTCAAGAGAGTGATCACCATGACTGAAAATCAATTACATTAATCTTTCTGATGGCTTGGTGAGAAGAAAAAACAAGACTTGTAACACGTAAGAGAGCTAAATCATGGCAAAGAAAAAGGAAAACAACAGCCAGACCAATCATGTCTATCACCACTCTTCAGAATTTTCAGGACATTATATGCTATAGATTAGATATCAGTATTTGAGTTGCGGTTTTGAATCATAGCCAGAATAGAAACAGTTAAATTCTCAAAGTAGCATATGATTTTCACGAAAAACGAAAAGTATTTATAGTTTTGAAAGTTGCTTTGATCTGAGGACTAGTTTGCTCTACTTAAGAGTAAACTTATTCGCTAATGCTAAGAGCCAAGTAGTGCGGCTAACACAAGACCCAGGCAACTCAGTACCCGAGATTTCTATACAGTGGGATATGGGTAAGGGGCAGAACCAGAAGTTAACACGTGTTGCAACGGAATGTCATCAGCCCTTGGGCTGTACAGCGCGAGAAAGAGACAAAATGGGCACGCGAATTCTTGTCTGAGGAGTTGCTTTCTATAGGTTTGAGGCTTAAACAAAGAATGCACTGATCCAAATCAATAAACCAAATATAAGGGAAATGGCCTTGGAATAGACAAATGTTGTTGAGAAATGTAATTGAGACTTTATTGCTCAACATGACACTGTAAACACCTTGGAATAGTTATGGTTAGACTATAGAGCAAAGTAAAATTCTGACACAGTTGATAACATATGGCAGAGGACAGGCAGTAGTGTCTGATATTAACATCTGCTCTGTTTTCATTAAAATACATCCACATTAAGAAAGCAAGTAGGGTGAAAAGGCATTGTTTGAAATACTAAAATGTACAATCAATAGTAATGAGCATTATTGCAGTATTATGCCTTTTTCTTCTTGGATTTAAGCATCAGAAATCCAATAAACATGCATAAGAAGCAGAGAACTGCCACCCCAGCAAATACAGGTATCAATATGGCATACTCTTGTGGCAGGAAATACTGGTGGATAAAGTGATCACTGTCTACAAATGGCTGTAAACCAACAAGGCGCAATTTAATATTAAAACAGTTTATAAAATATGGAAATCCAAACCATTGTTCTAGTGTACTAACCAATATAATGACCCAGAAGGTGTAGTAGGTGAAAATAGATAAACTGATTAAAGATAAAAGAAATCCCACTGCCCTGTCAGCTAATTCCATGCCTGTTACCAAAGCTGCTACTGCCTGCAAAAGCAACAACCTGCTGTAAAATTCCAGAAGAAAGAGGTTGCAATTGCACAGCACAAAAAAGGAAAAGAAAAAAGAAGAAAAAAAAGGGAGAGAGAGAAGGGAAAAAATAAATCAAGCACATAGAAAAAGTGGAAAAGATGGTCAAACTAAAGCCTAGAAGTTCCAAAAATTAGGAAAGGAAGAGGTACAGAACAAGATGCAGCAAAACAAATCTTGATCAATGTTGATTTACATTGATTAATGGTGTCTTTATCACCTCAACAAAAACAACCTGCAGTTGTGGAGTGGAATGTGAGTTGTGAATGCTATTGTTAGATTTGCATGAGGATGAAGATCGAATTAACTCTACACTCCATGAACTATGAGACAATTTCAGCACTAGCATAGGCTTTTAGTTCCAGAACAGTGCATCTACATATTTACAAACTTCTTTCCAGCATTGTTAATCCTTTAATGCATTAGCAATAAAATGCATGCACATCCTCATCACTGGCATAAATAATCACCAATGCAAGATTAAAAAATGAAGAAGATTTTTGAACGTGAAAGCTTGGGAAATATGGAAAGTAGAGCAAAAAGGAAACAATTATGCCATTAAACTCCTTTGAATATAGACTGAGCTTGCCTTACCAAGCCTAAGGACTCATACTCAAGCAACATCATTATCAGAAAAAAATAAAACAGGTCCATTCCTGGGGTTTTACAAGTGTTCAGGCATCAAGAAAGCTGTGATTTCGTAAACAACAATCCAATGATGACTACCATGTACCCTCTGATAGTTTGGAAAATAATCTCTATATTTTATTTCAGATAACAAACCACATTATCGCTTTATCAACAAATAAGGCAGTGACACACTCTAGTCAAACACAAAACTGTCAACTCTGAAAAATTTCATCCTAGGCCAATGAATAGATGCCAAATACTGACTGTAGTGTATCAAATTCAGATTGTTTGAAACAAGCATAGAGTCTTGGGGCATCACCTCATGATTGCCAAGTGTACAAACCATTATTGATCTGAAGCCAAAATATTACTCAGCAGAACTAACTGTCGTTGCCTAACCTTACAACATTATGTGATGTAGGCTTCATTCACAGCTCCAATTCAACAGAGAACTTTGCCAATCAAACAGCATAGTTATCAAAACAAAAACCCAACTATATGTTTCTAACCGCAAAAGACACTATGGAATACTCAAAATACACATTTATGCCGAATTTTCAAGCAAACCTATATTCCACATGAACAAAAATGCAAAATCCACTCATGCCTCAAGACACCCAAACTCATTTGATTATTGAAGAAGGCACTATCACCAAGTAACAAGATGGAACAGAGTCTACACATTAACCATAAGCACTCCAAACCACTTTTTGTCAGGAATGTATGAGCTTGATCTCTTCTGTTAGTTTTTACCCATGAGCATGACTTTCATTTATAATTTCCCCTTTAGATTCAGCAACTACCCCTCATCTTTAAAACAAAGCAGTGTTCATAAAATAAACCAACTGAGCCAACAAAACCCCAGAGTACCCAAGGTGCAGGCAGAAACCTATGATAAAGATAACAACTTGCTGAATTTAGAGCATGATTTATTATGTTGACAAACAGAATGCCAAATTCGATTTTTTTAACAAAAAATTTAAACAAAAAAAAGAAAAAAAAAAGAAAAGAAAAAGAATCAGCTTTCAGATCAAAGAACAATTCAGCTATGCATTTCTAAGACAGGTAAGAGAAAAAGAGAAATTTTCAACCCCCGCCCTTCACATGTTCACTCCATTACGAAATAAATGCATATTCCCAAAACAGCTACCATACACCGATAGCACAAAATTTTCACAGAAGACTTACCAGTATGAAGCAGGAAAAGATTGTTTTTGTACCAACATAAACAAAAGAGCTGGCCATAACAAAAAGTTGTGAACTTCCCAAAACTAAAGTGAATCCAAGTAGATGGAAGGCCGAACGAGGGATGTGAATCATGAACTTTGAATCGCCAATCGGATAACACAAATTTTGCGAGATTTACTTCCAAACATTAAAAAAATATATATAGAAAAAGAAAAAGAAATGCAAACGAGAAGAAGACGAATTTCACCTTCACAAATGAAGATGGATTTCAAATTCTCTCTCTTCCGCTTCTTCTTCCTCGTCCTCTTTCTTCTCTTCTCAGTTTCGCGTTTCCCCGTTATTTTTTCTTTTTTTTTCTCTTTAAAAAAAAAATCATATAAGCTACGTATTTATAGAAAATAAAATAAAATTTAAATATTTATCTTTTTTTAATATAAAATTTATAAATCAGTTGTTCCGAATAAACAGTCTTGACTTGACATTTTTTTTATGAAGTCGAGATTTACACATTGGGCTTGCGATGATAAAAAATAACGTAATGGGCCCCGTTTTTGGTAGACGGACTCTGTTATGATCCCGAGCCGTGAGATCAGTTTGGGAGTCCACTCACATATAAAATATAATAAATAAATAAATAAAAAGATCGACAGGGATTTACGTTAGTGTTTTGGAAGAATATGGCGGGGATCTTCCTTCTCTTACCTTATAAAGCAAGCACTTTCCAGTTCTTGTTCCCATGCTATGGGAGATCCTGCTCAAGCAATAGAAAGATCAAGATAAGGATGAAGGGGCCCGAAACATTGCAGTGGTTGAGGGCAGGCACTTCTCTTGGGTTGCTTTCACTGACACTGGGAAATGATATAATCTCACTAGCTATTCAACGAAAACATAATAAAACCAGGTTGGAAGCAAAGGGAACCAGCAATTTATGCTTTTGGGTCTATCTTGGAGGACCTTTTCCCCATTAAATTGACACATATTATGAATGTTTTTTTTTTGAATTTCTTGCCGAGTGTAGTTTTCGCGGACGAAAGGTGGCAGGCAGGGGGTGTGCTTCCCTTAGATCCTCTCCATGTCAACTCTTGGTTCTACTAGCGAGTGTACCTCAGATTATGGAGCACCAGAATTCCATTAAGTTAGAAGTATAATAAAATTAAACTTTAACTTTTGTAAATATTAATAAATCAATTTTAAAATTTATATGACTCGTACAATATATATTTATAGCCGTGCTTATATATATACATATATTAAGAGAGAAAAAAATTTTTAATTATTTAAATTTTTTTATTTTTCTAAATTGAGAGAGCAAGAAAGTTTTTAAATAATTTTTGAATTGTTTTTAAATTTTTAAATATTTTCAGACTTTTTTTTTAATTGTTGGAGTTTTCATTATTTTTTTTATTTTTTGATATTCAAATTTTTTAAAAAATTTTGGTTGGTTTTAACTTTTATTAAATATTTCAAACTTTTTAAGATTTTCAAAGTTTTTTTTTTTTTAAAATCTTTAATTTTTAATATTTAATTTTTTTTTTTGAAAATTTAAAATATTTTTAATTTTTAATTTTTTAAAAAAATTAGCATATTAAAAATAAATATATATATATATATATATGATATAATAAAGTACATAATAGTTGTAATAGTAAATAAAAGTTAATTTTATTGATAACATTAATAGTTTGTTTGTTTTGTTAAAAAAATTATAAAAGAAAAGAAATAAAAAGATAAAAGGTAAGAAATTAGATTTTCATAAGTTTGAATAAAAATATGGGAAAAATAATGTTTTGGAAAATTTGAAGAATTTTCTCACCAATGTTATCATTTTCATTTTTATAGATTTGTTGAGCGACAAAGAATAGAAATAAAGTTTTTATTAACTTTTATTATTAAATTACCTAATTACCTTTATTTATAATTATATTTTTCAAATTTAAATAAAATATAACGAAAATTTCAGATGAATTATAATATTTTACAAATAAGTTAAGTGTCACGAAGTTGGACTTTATTCGTACTAACTCACGTAACACTTGGTCAATATTGTAAAAAAAAATGAGCTAAGTAAGTCTTAGAGAGTTTGATAGAATTAGTAGAAACATTAAGAGGCAAATAAGAGAGAGTTAAGAGTGCTAAAGAAGTAGAGAATACAATAGAGCTTTATAAGAGAGTTTGTATTAAGCATCTGAAAAGTATGTATAAATGAGAGAAGTGACATATTTATATTTACTTCGCCTCATTAATAAGTGGATATAAATGAACACTTAAAATATTTATAAAAAATGTTCTAGAGAGCATTAAATGCAATCATTTTAAGAAGGTTTTAGGTGAATGTCTTTGCTAACTTTTACTAGAAATCTCTAGATGTGGACACTTCTAAGTAGTTATGCACTCTTTTAAGACCTTTCATTGTTGTGTATAGGTAGGAAAAAAGGTTAAATAGTGCTAGTAGCCTGTAGAGGCCTAATTTGGCCTGGGTTTTTGCCTTCCTACTTGTTAGATAGGTTAGTCATAAAGTGTCTACGTGACACCTTCCCCCACTCAATCTTGTAACATCCTCGTTGCATTCTCAGCCTTATATTGTCAAATGTGATTGGCAAATTGCAAAAACTAGTCCTCTCATTCCTAATTAACCTTTTGGTCTGGGCACCTTTCCATTTCACCAAGTATTTGGTATAGTTAGGAACTCCCCTTTTACGGATCACTCTATCTACAATGATATGCTCTAACTCCTTGTCAAATTCAATGACCATGGCAATTGGTGCGCGCTTAGACTCATTTCAACTAGAATCCTCTTCATCTCCATGAAAAGGTTTTAGAAAACTTACATGGAAAACATTATGAATCTTTAATTTTGGTCAGAGTTGGACTTAGTATGCAGCCTTTCTTATGCATTTAATCACAGGAAACAACCCTTTATACTTCTTTACCAAGCCCTTATGGACTTTACGTAGAGACTTGAATTGGTTAGATAGTAACTTCACCATCACCATGTCTCTCACTGCGTAGTCCTTTAGGCATCGTTTAGTGTCAATCCATCTTTTATCCTTTTTGCCACTTTGTCAAGGCAAGCCTTTATTATATCCACTTCAGCATGTCAATCTCTCGCAAACTTGTACACAGATGGGTTTTTGCCAGTGTAGGGAAAGGTAATAAGACTTGGCGTTAATAGTTATTGTCTCATGACAATCTCGAATGGGCTTTTATTTATGGGCTCACTCCTTTGGAGGTTGTATGAGAATTAGGCAATGTCAAATAGCTTTGCTTAATCTCATTGGTGAGCACTAACATAATGCCTTAGATATTGTTCTAACAAGTTATTCACTCACTCGATCGACTCATCGCTTTAGGGATGAAAGGTTGTTAAGAAGTTTAGATCAATCCCTAACAACTTAAATAACTTGTGCTAGAATTTTCCTGTAAAGTGAGGGTCTCTATTATTGATTATACTCTTCGGTGCACCCTATAGTTTTACCACGTTCTTAAAGAATAGGCAAGCAACTTTATCCACCTTGCAATTAGTAGGGGATAGAATGAAGGTATCATACTTGCTAAATCGATCGACCATTACCATAATGTTTTTGTATCCCTTGGACTTTGGTAGAGAGACAATGAAGTTCATTGAAACACTTTCCCATGGTTTCTTAGGGATGGGTAATGGCTCAAGTAGACCCGCTTGATGTTGTTCTATCTTGCCTTGCTAACAGACTAAGTGAGTCCACATGTAGGCCTTGACATTCGTGTGCATATATGGTCAAAAATAATGTTGTTGGACAAGGGCAAGGGTTCATGCCATATTTGGGTAACCAACTTATAGGGAATCATGACATTTCTTAAGGATTTCTTTCCACAAATTTCCCCATTTAGGCATGAAGACTTGATTCTTAACTTCGTTGTCCACCCAAAATCGATAAGTCTTCCCCTTACTAGCCAACTTCAGTAAGTTATTGGCTAAATTATCTTGCCCTATTCCTTCCTTGATCCGCTCAAGGAAGTTGCTCTTAGGTGTATTAGCAGAAAGGGCAACTAGTTTTGCCTTCCGACTCAGCGTATCAATAACAACATTGGCTTAGCCTAACTTATACCGTAATGTATGGTAGAATTCTACCAAAAAGTCTTGCCAATGAGTCTGCTTGGGGTTGAGTTTCTTCTATGTTTGGAAGTAGCTCATAGTAATGTTGTCAATCATAATCATGAACTTACTTCTAAGGAAATAATGTCTCTAGGTGCGCAAGCAGTGGATGGTGGCAATTATCTCCTTGTCTCAGATGGCATACTGTCTCTCTATGTTGTTCAGCTTGCAACCTTCATAAGTAATGAGATGCTTATCCTACATCAAGACTCCCTCGATGGCAAAGTTAGATGCATCAATGTGGACTTTGAAAGGTTTTTTGTAGTTTTGTAGTACCATAACAGGTTCCTCAGAAATTGCTTGCTTTAATCTTTCGAAGGAAGCTTGGTATTCCTTCGTCCAATGCCAAGTATGGTTTTTCTTCAATAGGTCAATTAGGGGTCTTGCCATAGAAGAGTATCCCTTAATGAACCGACAGTGGTAGTTGACAAGCCCTAAAAAGGATTACAATTCTGGGACTTTAGTTAGAGGCTTTCATTCTTGGATAATTTACATCTTTACTAAATCCATAATAAGTTTACCATTCTTGATTCTATGGCTAAGGAAGTCTATCCTTTACTTGGTAAACAACTACTTCTCCTTCTTAATGAACAACCCATTTTCTTGGAGAACTTGGAAGACTTGCTTAAGGTGCTTAATGTGCTCCTCAAGTGTGTTGTTATATACCACAATATCATCCAAGTAAACTACCATAAATTTGTCAAGAAAAAGATGTAATACCTTGTTCATAAATGTGCAAAAGGTAGCTAATGTGTTGGTGAGTCCAAAGGACATGACTAGGAACTTAAACACTTCATAACATGTTACCCAAGTTATTTTTAACTCATCACCTTGTGCAATGCAAACCTAGTAGTAACTTGATCACAAATTTAGTTTGGTGAAGTACCTCACCTTCAATCAAAGAGATTAACTATCATGGGTATTAGATATTTATTCTTGATAGTGACATTGTTTAAGACTAAGTAGTTGATACACATGTGTAGTAATCCATCCTTTTTCTTCTAGAAGATAATTAGGGCACCAAAAGGGGCTTTCGAAGGTCGAATTTAGCCCAAGTCTATCAGATCTTGGAGCTATTTTCTTAGTTCAGAAAGCTCTAGGGGTGCCATGTGATAAGGGGTCATGATATAAGGCTTGGCACTAGGTTGTAACTTAATATAGTGATCCATATCTCGCCTTAATAGAAACTTCTTTAGCAATTTGGAAGGCATCATGTCCTTAAACTTGGCAAGGATAACCTGGATGGGCTGAGGCAAGACTAGAATAGGTGTTACTACATCTTCCTCATCGTTTAGCTCCTTTATGATAACCACATAACCTAGACCTAACTTGAGACCTTGTTTGAATTGTAAGGCCAAAATCATCGATGGTTACGACTTCTTCTTATACTTCAAAGAAACTACTCAGATCTTGTAAGCATCAAGGATCATAAGAGAACTTGAAATAGGAATGGAAAAAGCCAAGGCTTTGTAAAAAAATGCAAGACTTAACACCACTTTGAAGTCATTTATAGGAACAATAATAAAGTCTAACTTATTGGTCCATTCGCCCATTTGGATGGCTACTCCTTACGCTACGCCTTAGACAGGCTTTGCTTCCAAGTTCACTACTTTAATGATGTCATTTTCCTTTGCAAGTTTGAGGTCTAGACACTTAGCCTCTTGCATATCCATGAAATTGTGTATTGCCCTCGTATCTAGCATCACAAGCTATTTTACCCTTAATGGCAACGTTAATGTACAATAATCTTTTCTCTTTAGAAACTGTTAGGGAGAAAAGTTTGGAGAGATCACCCAATTGTTGGATAAATCTCATGTTAACTTAGGACTCTTCATCAGGCTTCTCCTTGTTGGGTATTGTCATCATGACATTCATTACCTTATGGTTTGGGCAATCCCTTACCTAGTGTGGCAATCCTTCACCCAGTGTGGTCTATCACAAATAAAGCAGGGTTTCAAAGAATTACCTGAGTTGCATTTACCTAAGGTGTTCTTCTCATGCTTGGGGTGGGCATTTGAGTATCTCTACTATCCACCCTTATTACAGCCAGAATCCTACTTCTTCTGCCCAGTTTTCCCTTCCCCACTCTTGCTAGAGTTTGGCTTCTTGCCCTTGAAGTGGACTAAGTAGTCAATGAGAGTCTTAACAACGGCAATGATAATATTCATGGTTTGCACATCACGCTTGTCTAACTTAACTCTTGCCTAGTTCTTCAAGCTGTCTTTAAAGTGGAAGAGAAGTTCTTTGTCAGACATCTTAATTTCAAGCATGAGAATAGCAAATTCCTCGATATAGTTAGAAATACTACCTGTTTAATTAAGGCAACACAACTTTCCCTTAACTTCACTATTTACACTGTGAGGCATAAAATACTTGCACAATTCAGCTTTGAATTGCTCCTAAGTGTCAATGATGCACAAGCCTTTCTCCCTTTCAGAGTACTTCCATCTCCACTAAAGTTGGGTAGCATCCCTTAGGAAGATTGGGGCGTTACTTACCTTGGCAAAGTCATCAATAACCCCCATAATCTCAAAGTATTGCTGAAGGTCAAACAAAAACTCTTTTACAATAGTGGCATGACATATGTTGTTGTACATGACAGGCTTTGGAATCTTAAAGTCATGCACTACAGTAGCACTAGTAGTGATAGCCGTACTAGTTGTAAGTGAGTTATTTCAGCATAAAAAATTCATCTTTCTATGGAGGTTGTGAATCTCTCCTTCAATGAATTTGCGCAGGTCAGATAGACCTTAATTTAAGGAGCATAGTTCTCCCTTAAACGAGTAGCCAAACTCTTCAATCATGACTTTGGCAGCTCATGTGATCTTTACATTCTCATGGATCAAGTTATCAACTTGGTCGCTGAGTTTGCCGATGACAAAGTTCAAGTCAGTGACACTCCTTTCTAAGCCAACAACACAAAAGTCTATCATTTTCCTTACTAAAGCCTTAGACTTGTTATACTTGGTAGGAACACGCTGCTCCTCACACCCCACGAGCTTGTTACCCTACTTGTTGCTCCTCCACAGTGATCGAAACAAATCCTTCCTCGCTTGTCATGCTTATAACTTTAACAACTAGCAAACAACCAAGTCGTACCTAAGGATTAAATCATTACTCTAACACCATTTGTCATGAAGTTAGGCTTTGTTCATGTTAACTCACGCAACACTTAGTCAATCTTGTGAGAGAATATGAGCTAAATAAGTCTTAAAGAGTTTGAGAGAATCAATGGAAATATTAAGAGGCAAGTAAAAGAGAGTTGGGACTAGTGAAAAAGTAGAAAGTAGAAGAGAACTTTATAAGTAAACTTTTATTAAACATTTAAAAAATATGTACAAATAAGAAGAGTGACTTATTTATAATTGTTCTACCTCCTTAATGTGTGACTAAAATGAATATCTAAGATATTTACAAAGAATATTCTAGAGAGCATTAGATACAGTCCTTTTAAAAAAATTTTAAATGAGTATTTTTGTTGGTTTTTATTGGAAGCCTTTAGATATTAGCACTTTTATACTTTTCTAAAACCTTCCATTATTGTGTATAGGCAAGAAAAAGGGTTGGATAGTATTAATAACTCGAGGCTCAATTTAGTCTGAATTTTTATTTTCCCACTAGTTAAATGAGTTAGATATAAAGTGTTTACTTGACATAAGGGAGTTGAGACATGCCTTAAGGCATTTTATTGATTTGATATGTGTTTTTTGTACTTGATAATTTTATATTTTTTATACTAGATAAATAATAATATTAGTTATATTTATATAATTCTTTTAATATTTAATTTGAGAGTAAAGAATATTTTTTAAAATTTTATAAAATAATTTTAACTTTATTTAATAATAAATATAATTTGAGTCTTTTTATTTTTTTATTACCTATTTGTAAATGAATTAACATATTTTTTAATCATCTTAATTTTTTTCTTTCCTTTACTCCTAATATCTTATTATTATAATAGTATAAAAAAATAAAAAAAGTCGACAGAGCCTATTTTCTTTTTATTTCTCTACCTTATTTTGTTAGCAAAAGACACGCACCAAACAAAATAATAATAATAATAATAATAATAATAATATATTGTTTTCTTCCTACTCGTACGCCTCTCTTGAGCATCTCGCTTAAGGTATCTCTCTCTATAGCCGCCGGCCAGACTCTCTCATCCTTCACCAACTTCTATTATCTCAGTCGCCAGTCCCCGTTTTCCAGTGCACATTGGCCTGGTCTGTCTTTATTTTTCAATTTTTTTTTGGCCGAAACACTCCCATAGCTTGTAAAATTTGTTTTTTTTTTTTTCCTTCTCTTCAACTGCAAGCAATAAGATTTCCCTCAAATTCAGAAAGAATTCCCAATTGGGCTTGTGACAATCGACTAATTGAGGTTAAAATTGGAGAATTTGAGGCTGACTTAAGGTTCTAAGCATGGAAGTCCAGATTTGGGTCGCGATTCCTTGATCGAAGGTGAGGTTTCTTTTGATTTCTTTTTTTTTTTTACATGATTTAAAACACTTTTTATAGTATGAATGGAAATGATGGAATGTTTGGGTTCTTTTGTTGTTCGAATTGAAAGAGAAGTCGGGGTTTTTGAATGGAGAGGAATACGTTCGACGTTTTGGCAGTTTTTGACACACACACACACACACACATATATAATCTGGTTATGGTTGGGTAGAAGTGTCTGTTAGGTATGTACATATGTGGGTAGTACCTGATTGTGGTTCCAACTGTTATCTTTATTTTCTTCTGTTACATATTTGTTATAGTCGAAAAAAAATCATATTTTGTCTGTTATTTTTATGTAATCGAGTCCTCCCATATCATGCATATTATGACTACTTACTGATACTTGCACCCATTTCATTATTTTTAATAATTTTTTAGATAACTTAGAATCGACGTTACTGGCTTCATTCTTTCTTGAATTTTTAGCCGGTTGTCTCAGAAATTCACTCAGTTGATTGGTTTTTCGTTTCTATGGTTATTGAATTCTTCTACATGAATGCTACGCAGTCTTGTATTCTTATTTGATGAGGTCTTATACCCGGTTTGCATTAGTTGTGGATTTTGTTTGTCCATGGACTATCTCGGGGCGTATAGCATATCATTGTGGTTTTTTCTTATAGACTTACGTTGTACTTGGTGCATTTTCTGCCCTGGATGGTGTGCTGATCATGGCCCCAAATCCCAGTTGTGACATTTTTTTTGTCTTGGCTGTTGATCAGAAGGTCTTTTCAGCTATAGGATATATATTAGGGAGATAACCTCCCATATCCCATAAATCCCATTCCCTCCAATCCATTGGTTTGAACCGAACTTGTGTCTTCCTGTTCAGTGCTTCTGTAATATTTTTCCAAAATTGCACTAAACTTTTTCAATGTTGCTGTACTTAAAACTGGAATAGGTCATGTTTGTGGCAAGGTTTCTCCTGCGATGGGAAAAAATAAAAATGACTTTTTTCTTCTTAAATTGAATTCTTCTTTTTTCTTTTCTTTTTTTTAAAAAAAAAAAAAAATTCTTTTAGATTAAGATTGTGATATATTGTAACCAAAATGGGTTCCATGTACTGTTGAACTATAATTTAAGGTGATTAATAATATTGCATTGTGTTGCTGATAGCTTGACATTCTTTGATTAAGGGCATTTCAAATAGCAAGATTCTGTCCAAGAGCTGTTCAAAATATATTGCTGGTATGCTTGCAATGATTTTCGGTATTGTCCACTCTTTTGCTGACATTCTTTGAAATTGCGAAGTAGTTGCTGTAATATGACTTTAGCTTCTTGTTTCTTGCTGTTACTAGATTAGGAAATTGATTAAGTTTCGATGAATATTATACAACATGAACTTGTTGATCTAGAGAACTTAGCTAGTCAGATGCATGATCTTATTGTTCTCCTGTTGTATCAGCCTGTTTTAATTGGGTCGTTTTAGTTATTGGACTTGGAAGTCAGTTTCTTCAAGTTGATCTTGATGTTGTATCGTGATGTGGAAGCAAGTCTTGATTATGTTTGACATTGGCTGATGAGGACTGAATATTTTATTAGGTTTATTATTGTTTATATAATTTTAATCAAATCAGCAGTTTTATCAATGATTTGACGGTTGAATCAGTGACCCGGTGACTTTTTTCCTGTCAATGGTTGGGTGGGGTCTAATAAATATGCCATTTAGGATTTTCTACACAGCAGCCCCATTGTTCCTTTTATTTCTGGTTTCCTCTTGCTCAGTTGCTTTCCCATATTTGTTCAACATAACTTTCCTCCTAAGCCTCTCTGGCTCTCCTCACACCCTCTCTCATGCATGCTGTGCTTTACTTTTGTTGTGCTGTTATCAACCTCTCTGCTCTGCCGTCACACCTCTCTTTGCTTGTTCTGTGTGTTTGCTTCCCACGTTGTGCTTATGTGCTTCACTCTTTTGTTTTTTTTTTGGCATGAACATGTTTAACATTCTCTCCATTTCTTTACTCTGACCCTCACCTGCCAAATCCTTTGATTTTTCAGCGTTTGGGTTCAATTTGGATAGGATTCAGATAGTGCTTGGTGGAGAATGGAGGGATTGACTGTGTCAGATGCTAATTTGGTGGTGTATGTGCACCCATTACAGACCAAGAATGTTTCTAGAGCAATTCTCCGTGAGCTAAGTTCTTTGTTGTTCAAGTTCGTTTCTTTACCCTTCCAATTCTGTTTATTTTGCTTTTATGTCTGGATCCCAATAGCATCAAATAAATGTTAGAGAGCGAAGAGCCTAGTTGAGGTTTTTTGATGCATTATAAGATAGCAGTTAAGATAGATTCATTGATATTGCACATTGCTGTGTTTATTCAATAATTTATAGTTTTACAGTCTTGTGGATTTCTTTTATTGGGCTTCTGCTTTTCTTGCTGGAGCCTGTACAGTGTGGTTTAGAAAATGAAGTCAAATTTACAATGTTTCATGTTTGTTACGGTGGATTGACTTGCAGGTTCAATGAAAACTTTGATGGTGTTGTGTTGGCATATGATGTCAACCCCCTAAACAATTATGCAAGGCTTTTATCTGGGGTTCATCCCTATTGTGCTGTACGGCTCAAAGCAAAGCTGTTACTTTTCTCTCCGAAGGCAGATATGGTTTTAGGTAGTTTTGTTCATGTTACCAAATCCTACAATTACTTTTTCTATGAAAATCAGCATTTTTATTTCAGTGAAAGAATTCTCATGGCATGGATATAGGATGGTGTTTTGGTTGTGGTGTGTTTCTTAGGGGAAGTGTGAGGATTAGTCAATGCCAGCCATAATGTGAGAGGGAAGTCTCATTTCATTCCCACCAGTTCTAATCACAAAATTACTCCACCTTTCCCTTCCCCTAAGAATCAGAAACGCAGTGTTTCAGTTGTGTAGACAATGCCTTTAATATTTCTGTCTTTGACAATGGTTTATGCTACTTGCAGAAGGGAAGGTGGTAAAAGTTACTCAAGAATCTATCCATGCTATTGTTCTTGGCTTTTCATCCGCTGTTATTGCCGATGAAGATATTCGCGATGAATTCAGATTTAAAGATGTGTTGTAACTTTGTGCTCAGAAGTTGATATTGTTTCTTTCTTTTCAGTCAGTCCTTTGAGTTGAAAATGGCAGTTTGTTTGTTGCAGAAACATGGTGAGGGCTGTTTTGTTAGCAGATCTCACAAGCATCACACGATAAAGGTTGGAACTGTGATACGTTTTGTAGTCAAGAGGTGAATAAGTTGTTTATAAGTGATTATGCTGCTGAGTTCAAGACTTGCGTGAACCTTGCATTATGTTTAGGCCCTTTTTTTTCTTCTCTCTCTCCTCCCTCCCTCCCTCCTCCCTCAAAGGCTCTCTTGTGCATTCAACATGATGTGCTCCTCTAGTAGGACATTTCTGGGTTCCAATCTTGGGTAGTCAAATTGACATCCTTCCATGTTTGCAGTATGGATGAGGAACTCCTGCACGTTTCTGGATCATTGAAGCCAGGACATACTGGTAGCATTCGGTGGTTGGATAAATATTCAGAAGATGTTACAATGGACAGGTTTCAATTAATTCTGAGCCCTACATCTTAGAAAAAGTTGTTTTGGAATTTGTGTACTTAAAGCTGAAGATGCCATTTTGTTATGGTTAATTTTTGTAGTGGTATTAAGAAGAGGAACGAAACTGAAGGAGAAGGGGAAGTGGAAGACCATGGTACTGGTACTGTGGATAGGGAGATGCCTTCATTAGACAATGACCATAAAAGTAAGAAGTCAAAGAAACGCAGAGTTGCTGGCTCCTCTTCCTAGTTGCTTACTACCTCTGTCTTCTTTGTTGATTTTCAGCTCATTTGTGCAATTGCTCAAGGATTCTTTTCCTGACCATGCTTTTGTTCTTCTATTTCAAGTTTTCAACTGTGATTTGTCCCAGTCCATTCTCAGTCGGGTAGATTCTCGTATATCTATATTTATGTTTAATCCCATAGAAGAAATTAGTTTAATTTGCCCCTGATGATAGTTAGTGGAGGAGAGCGTAGGAAATGGAACAGCTGGTGGCAGGTCTACACCATAATTATATAACATAGAGCTGGTCAATTAGGTGGATACTATACGTCTTTTTCACTGAATGCATGTTTCTGGGCCAACATTTACAATTCTTATGTTCGTCGAGTTCAGAGCGAGATCAAATTAGGAGTCTTAGCATAGAAAAGAAAATTAGATAAAAAGAACTTCAAGGAGTTCAGGCATATAACTAACCACACCTAAAAATGCTATTGATAGTCTAAAGTAAAATGACTCTCAAACTGTTTCCTTTAGTCCTAGAGCCACAAGCTTTTTGGTCTTGTCATTTTCCTAGATCTCTGCAAAATTCTGGTCGACATTTTCTGGGAACTCCTCCTGATGTTTGTTCCAGGCTTTCTTTGCACCCTTACAAATCACCCTTCTTGGGAAAATGACTTCTGAAAGGGCTTGTAACATTCAAGTTAAAGCCTTGAACCACTTGGCTGCTTGGTCATTGTGAGTTTTCATTGGTAGGAGCCCTAAGAAATGTTGGAGATTCTGAACCCTTTTCAATAACATCCCGCAACTCAAATAGAGCTTCATTTAAACAACCTAGATTGCATGGTTTTAACAACGGAGTGGAGGTGTTAAGTGGTGTGTAATTGCAAACTACTAGGTGTAACATCAGCAGTCATTAAGTTTAAAATATTGGGTGAAATTTGGGGTTTGTACTGCAAAACTCACTTATGATTAAACCTCCGCTCTTGAATCAATTGAACTGTCTTATCAAAAAACAAAAACAAAAAAAAAAAAAAAACAAAAAAGGCATGTAAATGTCCCAGGGCATTTTTAGTTCGGCTCAGCTATATGGATACACTTTATTGTACGGTGGATACAAGTGGAAACACTTTACTGGATGGTAAATACAAGTAAAAACCAAGTGTTTAATATTATATGGGATAATATTCAATACCATATAAATTATACTCGATATGATATGAATTTTCAATAACAATCTGTTTAATTTTTATACAACTTTATGTATGATATTGAATGTTATTTATATAATAGAAAGACATTTTATTTAGTCGCATCCATCAAAAAATGCATCTGCCTAATATTTTTTCTTTTATTTCTCTGATTGGTTCTCTCACTTACAGGTTAGCGTTTTGAGTTGTATGTGGCTCACTCTCGAGATGTTTGTTTCTCCCAATTTTTTTCAATTTCTACAATAACTTTGCTACTTCAGCGTCATATGAAAGAAACACGCCAAATTTGTTCAACTACAAAAGGTCTATATTTAGAAGAAAAATGAACCGAACGGAGAGAGATCTATCGTAGAAGAACTTCTTTCGTTGATAACAAATTTTGATATATATATGAGAAGCTTGAAATTTTGCTTCATTACAAAGAAAACAAAGACTTAATGCACGTAAACTGCTTGTAACAATAGAGAAAACTTTTTTGAGATTAAGGCATTGCTCAGGATTGTCCCTTAAATTTTCAATCAAATTGGAGACACCCCAAGATTCTTTTTTGTTTAAAAAAAAAAAAAAAAAGAACTTAAGGCAATCCTAAACATTAGTTGCAATAGATGGTTACATATTGGCTGCAAAATGAATGCAATTAAACGTCATTTAGGCCTTTACCTTATGGACCTAGAGCTGCTCTTTCCATCAATTAGAATTTGAACTTTTTTGGGCACGGGAGGGACCAAGCATATAGCAGAACAATTGCAAAAACTTATTCTTCATCAGTTCAACAATGTCATTGACATCATAGTTTCATTGTGGAACTGTGCTCTGGATCTCCTGGCTATTGGGCTTGCTGACTTGTGGAGAGGGCTACAAGACTTTCTAAAGACGGCCGTTGGGACTGATGGAGTGCCAGATCTAAAAAATGCCTTGGGCTGTGTGGTTTTTGAACCTTTGTTGTTTTTGTTTTTGTCAAAATCGTAATTGTATTGACTTGTAAATGAAAAATTGAGCTTAAATGTCATGTGGGAATGTAAATTGAGCTTCAAGCCCATATAGTAATGTCATGACATTTATTTTTCTTTCTTCTTCTTTTAAGGTTGGGTAAAGGTAATTGGGCCAACGCCTATTGGACAAATGAATCTTATCTTGGCCCAAAGCCCATTTAGTAAACTCAACCTAAAAAACCCAACTTGAATGCAGGGAAATAACTAAACTGAATGACATCCTAGGCCAGAAAAAATAGGGTTAATTTTCAACATATAATCTAAAGAAAAGTATTGATTCGTCAATCACAAAATAACATACTAGATGAAGATATTTGATATAAGAGATACCACTCAAGTTAGAGTGTACTTACTGATAGCAGGACGTTGATGAGATGGTTCTATTGATAACGAAGTCTCCCTTTTCCTTGCAATTCCGTTGTGTGGCTTAACACACACTCTCTCTCTCTCTCTCTCTGTTTTTTTGTTTTTTTCACCAAATATAGAAGGGAAGGAAAAATGCAACAAAAGAATAAATAACAACCTCAATTAACCACCTCGAGTGATTGTCACGTTAAATATGTCCGCTTGAAGTAAGGCACTAATATTAGGAGGGGGACTATCCCAAACTCTAAAATTGTCTTCATTGGTGACTTCGATATTTTTTAGGAAGTCTGCGCGGTAATTTTCTTCACACAAAGTATATTAAAGACAACAGTCTCAAGGTTGCTCAAAAAGTCAGCTTACACTGGACTTCTTGTGTTCATTCTCTCTTTTTTTTGGTAGAGACAAATGCTTGCCAATAATGGTGCCTTCTAGACAAGAATAAAGGCTTATTGCTCCATGTCCATTTGGCCGTATATGTTTCTTTTCCTTCCACTACACTGAAGGAGGAGCTCAAGTCTAATAAGGTCATACCATTGTGACTTTAAAGTCGCAAGCAAGTCCGAGTCACCAAAACGGTCAATCTAAAAAAGTTGGCCTAATGGTCACATATGTATAACTATCCCCACAATGTACCATGTAGGAGCCTTGGCACTTGCAGCCACCCTTAATTGATGCACTTGAATCAAGAGAACCCCATTGAAAGTAGCATCTAGGACGAACAATACCAAACAATTCGGAAACAAAAGAAATAACACTACAATTTGTGCATTTTACAGCATGATATCAATGACTAAGATTAGTGGGCCTTCTGTTCACATCTGGTTGAATTTCTAGCAAATGATATTCATCCAATTGTAGTGAGAGAGTACAAAACAAACTTTTTAAAGTATCAATACCTTGAAAATTGAAAGTCTTTCACAACCTCACAACGGATCCAATGACTATAGATTTTAACAAATCTTGTCTACATGCCACTTATTTTGAAGTTCAAAGACAAAATAGCTTGACTTAAGTCACTATCACTCAAAAGAAGCTCATTTAAAATAGTCATTAGGCACAACATGAGACTTGTTAGAAAATCTCCATGTTGATGGTGCCTAGTTCCTAGTCTTTGTTATTTCCATCTTTTTGTTTAGAAATCCATTTGAATTGTGATTTTCAAGGAGCGAACAAAAGACAATGTATATGCCACCATAAGAAAACAATAATGGTTCCATTAAATAACATAAACATAAATAAAAAATAAGTGGACCTAGGAATATGGTAATTTAGCATTGACCATTTACTAATTATTGGATGGGTGAAAAAGATGGGACCATAAGTTTGTTCCTTATCATTAATACATCAAATAGTTGGTAGAATGATTTAATTGTATCACCTTTAATCACATGTCTTGGGAAAACAATCGGATTTCTGATACTCTAGCAATTTTGTTAACAATGTGTAAGATAGGTCTTAGAGCCAATACACAAGAGATTAGTGTCTATGTCTATCATACTTCAGCTCATTGCATGCATATAGAAAGGAAGGAAGATGACAAGTTTTGGTATCATGACATAAAAACATTACCTTTAAATTAGGAAATATCATGAAAGAGTAATTAAAAATGATAAAAGAATTTTACAACGGATGACAATGAATTTTTTTCTCAATAGAGACATTCTCTATAAGTGCAACTATAATATCTTATTACAGTGTGTATATATAACAGAGGTAGAAATTATAATGAAGTGCATGAGGGTTTATGTAGGTTACATGTTAGTGGCCATTTTATAGTTAGAAAAATCTTAAGAGTAAGATATTACTAATCAATTATGAAATCAGATTACCTTTGGCACTTACTCCACTACATGTTATGACATTCCCATAGCCATTTTTCATATGGACAATGGATGTGATTGGTATCATTACATTAAAAGCATCCAACAAGCATCGTTTCATCATAATAACAATTAATTACTTTATAAAATAGGTTAAAATAACATCTTATGTGAATATTACTTGTAAAGTGGTCATTAAGTTTATTAAGAAAAATATCATATGTTGGTATGACATGCCAAAATGACTAACTTGAATAATAAAATGTTGACAGGCCTTTGTAACCAATTCAAAATTAAGCATTAGAACTTTATTTCAAACATATCAAAGATGAATGAGGTAGTTAAAGTAACTAATAAAAATCATAAGTGGATTATAAAAAAATGATAATTATGTATAAAAATTGAAACGAGATGTTACCTTTTGTGCTGTATATTTATCACACCATTTTACATACTTCAATAAAGGCAATCTCTTTTGCATTGATCTACATAACTAAGGCAATTTTATTAATTGAAGTTGAAATTCCCTCTTTAAGGGTTTTGATAGAGGTAGAATGGGTCAGAATTAGGTGTGAATAACTAAATCTTATGGAGCAAAAAAGGCTAAATGTAATTTGTCATGAACAACTATACCAAAAATGAATGTTACAAGAGCATTAAAAGAAAATGCATCTTAGACACTTTAAATAAGATATCCTAGTTGTTAAAAAGATCATACCATATCAAAATGACCCAAAGGGCTAGTAGGTGCTGAACTAAAAAGGTTTATATGTTGTAAAAAATGACTTCTTAAGTAGGTAAAGCATTGATTTTGACATATATAGATGACCAAAATATGCCAAACCTTATTAATTCAAATATAGTTAGGAAATATTTCTTCTAAACAATAACTAAGACTAAAATTCTCATTTAAGGAAGAAACAAAAGACATGATAACTAAAATAGGGTTGTAAAAGGGTACTTAGCAATTAGACTATCATCCATTGATTTAAGATGTAAGGTTAAATTAAATACAATTCACTTTTTACAATTAAAAAGGTATAATTGGCTAGTCCACCATGATAGTTTACAATACAATGCATCTTAGACACTTTAAATAAGATATCCTAGTTGTTAAAAAGATCATACTATATCAAAATGACCCAAAGGGCTAGTAGGTACTGAACTAAAAAGGTTTATATGTTGTAAAAAATGACTTTTTAAGTAGGTAAAGCATTAATTTTGACATATATAGATGACCAAAATATGCCAAATCTTATTAATTCAAATATAGTTAGGAAATATTTCTTCTAAACAATAATTAAGACTAAAGTTCTCATTCAAGGAAGAAACAAAAGACATGATAACTAAAATAGGATTGTAAAAGGGTATTTAGCAATTAGACTATCATCCATTGATTTAGGATGTAAGGCTAAATTAAATACAATTCACTTTTTACAATTAAAAAGGTATAATTGGCTAATCCACCATGATAGTTTACAATACTTTTTCTCTTTTTTATTTTTGGGCCCTATTAAGACCCTATACTAGCAGCCTATTATTCCCATAAACCTCCAAGTCCATCTTTTAGAAAGTTTTGCTTGGTCCATAAGTCCTTAAAGCCTATAATCCTTAAATAAATGCCAACAAGTTAGAATGAAACTAAATCAAGCCAAACATTTATCCAAATTATCTCTAACAAACTAAAAATAATGATTAACCTTTTATACTTATATTCAAATAGCCAATAACAAGAAAGTAATGATGGAAAAATCTATTCTTAATCAGCTAATCGCATGGTAACTTATAACTATTTGGAAAAGTTATAAAAGGGGCCACTTTTTTAGTGGAGACAAAAAGAAAAAGTACCTAAGAAAAAAAAATAACAAAGATATAAATATGTGACGAGCACCCAAATACATTAAAAAAAAACACTTTTAAGATTCATTAGCCCATATAGTTTTTAAAGCAAATAAGAGTTAATCATTAATACATTTATAGATTGTTGAGAACTTATAAATGAGTTGGTGAGCAATTACCATTACAAACTACCACATAAGAAGTAAAAAAAAATAGCACTAGTAACTATAATTGGAGAGGAAAAGACTATTTATCTTGCCAAAGTAGTTGCTACACCATTGTAAAAGCCAATCCCATGATGCTTTTAATCCATTGCAATCAAATTTGAACTCATCAACGCATTACAACTTCATAAGATAGCAAAAGAAGACCCCAAAAAACAAGTTAGTATTATATTTCCAACATTAAGTCAAGTTTAAAATAATATGTTATAATGTTGTACTTGTTAATGGTTATATATGTGTGTGTAAAATTTGGAAATATAAAACTAAGTAAGTTGTAATAAAAAAATGTATAATATATATATGAAATGAAGTACATATAAAATAGGCAAAGATAAACCAAAAGGAAAAAAAAAAAGCAAAAAGTGGTCAGTCAAGCTTGACTAAACCTGAGTTGACTTAGTCAAACTCGGTCAAACTTGATCAAATTTGAATTGACTTGGTCTAACG
Organism: Bruguiera parviflora; assembly: GCA_019804595.1. NCBI lineage: Eukaryota > Viridiplantae > Streptophyta > Magnoliopsida > Malpighiales > Rhizophoraceae > Bruguiera > Bruguiera parviflora. The sequence continues at coordinate 3,343,456 of CM034058.1, read as the reverse complement.
TAGTCAAAGTGGGTCAAACTAACTTTGATATATTTCTTACCCTTAGATTCAACTTAGACCTAAGCCTAATGATACCAACTTGTCCAAAAAAGGTTCTAATATCAAATGAAACCTTCACCATTACACAAATGTTTCCAAGTTTTTTTTTTTTTTTTTAAATAATGAAATCTAGAACCCATTTTACATATAATAGAGTACCTAAACAAGAAATTAATAACCCTAAAAAAAACATAAAATAGATTAAAAAAGGATCTTAAAACCACAATCTAACCCAAAGTGGTCATCAAAGGCTTGCCACCAACATTGTTGTCACCAATTATCATCATTAAAAACTGAGTTGACACCACTATCAAGATCATCGTTCGCCAATTTGCACACTTCCACCAGCCATGTGCCAAAAAGTAGCCTAAAAATGCATAAATCAATACAAAAACCCTTATTTCCTCCACTGCCTTGTCTTGTGCACACACACTATTTTTGATGGTTGTTGTCATTTGAGTTCCCCACCAATGGACTCCTTTTGAGCTAATCTATCCATACATGGCTATTGCATATTAAGTAGAGCACTAGAGAGGCTCTATTTTTTAGCCAAACTCGTATTGCCTTCATTGCCTTTTCCTAGTGTATACAACATTTTTGGTGGTCACTAATGTCTAAGACTCCTATTAGTCAACTTTCTGAGTTGATCTATCTATCCATGTCCTCTATCTATCTATTAAGGTTGATAAGGTCTCATCACTAATAACAATAATCCCCCTTTACCATTAGCCCATCCCAAAATGTCTAGTAAAAAAATAAATAAATAACAACATTCATAGACTAATTTTGACTTTTTCACTAAAAATCATGCCCAAAATTTGTATTTAGAGAATCTCTAATCACAAAAGGTAAGAAAATGGCCAAAAGGGGTAGTGGGTGTAGAGAGAGAAGAGGAAAATTTTCTGGAACCACAAATAAGAAAGAGAGATAGGAAGTCAAAATAAAAGGGAAATATCAAATTTTTAAAAAAATCTATTTAACAATGGACCATAGAAAAGAAAGAAGCAAATAGAATGAAAGAAAAAAAAAGGAAAAAAAAAAGGGAAAAATCAATTTTTAAAAAAAATCTATTTAACCTAGTCAAAATTTTGACAATTCTTACCAACTTTAATGGTTCTAATTAGTTTTAATCAATTTTGACTAACTTTGACCTATTTTTATTTTTTTGGAAAAAATCTTTTTGGTTGAAATTTCAAAAACAAATTTTAGAGTAATTTTAACTTTGAATTTTTCAACAATCTCTTAAAATTTTCTTATTCATAAATAATAATAATAATAATTAAACAAATTTCTAAAATTTTAAATTATCTCTCCAAAAATTATCTTAGTATAAAGGATTACCATAAAAAAAATTCCAAAGCTTTCTAAGATTACCTTAAAGCAACAAATCGTTGTCAAAAGCATCTCATGATTTTTTTTTTAACCTTAATCTCATCCTAAAATCATAGTATACACGTATGATAGAAATTTCCTAAATTATAGGTTATTAAGAAAGATAAACATATAAAATATTAAAATAGGAAGAAGTATAAAAATGTAATCAATGTTAAAATTGTAGTACTATCATTTATGATGAGCATTTGGTTAATCTTAACTTTTGCTAGGTATAACTATACTTCCAAACTCCAAAAAATCTAAGTAATCCAAATCGAGTTTTATTAATTTAAAAGACAATGAAGTTTTTTGAATTAATAATTAAGATGTTCTAACCATACCTTTAAAGTTTGATGGCAACTTTAATATCTTATGGACGATTCAAAATAGTGAAAATTTAAATTGATCCAATTATTATATGGGTCGAGGGAGTGGTAAGGGTGAATTGGGTAGAACACTCTGCAAGTATGGTTTGCCTCTGTCATTAGTAATTCTTTGCGGTGACATTTTAGTAATATAGTGTGCTACTCCATTAAGGTCTCTAATCTCCAACACCATATATCTACATGTAAATATTTATATGATTGAGGGATGCAAATGTAAATTATAGGTTATAACCTATAAGATGTGCTTTGGATGATGGAATATGCAACTGAGAATTAACCCTTGCTTTATATGTAGCTCCCAAAACCCATCTTCTTTATAATGAAATTATTCTAACTTTTAAAACAATTTAAATTGACTTTAAAATTAACATGGCTAAATTTATAACTTTTGTCACAAATTTTTTTTTTTTTTTAGAACTTTTGGTAGTAACTTAAATGAACAAAAATTTGAAATACAAGTCTTTTTAGTTTAACACCTATTGGTTTTCCTCATAGACACCTTAATTTGTCTAATATAAGGAAGGATATTGATAATGCATAATTAGAGATTTTATGCTTCCATTTTAGTTAAACTTTCTTTACCCTCTACACTTAGCAACAAGAAAGGTTTGTTAAAAAAAATAAAAAAGCAATAATAAAAGGAACAAATTAATGGTTTAAAGAGAAAACAAGTGCTAAAAAAAGGTTCATATCTTAATTGATACATGAAAGGACCCACTTAGTTAGCATATAGAAAAAATTATCCATAAGGTAATGACCTTAAACCCATAGCTACAAAACAAAGAAGAAAAAAGCAAAAATTCAACAAACTAGATGGCAAAAAATCAATTACATATATAAAATAATAGAATTAAGGAATATCATAGTGTATTTACCAACATACAAACATAAAAGTCAAGTTTAACTATAGTTAGTGAAATCTATAGACTAAAGACAACTTAAAGTCAGATAGAATATTAACTATAAAGACATTACTCAACCTTTCTACAAAATTTTGCATGAAAATAATACTCCAAAAAAAATTTCCAAATGATTATATAATAAAACAAATTTTCAAATGCTCATCTTCACACTATAGTAATCTAACTAACTAAGATAGAAAACCATATCCATAGAGCACTTAGTTTGAAACTAGCTATAAACATAAACACTTACAAAATAAAACACCCTATTTTCCAACCATATCAGATTTTAAAACCTAATTAGACCCAAAAAACAAGAATGAATTTATCTAAACTATCAAAGCTCACCTTGCTACTTAAAAACCTTCATCTTCACACACTAACAAAAAAAAGAAATCAATACATTAGGACAAAACTCACAAATTGAACCTTCTCAACCTCAACTAAATTGCCTTTACTAGCTTAAACCAATATTTGGTCTTATAATTCCAAATTTGGGTATTGAAAATAAACCCAATACATTATGGATTGAAATGAGGAATATTGTGTTTGATTTGCTCGAGAGTTCCAAAAATCATATATCAAGCAAAAGCTTCCTGCAAATATGTGGTAAAAAAAAAAAAAAAAGGCAAATCATTGGTAAGAATGTCTCTAATCGAGGGAGAGTTAAAAAGAGCTCTCATAAGATAAGTTCATAATTAAATTAATAATTATTTAATTTTTTTAATTTCAATCATAAACTAAAAAAAAAAAAACTCTAATCAATGTCTAAATCATTAAAAAAAAGTTCATAATTATATTATAAATGTTAGAAGTTTTGAATTTATCATTAATTGTCAATTTATTGCAAACTTCGTCCCAATCAACTTATAATATGATGTGAAAAATTTTATTTTTCTCTGATCAATGAGTTGGAATTTTTTTCTATTATTAAAAAAAATCATATACTTTCTCTTTTTTTCTCATTTGATTTCTTAATAAATCTGTTATTATGAAATGCTAAATTTTTAGATTATGAAATTAAATATATTCATACAAATAATACCATAAATAATATATTTAAATTTATAGAATCTAAAACCATTGATGCACTAAAAAATTTTCCTTTAACTTGATAATTTATCTCTCTTTCTTAACTAATGAGATCTATAAAAAAGTTGATGTCTGGAGAGCTTTTAAGGATCCATTGAGCATTTACGAAGGGTCAAAGATATGTTCGAGGGTTAAAAAGATGAAAAAAGTACTAAATGGGTTGAATAAGAATATTTAGGCTAACCAAGTTACAAATAACATGAATTCAATAAATGACATGATTTCAAATTTGAAAGAGGACCATAATTTTATTAATATAATTGGAGCATTTAATGAGATAGGGTTAAATAATAAAATTCACTTATAAGTAAAAGTTTGGTATAAAATAAGAGTTTATAATAAAATAGGAGTGTTCTTCTATTTCATAAGTATATCACTGTTCCTACTTTTAAGGTTTTTAGGGTTATTATTTCAACTTATAAATAGGTTTGATTTTATTATAAAAGAAGTAGATAATTATGTGAATTAAAAAGTGAGAATTTTCTCCTTCGATTTTTTTTAAAAACTAAAGAACTTATAAACTAACTCCTAAATTTGTTCCTTTTTAAAATGTGACATCCATATCTTTTTTTATACCTTAGATTTATATTCCTTTAAACATTAGGTTTAGGGTTTACATAATCAAAATTTGATTTAATTTTCTTAGGTTCTTACTTGATTCTTTGTACGTGTTAAGTTCCTAAACCTTGTCTTTAGGGGTTAACATTAGTTGGTATTAGAACTTTGCTCTAAATTAGGTTTCTTTATCTAAATTTGAATTTTTCTCTTATTTTTCTTCTTAGCAATATTTTATACCTTTTTGTTTCTTGAATTCACAAACCCTAGTTTTATCCTTTCTTTTTGGTTTTATCATATACCTCTTATCTTTAAATTTATGCAATAAAAAAAAAGAAAAGAAAGAATAATAAAAGGAAAAAGAAGAAAAAAAGAAAAAAAAAAGGAAAGAAAAAATTGTAGTTGATTTCTTCCTATTTAAAATGTAAACCTTATTTAATTAGGTCAGGAAAGATGAAGGCTATATTCAACCCTTATAAGAATTAAGTTATGGTTACTTCTTTATCCTCCTCTATATTAGCCTGAATCATGATAATCTTTGTCTTCTTTTAATTGTTCTCCACACTTTTAATAGCTTGAGTAAGCCCCTATAACCTTTGGTACAAATTCTTATAATAATGATTAAGAATGAACCTTTCTTTATGATAGCCTTTATATCCACTCATATATAAATAAGCCTCTCACAATTCCTTTTTGTAATTAAAAGATATTGATCCCACCAAATGATGATATAATTAGTAAATTTAACAATAACAAATTTTACCTTTTTCTCTTCATATTAGTTCCAATAGTCAAAGAACAATTTAACCTTTTCTCACTCTAGATAAGTTTTTGGATTGTTTTTCCCTTGGAACGAATGAATTTTCATTTTAATGCTGCCATAATCATAATTATAAGTGTCTTGCCTTTTAAAATCTCTTTAACCATTTTTAGTCTTAACAATTCTAACCAAAATAGTTGAATCATCAAATTCATCATCTGCATGGTCGTATTCTTGTCTCTCATACTTTCTTACATTAGGAACCTCATGACTCCCATGCCTTATTTGCTATGCCTTCTTCATCCTATCTTTTATATCATCAAATCTGGTGCCATGCACTTAGATTATTGTTACATAGCTTTGATCATAAACGATATATCACTACATCTCTTCTTAATTCTACCTTCATCTTTATAAGACATAGTGTTAATTTACATAAAATAACTAGGATACCTCATAAAATATTTCCTTATGTGTTTAACTAAAAAATGGTATTACACCTCTTTGTATTTACACTATTTGAGGTTTTTTTTTCTCAATATGTATTTACACTTTAACCTTTTACCACTTAAATTTTCTCTTTCAATTCTTTACTAAACTAAACAACTTCAATCAAAGTCACCTTATAATTAACTAATTCTAACCCATTCTTTAATTTTGTTACTAAAAATAATAAGATTTGTAAAGTTTTTAAAAGGATAAGAAATATTGTTTTGAAAAGTATATATTTCAAACTAGTCAAAGAATAAAATAAGTGTCTTTTGTTCAAAAATAAAATTGTAAAAATAATTTTGGATATGTTATCTGTCTAACAAAAAATTCTTAAAAAACCTTTTTCTTTTAGAATTGTGAGAAAAGTAAGAATCGTTATATAAATAGGTTTTATCAATATAATTTTTTTTTATAAAACATGTAATTTATTTTAGATGTAATCTACAATTGCAGGGGAGGTGGGTAAAGTTGGAGAAGACTGATTTGCACATTGGAATGATTGTCAATAAAATTATCCCACCATCAAAAAAGAAATTTTTTATATTGTTATATGTATTACAAAATTTCAATGTAATATATTAAATCAAAAATTTCTTCTTTGCATTGATTGCAAATTTGTAAAAGAAGTTTTGCAAAAAAAGATGTCTAAAACATTGCATCAAAACACATTTTTGCTTGATGACAACCTATTTTTTCTATTTTTTATTTTAATATTGAATATATCAAGGGAAAAAATTTTATTTCAAATTTTCTAACCAAGGCATTTCTTTAAAATAGACTTAATATGTCATGTGAATCTAGAATTAAAGGAAAAACTCCTTTATAAAATCATGAAGAAGAAAAACCCAAGACTACTCCAAAAACTACAAAACCCGTTACCTCAACCTAACCTATTAAGTCATAAATTGACCAAGTTACAATAGAAGAAGAAGCACAATTTTTCCAAAAACAATTACAAGTCTAATAGTGGATAAAATCCCTTTCCAAAACTCCTAACTTGCTCATAATGCTTTAAGGTCTTTTTGAAAAGCATCTTCATCCAAAATGTTGTCCCAAGTAAAGACTTTAACCTATTTGGTTAAACCATAATTCCAACACATTTTTACCATGTAAATAGGATTTTATGATAACAATCTTTTTATCATCATTTCAAAAATGTTCACCATTGGATGATATTTTAAATCGCAAAACCTCTCCAAAACACAATCATACTATATCTTTACATAGAAAGATCTCATTTTGATCCTACATACTCTACCTGCCATATAAAAAAAAAATCCATTCTTACCAATAAGGATAAGACCTTTTAAAATCATAATATTTTTTGGCCTTTTTTTAAGCCTAATTAAGCCACTACCTTTCCTTCTTATATCGGGACTACCAAATGGAATGGTACAATTATTTTCTTCTCCAAAATCATAAGGGTAGTCATTCTTGACTATTTTATTTCAATGCAAAAATCAATCTTATAAAGATTTCAAACTAATTAAAATAATAGTGGAATTATTTTAGATCTTGCCTTGACATTCTTATCTTTAAAATCTAAGATTGTTATAACTTATTTAAATCACAATATGAACTTACAAACGAAGAAAAAATATTCCCCCCTTTTTTATTTTTCACAAAATTCTTTTTACCTTGGATATTAACATGGTATTTTAGGCATTAAACCCAAAATGATACTTTAACAATTACTAGATAATTTAAGGTAAAATGGTGAGACTCCTTTAAAATCCCTAAAAAACTATCAAGCCTTACTGTTCAACAGTGGCTGAAAGAAACTCAACAATCCATCCAAGTTAGATCCAATAATACAATATTTCTAGCCTAAAAATCTCATGTTATAACCCTTTTAGCTATAACTCAGATTAAAAAAGAATACTTTGCAATTATTCAACAATTATTGCAATCAAAAACCCCTTTAGCTTATGACTCTTCGACCTAATTTGACTTAAGTGAACCCAAAACTAATATCCTCTAAGATGACAAGGACAATTGTTTTGGAATTCTCTCTTAAATATATATATATATATATATAAAGAAAAAGAAAAAGAAAGGAAAAGAAAAAAAAAACTCCACAAAACAATAAAATAACCTTTGGTGATTGACAACTCCACTAATTTGCTCATGATTGTTAGCTCAATCAAATGATAAAAACAACTTTTGATGACTGATAGCTCTGTCAATTTGCTCATAATAGCTAGTTTTACAAAAGGACAAAATAACTTTTGATGGTTTTGGATCACTGAAGGTTTCCCTCTTTTCAACTATAAAAGGAAATTAGCAAAACCAAAAGAGGTTGAATTTAACAATTCTCAACATTTAAAACTCTCTCTCTCTCTCTGTCTCTCTTTTAATTTCCTTATCTCTCTCTTTGTAATTTTTCTTTCTTCATCTTTGTATTTATAATCTTTCTTTCTTTATCTCTCTCTCTTCTATAATTTTTTTATCTTTCTCTTTGTAATTTTTCTTTCTCCATCTTTGTATTTATAATCTTTCTTTCTCTATCTCTGTATTTATAACATTCCATAATAAAATTAATTTTTGCTTCCATATTGGTATTGAAGTTTTCAAAATCATCTTTGTCATTTTCATGCATCAGGTATTTTCTACATTTTATCATTCATATTTTCATCATTGCTATATCAATATATTATATTTTTGAGTTATTTTTCCTTGAGTTGGTTTGGTTATTTGATTTGTTATATGATAAAGGTAGTTAAAACCTATGAAAACTCTTAGACTATAAGAAATATTGTATGTTGACCTTTAATTCTACAAATATAAATCTCATATAATGTAAAATGACTATTTGTTCCAATAACTTTACTTTAGAAAACTTAGAAACCCATAAAATAGCCAATATTAAAGAAATCACCATAAAAGATTTCAACAAAGGAATTGATGATAGGGAAATTCCAAAAGTCCAAAAAGAATAGATTTACAAACTTTCTTAATATATATATATATTTAAATCGATTTTGCAATCAAAACTAAAGAAATGGACATTTAGCTTACAAAACCTTTTGAAACATTCACTTGCATTCTCAAAAATCCTTATAAAACCACATGAATAAACATTACAAATACATTTACATAGGATTAGTTCAGGTAAAAATCAAACTCTTTACAAAAAAAAGGCTTAAACACGTTCATTTTAACTGTCTTATGAGATACTAAATTTATAAATTTTTAAGATTCACTACTTAGCTGAATTGAGACTAGTCTATGTAGTGGATTAATTTCCTGTAATTGTTATCCATACCTCATTATTTCCTTAAGGGACAAGAATATTTTACAAAGCATTATTTCATAAATCAAAGCTCATAATTACCTTTCCTATAAAGACCAAATACCATTACAACCACCAAGATATTCTAGTTTTGACTTGTCCAATACCCCATTACAAACTGTAAATTACAATACAAATATTCCCCATCTAATATACATTGACCTTACAAATCAGTCTCCTTTAACTTCACCTATCTCTTTTACCATTACAAAAATTATTCAAAATGAGTTACATGTTTTACAAAAAGAATTTCAAGTTGATAAAACCTATTTGCATAATGATTTTTACTCCTCTCATAATTCTAAAAAAAGAACATAATTTTACAATAATTTTCTGTCAAATCAATAATATATCCAAAACTATTTTTACAATTTTATTTTTGAACAAAAGGCACATATTTGGAATAAAGTCTAGGACGTAATTAAGATTTCTTATAAATCTTTAGAGTTAGGATTTGCCAAGAATTTATTTAGGAAATTTATCTATAAAGGCAAGGGATCTTTTAATAAAGGTGATAGTACCCTGAGTCATGTAATGTAATAGGAATTTAACTATAGTTTAGAAAAAAGAGATCTTAGACTAAGAAATAACTAAGTCATTCTACATTGTAATAGAGAAAAATATTTGTAAATGTTTGAAATGTTGTTTAAAAGATGTGGAAAAAATGAGTACATTATCTATATAGATGAAACAAAATTTTGAATATAATTAAAAAATGTGATTCATAATTCTTTGAAATTTTAAAAGAGTATTCTTTAATCCAAATGGCATAATATTCCATTCATATTAACCAAATGGAACCATAAAAGTAGTTTTGTATTAGTACTTCAGGTGAATCTAGATTTGCCCAAATTTTAATTTCATTTCAAACTTTGAAAAAAAAATGAAAGGAAAATGTAGTTTTTGTAATAGGTCTCTTTTGTTAGGAATAGGGAACCTAATCCATTTAAGAGTTTTGTTTAAAGGTTTGTAGTTGATAACTAGTCTAGGTGTTTCTTGTTCTAGTTCTGCCTATTTGTTTACATAAAAAAGTGACATAAGACTAAGGTGATCTATATTTTGAAATTAGTTTTTTTAGATTCTAAGTCTTGGATTTCTTTACGATAATAGTTTTCTAATTTAGCATTCATTTGGATAAGTCAGGCATTTGTAAGAATGTGTTTTTAGTCGAAGTTTGGTTCATAAGGATTTCCAAAAGGCATTTGGAAGGTCAAAGTAAAGTTTATTTTGGATTCTTTGTTTAAAAAGGAAAATTCTTTTTATGATTTCTAGATCTTAGAGTTTCTATTAGTTTCTTTATAAAGAGACACCTTTTTATAAGTGAAGTATTGTTGTTTGACGAGTATAAGTGTGTGTATCTTATTCTCATAAATTAAGTAAGCTTTTATAAGATTAAGATTTTTGGTTTTGGGGATTTTTATGAAAGGAAAAATGAGCTTATGTGATTTTGTTTTGAAGGAAATTTTATTATATTTGATAATATAGGGAGTAATGAGGTTTTTAGATGGTGTCCCTAAAATGACAATATGATGCACATTTTTAACTAGGACAAAGGAGGTTTTAGTTTGAAAATTCTAATTTGGATAAAAACAATTTGTTTTATTAGTAATGGTCATTTTGGAATTGTTTGTAATTGAAAGTTTTTCATTGGTAGCTTTTTAAAATTTTTGTAATACTATATCTTGCTTGATACAGTTCAAATTTGCTTTAGTGTCAAATAGAGCTATAATATCAATTTTGAAATTATTTGAAAAAATTAAAGTCATTTTGATGAGATATTTTCTAGAAGTAACTTGTTCAAGAGCAAATAGAAAATCAATTAAAACTTTTTCTAGGTTTTCAAGGTTTTGAAGTTTTGGTTATTGTGGTTCTAAGTCAGTATTATTAGTTTTTTTTGTCTCTAAGTGTTTTATGAGGCAAACCTATAAGATTTCTTCATCTTTTTTTAGTTTTTGTTTGAGTTCCTTAAGTTTTATTTTTATGATTTTGATTCTGTTTGTAGTTCTTATATAGTAGAGTTTGGTTTCTTTAAGGCTCATTTGGCTAGTATAATGGTGAGGTCATAAGGGGTAGTGATTATTGATGGGATTATTGTGGAGTTATTGGGTTTTATTTCTTAGAAAGTTTTAAGAAGTTTTTCTTCATATTCTTTGTGTAAGGTAAGATCTTTAATATACTTAATAAGGTCAATAAAAAATTGTTGAACCTAATTAAACATATTAATTTCTTTGATTCCAAGGTCAATTTTAGATGAAATAGTTTAAAGTTCATTTAATTAGAAAGGTTCTTTATCCAAATATTCACTAAAGCAATGGAATCAGAGATAGAAATGTCTTTGAGTAGAGCTTTTAGTTTTGTAATGGTTTCTTCTTCTATTTATAATTCTTGTAACCTACGTTTGATTTTGCAATATTTAGTGATATGCCCTTTCTTGCCATATTATCTTGAGATTGGTTTTGTAAGTAGAAATTTTTGATTTAATTGGTTTGAATTTCTTTAGTTTGTTTATTTTTTTGAAAGTAGTGTGGATTTTCCTATAAGGTTTGTAAATTTTCATGTTTGTGTTTATAAGTTTTGAAATACCTAAGTCAAATTGTTGGCAAAAGGTTTATGCCTCAAAATAGGATTATTTTAATCCCTACTTGAGATGTTTTTGAACTTTAAGGTCTTGGCAAATTTTGAATCCTTCTTGTTAGGTGTAATTGATTAATTCTTTGTACATGAGCTGATCGTAGGGTATTAGATTTCTAGAAGGTGGTTTTAAGGGTATTTATAGTTTTTTCTCCTAAAAGTATTAAAAGTCCTACAAGAATTTTTTTTTGCCCAGAATATTTGGTTTGACTTTTCTCTGAGTATAACTCTGGCAAAAAAAGTGTTTGTGTAATTTTGGAATTCACTAAATTTTTTACACCTAAGGTTGCTGAGTAATTTAACATTTTTGTCCTTGAGGTGTAATAGATCTCTTAAAAAATGTAAAGAGGTGGTTAGGATGAAATAAGTTACAAAATCCTCTGTCATGTTTTCTAAGCTATATAGGGTAGGAATATTGTCTTTTGCAGTTTTGATGAATTGTAGGATTTGTAATTGTTGTTCACTTGTAGGATGGTAATCCCACCATCTTTTTAATTGTTTTGAAAATCTAGCAATTAGGAGTTCAACAACAATTCTATTTGAGATTTGCTTTTAAGTTTTATAAGCATTTGTAGCCATGTTCATTTGTTGTAGAAGGTTAAAGATGTTATATTCAAACATGTTATCTATATTCCATTCATAGATTAAAGAAGCATTGAATTTTTATTGGATTAATATATTGGGTTTATTTTCAATATTCAAATCTAAAATTGTAAGGCCAAATATTGGTTAAGGCCAATAAAGGTAGTTTAGTTGAGGTTGAAAAGGTTTAATTTTTAAGTTTTGTCCTAATATATTAATTTCTTTTTTGTCAATAGGTGAAGACGAAGGTTTTAAAGTAGTAAGTTAAGCATTGATAGTTTGAATAACTTCATTTTTACTTTGCTAGGTCTAATTGGGTTTTGAAATTTGATATGGTTTGAAAATAAGGTATTTTATTTTGTATGTATCGAGGTTTATGACTAGTTTCAAACTAAGTGCTTTATAGATATGATTTTTTATCCTAGTTAGTTGAGTTCCTACATAAATTCCAATCTTAAAAAGGTAAAATCCTTCTCTTACAAACAGATTACACCTATTCAAATATTGTTATTCCAAAATCCATCCAATAAAAAGACACTACTCTTTTAGAAAATTAGATCTAAGAAGAAATAGTAAAATTTGAAACTACCAAATATTTTGAACCAAACATATAAATTTCAAAAATAAACTAATTTAAAGATGGAAAAGTTGTTTTAATTTTCCATAAAAATCCACCAACTCTGAATTTATAGAAGAAGCCTCAACGACATTTATTATTAACATAAACGCATATATTTATCTTTCCTCTTACCATAAATCTTACCATATATTTACCAAATTTGAACTTGTGTTTATTGACCTTATTAATAAATGTGTCAAATAGATCAAAGTAATGGATTTTGATTAGATTATTATGAATTCAAGTCAATTTTAAGTTAAATTATTATCAAGTTATTATATTTATATTTTTTTAAATTTAACTCAACTCATAAGTTATAAGTTATTATTTAAAAATTAAATTTTTATTTTTTTACTAATTTTTTATTTTTTTATATATTAGAATTATTTTTTATATGTTAATTTGTAACAAAAGTATATAAATATATTATACACATTTTATATATTTATAATAATATAAAAATATAAAAATATTTTTAAAAAATTAGAATGTTTTAAATTTTTTTATATTTTTTTAAATTAGCACATTGAGAAAAAAAATATTTGATATAATATATTACTTAATAGTTCTAATAATAAATGAGATTAATTCAATTGACGACATTAACTTTTTATTTATATTGTTAGAAAATGATGTGAAAGAACAGAATGAGAAAAAAAAAAGTGTAAGAAATTAGATTTTTACTTATTCGAATAAGCATATAAGAAAAAAAAGTGTCTTGAAAAATTCATTAAATTTTCTAACCGAGGTTATTGTTTTTATTCTCATGGATTTGGTGAGAAACAAAGAAGAAGGATGATTTTTTTTTTTTACCAACTTTTATTGCCAATTTACCAAATTATGCTTAGTTATAACCATATGTAGCACTTTTAAATGATAACTTTGTTGTTTGGCCATAGCTGCAAAAGGCTTCAGTCAATGAGATGAGAGGCTTAAATAAAAAACTGTAAAATTATTTTATTTTCTATTCTGAAAAAAAAAAAATCTTGACTGTTACAAAAAAGGACCCACTTGACTAACATGTAGAAAAGATTTCCATAAAGTAGCAACCTTAAACCCATAACTACAACCCAAAGAAGAAAACGCAAAAATTCAAAAACCCAAATAAAAAAAATCAATAACATATATAAAATAGCAAGAATTAAGGAACATCATGGTGTTATTTACAAACACACCAATATAAAAGTCTAAGTCCAATTGTAGTGGTTGAAATCTAAAAGACCAAAGACAACTCGAAGTTTGATAGAATATGAACTATATAAAGACATTAATAAATAACCTAGATAGCCTATTAAAGAAAGTTCACTAAAAATGCTTCTAAAAAATGAAAAAGAAAAAAAGAATATAGAGGAAGGGAAGAAAGAAAGGAAAACAGATCACAAAATCCCTCGTCAGTGCACTCTTGGATGGAGATGAGATTGGAAGGGAAGAGGAAATCTTCCAAAGTAGGATTGTTACAACTTCCTCTTCCTCCTCTAACGATTGTTGTTGTTGACAAAGATGAATTTGACGTACTGCTCATTTCCATTTTGTCTATTGCTTTCTTACTTTTCCTTTCCTAAAAAGAGGCTTTTCAATTTTTCCCCCAAAAGGATACAACCGACCAGGGGGCCGGTGGGGTTGGGTACTAGTAAACTCATTGTGATTCCTTCCCCGAGCACCTTTGTGTGTGTGTGTGTGTGTGTGCAACTGTACCAGGCTACTTTTGCTGTCTCCTGCTGTTTCTCTCTCACTCTCTGTCTCTACCTCTCTATTTTATGAAAGTTTTGATTGAGGATTCTCTTGATTTTTTTTTTGTGTTTAATCACACTTTTAAAATGTGTGCTTTTTTCACTTCTAATGAGAAGTATATTATTACGTGGTTGAAAAAAGAAAAGATACTTGGCAAGCACCGTATGCACCTGTTGCCATTATGCCATGTTGGGTCATTAACTGCCTTTCCCCTTCTCCGGAAACAAACAACTCTCTTTAAACATAGTTAAGCATTGCTTGTTGCTTTGTGTTCTATGAACTTGTTACATTTTCTTTTCCTTCTTTTACTTTATCTTGTGCTTTTTTTTTTTCTTTGGAATCTTTTAGCTGTGCATTTCAAACATATTCTTATGGGATTTATGCATTTGAATTTGTAAAATTAAAATTTGTTCGCTCATTAAAATTTTTTCTTATCTTATGTAAAATCAAATTTAAACTTTCTTTTTATAGAAATTAGCATGTTTAAAAAAATACAAAAAATATCTGATATAATAAAGTTTGTGACAAACATAACAGTAAATAAGTGTCAATTTATTGATGACATTAACTTTTTGTTTATTTTGTTAGAAAATGATGTGAACAAAAGGATGGATAAGAAATTAGATTTTTGCACGTTTGAATAAGCATAGGAAGAAGAAAAGTGTCTTGAAAAATTTCAAGCATTTTCTCACAAGGTTCTTGTTTTCATTCTCATGGATTTGGTGAGAAAAAAAAAAGAAGAAAGATGATTTTTTCTCATTTTTATTGCCAAATTACCTAATTACCCTTACTTGTTACCATGTCTAAACTTTTAAACGATACTTTTTTTTTTGTCGTACCTACAAAAAGCTTCAGCCAAGGAGAGGGGAGGTCCAAAATAAAAAAAAAATAAAAAATCATTTTGTTCTTTATTTTGGGAACAAGAATTCTTTCCCACTACTTCAATTTTATCCATACAACAATAAATAAATAAATAAATATCATTTTATTTCTTTTCCATTTTTTCAATACTTTTTTATTCATAAATCTCATTACATTTTATATTTTAAAACTATCTATCATAAAAAATAATCTTTATTTCTTTATTTATTATTTTTTATTTTATAAATATTATTTTTATATTTTGATATTAAAAATAAATTTTTTAAATTACATATTAATTAATATATTATATCTGTCATTTTATAAATATTAATTTTCTTTTTTTTTTACTTTCTAATCACATCTAAATAAAAAAATATTTTTTCATTTTTTACTTATTTTTAATTTATCCAAACAATTAATTAAAAAATTATTTTCTCTCTCAACTTTCTTTTACATTATTCTTCAAATCCAAACAAAATATAAGATGGAAGACAAATTTAAAAAATAAATAAATAAAGAGAACATAATATAAAAAAGGGTATATTTAAAGATTCAAATCTCGATTTTTGTCTTTACAAAACTAAAGGAAAATATATAATATAGGGGTGCTCTCCTCACCACTTAATGTACTTCTATATCTGTGGAACCTACCATTGTTGCTGTCGCTGTTGCCGCCTCTACTCCTGTTGCTATGGCCTTTACTTTCTCTTAACTACCCCGCATCACCACCACCACCACCTTAATTACTGTGACAACAATCGCATTATGGCGACCTGATTAGTTACTCACTGCAGTAAGAACTCTCTTGGATAATAATACATTCAAACGCCAGGTTCGCTATTGCTCCTTCGGCTTCTTTAGTCCACTAGCCAATTTCAAACACCTATAAACTGGAAATTGATCGCTTAAACGGTCAGGTTTCTCTCACATTTCCTGTTTCTTTTAAAGATAAAGCAAATTTATAAAATAGAAATCTAGTAGAAAATAATGAAATATTCTAATTTTTCATTGAATGATATTTTTTCATATCTATTTACAGTAATTTTCCATATGACTGAAGGATTAATGAAAGTTCTGAATGAAGTATAATATGTTACAGATTAGCAAAGTGAGTTGGTACGTGCCTCGGAGCAGCTTAGTGATTTGGTAAGTATCCATTGCACTTGGCAGTTTTACACTTTTTCATACTTGATTGATGATAACGGGGCTGCACTTATGTAATTTTATTATTATTATTATTATTATTATTATTATTATTATTATTATTATTATCTCAAATTTAAGGGTAAGATTTTTCTACACAAAATTTATAAAAAATTTTTAATTTTACCTTATAGAGAATATAACTTGAGTCTTTTTATTTTGTCGAGTCTTTCTTATCAATTTTATGAGTAATTTATACTTAGAGTTGTTGTTGAGTTTTTTTTTACTCATCTTTATAGGCCTTTCATGATGAGATGTTTTAGTAAGTCAATTGCATTTTTGAGAAAAATGGTTGTGAATTTAAGAAAAAATATGGTAGAAGTGCAAATTTTACATTTATAAACAAAGAAAATTACAAACATTTCTTATAATAGATTTTAAACTAGTTGAGTTATGAATCCTAAGAATTAAGGTCACATCTCCTTACTTAAGCTTATAACTTTCAAACTAAATTATCTTCATAATCTTATAGGATCTTCCTAATTTGATGTTAGATTGCTTGTTCCTTTTCTAGTCTTGGTGGGTTCCCATTTATGGATGAGCAAGTCCCTTTTCTTAAAAAGTTACTCCTTGATCCACTTGTTATGATACTAGACTATCTTTTATTAATATGTTTCCATTTTAATCGTGGCTCATTCCTAGGTTTCTTTGAGTAGGTCAAAACTCATTTTAAGGTTTTTTTCATAAATGTTTTTTAAGAAATAATAATATCAGTAACTAGGTTGTTTTACCTATATGGGAATTATAATTTCAACTCCAAAAGTTAAGGCAAAAGGTGTTTTGCTTATTGTTGTTAACGATATAGTGAAATATGTTTACAGAACAATTGGTAGCTCATTTATCCACCATCTTTTTGTTCTTCTTAGTCTCTTTTTTAGTACTTGGATGATGAACTTATTAATGACCTTTACCTATCTATTGGACTAAGAATGTTTAACTACTACAAAATTTAGATAAATTCTTAAATTTTTGCAAAAGTGTCTAAATTTGGATGTCTCTAATTATTTGTTATTATTAGTGATAATAACCTAGAGAATATTAAATATGCAAATGATAGTCTTTATACCAATTTTCATACGTTAGTCTCAGTTACGAACCACTTATTTAGTAATATATTTATGGCTACAACTACAAACTTCCTTCCCCTTGTAGTTATTTAAAGTAGGTTAATTAGGTCAAGACCTTATTGGGCATAAGGCTAGGGGGTTAGGATTGAGGTTAGGTATGTGGTCAGTAATTAAGGTAAGTTTTCAAATCTTTTGCAACTATTGCATTTTTCAGCTAATTTTATCCAATCTCTCATCATTATTAGCCAATAAAACTCCTATTTTAGTGAATTAGTCACCATTACTCAACTTCCTACTTGATTCCTATAAATTTTTTCATAAGTATCCTTGGGTATCCACTCACTCTATTCTTTGATTAGACATTTTAAAAACAGTAAGTTAAACATCCTCTTTTAGAATTTCCCTTCAAGTAAGGTATATTAAGCCACTTTATACTTGAACTTTTTTACCTTTGCCTAATCCCTGAGGAGTTCTTTAGATCCAATATGTTTGAAGTTAAATTCATTTGTGTAAGACCATTATGGATAGCAAGAATATTGATTTTAACCTTCATATAAATGGGCTACTTTAGTATTTCCACTATAATTGGCCATTCAGCTCTTTTATTCTAAGCCAGTTAGAAAAGAGATAATTCATTTATCATACTCTATCTTAAGGATTTTAACTAGTTTAAGTTAAACTTTTATTATTATTAACTTATTTCAGATCTTTTTCACCTTTTAGAAATACCTTGTCATATTGCCTATTTTTGCTTCATAATCTTTAACAACTTGTCTTACAACTAATTATAAGTTGTTATACAACTAATATTGAGTCCTATAATCGAGGTCTTATATTTGGCTTTATTATTAGATACTACAAATTGAAATTTGGTAGTGTATTCAAGGATCACATTTATGAGACCTCATATGACAATTCTTACTCCATTTCCTTTTTTATTGAAAGCCTCATCAACATAAATAAGCTAAAGAGTTAGAGCCAAAACAACCATTTCAAACATTTTGAAGTCTGTATATTTGTTGATAAGATTAACTAAGGTTTGGCCTTTTATTGCCTTTTTTGGTTTAAGCAATATATCACTATCTTAACTCCACTAACTATTATAGCAACCTTTATGTTACATCCAACCATTGTAAAATCAACCCTAAAGTTTGATTTATTAGAATAACAATCTTATAAGCTTAGAAATACAACTTGAGTTTCCTAATTGATATAATAAAAGTCATATCACCTTATCTATTTTTGGATATCGTAGTTTTACCCTTTATAAGATTTTGTTGGCATGACATAAGTTTTTTCATAGAATTTTCCTTATAGTTAAGTGTAAAGCTTACTATTGACTTACTAATAGTTAGATATAGAAACAAATCCTTGCCCAAAACTAACTTACGTAAAAGTAGAATATATGCAAAGTAAGTCTTTAACTAGGAAAATGGTTGTTTGCACTACTTACTTTATTAGAAACTTAGGGCCCTCTTAAGTATCTAAAAAAATTAAAGTTGTTTGTCACCAAATTTGGAGATAAATATGTTGAGATGAGCTAATGTGCCTATTAAAACCTAAACTTCTTTGATGCCCTTTAGTGATGGCAAGTTTTGGATAACTGTGATTTTTTTTAAGATTAGCTTTTATTCCTTTCTGAGAAACCATAAACCTAAGGAATTTTTCAAATTACATACCAAAGGTGCATTTAGGTAGTCTCAGCTTCATGTTGTATCAAGTTAAAGTGTCAAAGATTTCTTACAAGTCAATTATGTGTTCTGAAGAGGACCTACTCATAACCAATATGTTGTTAATATAAACGTCCACATTTTTGCTAATTTAATGTTTGAACATTTTATTAGCTAAACATTGGCAAGTTACCCTAAATATAAGTAGAAGAAAAGTCAACTCCTAATATAAGGGAATTTGCTTTCTTAAGAAACAATACAGGGGTATTTGTATGAGTTCTAATTGATATGTCAGGAATAAATCTAGAAGTTATATCCTTTAAGTTCAATATGGACATACATTTTCCTCTTAAAACATTAAAAAAAAAAAAAAGCTTCACTTTAATTTAATAGGCTACCATAAAAAAGGAAGTGAATAAGTTACTCATTGGAAAGTTGATTAAAGAGGTAACCTACGTAACTTGGTTGACTAATGTAATTATGGTACGCAAGGCTAATAGTAAATGAAAAATGTGCATTGATTTCTTAAACCTAAATAAGGTTTATCCTAACAATAATTAGTTGTTTTTTTATATTGATCAGCTAATTAATAGTACTTCTAGACACAAGCTTTTAATATTTATGCATGCTTTTTTTAACAATGACCAAATCCTAATGTATCTATCAAAGTAGAGAAAAGTTGCCTTCATTACCATTAAGGACGCCAATTGCTACAAACTTATGTCATTTAAGCTAAAAATTAATTGGGTTTAAAAGATCTAGTCCTTTTCTTAAAGTTGCTTTTCTTCTAGCTTTAAGCTAGAAATTTGAAGTTGGTTAACTTCTCTTTCCCCTCAATCTAAGCCACTTTAAGTTTCCAAAGCGATTTTAGATATCCTCAAATTTCTTCAACACCTACTAAAGTTAAGAACTTCATTTTAAGGTACTTAATGGATAAAATGGTGTCAAGAGCATTAAGAACTAGTTTGCCTAAAATTACATTGTGCAAGGATGAGGTCTTAACTATCAAAAACTCAAGGTTAGTATTAATTATTTAAAAGGGAAGACCCAAGGTGACAATTATCTTAATTGCCTTTTTTAAGATAATTAGTTCTCTTAACCTTAGAATACAATATATCTATTGAACACCCTATATGCATCAACACATGTTACACATCAAACTTATTAAAGATGACCTAGATTAGTTACAAGTTATCATGTGAGTATTTGATAACCTATAAGTCATTGTTAGTGAAAGTGATAGAAGTGTCAAATTCCTTGAGTCACTTCCCTTACACATTTAGAATACACCCTGTGTAAGACTTTCTTGTAGTGATAGTAATACTAATGATTGGGCCTTCTACAATCACATTTATCATTCCTTGAGTGGGTTATAGGGAAAAAGGAGCTTTATTGGTTTGATGGGATATAACTCTCTCAGATTTTGCCATACTTTCTTTTCTAAAGAGCAACTTTTTTTATTTAAATAACATTAATTTTTCCTTTGTACATACTTTTGAAGCATATCTCTCTAAATAATTCTTTCAATTTCATCCTTCAAATTATAATAATCCCTGATATAATAACCATGATCATTATTAAAATGACATAACTTTCTTGAATTTTGGTGCTAAGGATATAAGAAGAGTTATTATGACCAATTAATTATACTCATCTTTTATTTCTGTGGAAATGTTAGCTTGAGTTATGGTTAATAGGGAATAGTGATGATGGTTGAGCTTTAAACTACAATTCCTTCACTTTTAAGAGGTAGAAGGTGGATAGTGGCTCTAGTTCTTACCTTAGCCTTTCCAATGTCCTTCGACTTTTCTGTAAGCACACAAGTTATCTTCCACTCAAATTTACTTTTCAATTTAAAACATGACTTCTACAAAATCTTTTAGTGGATTCTTATCCAATAAATAGATCAAGTAAGACTTTCACAAGTCAATGCAAAAGGTAGCTAGAGCAAAGTCAAAGTTCAAGCATTGTATTTCTAATATTTTTGTATTAAAACAAAAACATGCTCCCTCGGAGATTCATTAAGTTATTGGCACACCTCTATCAATTTTGTTAAGACTTTCTTTTGCCTATTACTAGTAATAAACTAGGTTACAAATTGCCAACTTAATGATTCGATCTTTGTAATGAATTAGGGCGAAAACTTGAAATACCACCTATAAGTCAGGTTCATGAGGGTTATAGAGAAAGCCTTATACATGGTAATTTTAGAAGTTTTATATAAAGATATAAAGGTTTAGAACTTGGTCTAATGGTTAATTAGATTAACCATTTTGTTATAAGAATTAAGACTAAGCATTTTGAACTTCTCTTAAGCTAGCATTTCTTAAATCTCTGAGATAAGTAAAGAGTCAAAGGTTACCTCCTAAAATGGTGGTTCTCAATCTTGTAAAGTAGCTAGCTAAAGCATTAGCTTTTGGATCTACATTGTTACTTCATAATCTTCTTTCTTTAAAACACTGTAAATAAGCTAGGTTGAGATGTTATAGGGATATTAAGGTGATATTATCACCAATTGCAAGATGCAGATTTTGAATGTTTTAAGGAGTTTGAGGAGTACGATTCTTGGGAGGTCATCTATTTTGTTAAAGAGTGAATTTAAAAGTTTAGTAATAAGAGCTTTTTCTTTCTTCTAAAAGGAAGTTATGAAGACCTTTAATATCTTAATCTATTCTTACATAAAGTGAAATTACACTTAGAAGATTAATATTGGTTAGTCATTGCCCAAATTAAAAAAGACAAACAAGGTTTTATTGTTTAGGATATAAGACGATATGATGGGGTTATCACTTATGTTTCATAGTAAGACCTTACAAGTTTAACTAAAGATGAAAGGGTAGTAGAAGAGAAGGATACATATAACATTGATTTCTATAGACATCACCATTATGATTAAGTTGAATCATGATATAGTTGGATCAAGTAGGCTCATGTTTGAATCTTGGGCTGAATTAAAGAGGGCTTGGGTATGGATGTTTAGGCTAGATAAGATCTATAATGTGTAAGATAAAAGGAGACCATGAGGTATCAAGTCTTAACTTGACATTAATATGTTGATATTTAAGTTAAAAAAAAAAAGTGAACCGTATGAGAACGGATAAAGTTAAGGAATAATTAATACATACCTTAAGAATAACATTTATAAAATATTTATAATCAAGTTTGAATGTTGATATAGTTAAAGAAATAATTCAAATAAGGTGTATATATAAGGTTTAAAGGAATGACACATTTTTTTAAAGAAGTGACATTTTGGCAAATTAAGCCAAGGAGAGTTGTCCTAAGCATAATTAAGCCAAACTAAAGATCAATTAATAAACCATAGAAATTATTTTAATTATTAATTATTTATTTTAATTTAATAACATTTTATATTAATTTAGAAATATAATAAAATTAGAATTTATCTTTTATGAATAAATTAATTCTAAAAGCCAAATAACTTACAAATTCTATATTATTGTGTGTGTGTGTGTGTATTTATATATATCTAAAGAGAGAGAGAGAGAGGTTTTTAGATTATTTAAATTGTTTCTTTTTTTTTTTAATTAGGAGTGAAATTTTTAAAACAATTTTTGAATTATTTCTAATTTTTAAATTTTTTTAAACTTCTCATTTTGAATTTTAGGAGTGTTCTTTACTTTTTATTTTTTAATATTCAAATTTTTTTATAAAACTTTTTGGTTGGTTTTAATTTTCAATTTTTTTGAATTTTTATAAATATTTCAAATTATTTTACATTTTCAAATATTATTAGATTTTCAAATTTTTCTTATTTTTCTAAGTTTTTTAAAAATTTTAAATTTTTAAATTTTTTTTTTAAAATTTCAAAATATTTTAAATTTTTTAATAAAAATATTTAATATAATGTATGACAATTATAATATATATAAGAATTAATTTTATTAACAACATTAACCTTTTAATTGTTTTGTTAAAAAATGTGAAAAAGAAAAGAATAAAAAAAAATAACTTTTCACATTTTTTAATTAAGAGTATGAGAAAGAAAAGTATCTTGTAAAATTTAAAAATTTTTCTCAACAAGTTTATTATTTTTATTTTCGCGGATTCGGTGAGAAACAAAGAAAATAAACAAAGATTTTTCACCGATTTTTATTGCTAAATTACCTAATTACCCTTACCTATTACCATATTTAATATTTTTAAACGGTACTTATATTTTTGCCATTACTACAAAAGGATTCAGCTAAGGAGCCGAAAGGTCTAAAATGAAAAATAGATATATAAATCATTTTATTTTATATTTTGAAAGAAAATTCTTTTTCACAACTTAATTTTATTCAAAAAACAACAACAACAAAAAAGAAAACAAAGAAAAAATCATTTTATTTCTTTTCTATTTCTTCAATTTTTTTTCTTCTTTATAAATTTCTTTGTATTTTATATTTTGAAACTACTTAACATATTAAAATACTTTATATTTTTCATTTAATTTGTTATTAAACACAAAATATTATTATTTATTTTATAAATATTATTTTCCTATTTTGATATTAAAAAATAACAAATTATATATTAATTAGTATATAAGAATATACATGTCATTTTATAAATCTATTTTTTTTTTACTTTATCATCACATCTAAATAAAAAATTATATTTTTTATTTACTTATTTTTAATTTATTCAAATAATTAATTAAAAATTATTTTTTGTCAATTTCTTTTACATTATTCTTCAAATTCAAACAAAGCCTGAGATGGAAGGCTTTTGTTTTTTGTTTTTTTTTTTTGAAAAAAAAAGAGAGAGAGAGTGAACACAATATAAAAAAATATTTAAAGATTCAAATCTTGATTATTGTATTTGTAAAACTAAAGAAAAATATATGATTTAGGTACGTGTTTCCGCCCTTCCCTTCCGTTCCGTTGGAATCAGTCGTCGTCGCTGTCGCTGTAGCCGCTGCCGCTGCCTGCCTCTACGCCGGCTACTATGGCCCTTATTTTCTCTTAATTATATACTTTTGTAATTTCTTTTCTTTTTTTTTTTCTTGGTAATATTTCTAATTTAAGGGTAAAGACTTTTTTTAATTTATAAGATACTTTAATTTTATTTAATAATAAATATAATTTGAGTCTCTTTATTTTTTCTTATTACCCATTTGTAAATGAATTAACATATTTTTTAATCATTTTAATTTTTTTTTATTCTTTACTATTAATATCTTATTATTATAATTGTTAAAAAAAAAAAAAAGGTTTTCTTTCCCACTCGCGCGCCTCTCTTTATCGTCTCGCTCAAGGTATCTCTCTCTATATAGCCGCCGGCCACACTCTCTCATCCTTCACCGATTTCTATTATCTCAGTCGCCGGTCTCTGTTTTCCGGTGCACATTGGCCTGTTCTGGCTTTGTTTTTCAATTTATGTTTTTCGGCCGAAACACTCCCATAACTTGTAAATTTTTTGTTTTTTTTCCTTCTGTTCAACTGCAAGCAATAAGATTTCCCTCAAATTCAGAAAGAATTCCCAATTGGGCTTGTGACAATCGACTAATTGAGGTTAAAATTGGAGAATTTGAGGCTGACTTAAGGTTCTAAGCATGGAAGTCCAGATTTGGGTCGCGATTCCTTGATCGAAGGTGAGGTTTCTTTCGATTTCCTTTTTTTGTTTTTCACTTACACGATTTAAAACCCGTTGTAAGGTATGAATGGAAATGATGGAATGTTTGGGTTCTTTTGTTGTTCTAATTGGAAGAGAAGTCGGGGTTTTTGAATGGAGAGGAATACGTTTGATGTTTTGGCAGTTTTTAGGTGTCTGTTAATTGCTAGTTCTAATGAGAACATTTTGGGTTTTTGCATGTTATAAGATGGCTGCATCTTATTGGTAGTGGCGAGATTCTTTTCTAGCATAAATGGGTGAACCTAGAGGGATCTTAATTGTGAAGAGAAGCGCTATAATTGGGGACTGCTTAGGGCTGTCTAGTTATATTTGAAAGATGAATTTTAGGCCCGTGAATGTATACAAAATGAATGTCATGTTAGTGCTTTTGGGGACTTTGAAGACAAATAATGGATATTAGAATATGTTCTAGAATTGAAGGATTAAAATGATGCAGGTATTTTTCAATTGACATTTGGTTCTATTCATGTTCGTGGCTATGTGATGGTTAATTATTAGTTTATGATTGGTAATGAAATTATGGGATGGAAACACCTTGGTGTTTGTTTTTTTTTTCAATTATTGGATGGTTGATTCTAATTAAAGAAAAAGTATTTTTATAACTAAAATGAACCTACCAAAAATATGATAATTAAACCTCATTTATTCATCTCTGTTATATTGTGATATACTGAAAGCTTGCAGACATATTTGGATTGAGTCATGATTGCCAGATGCTTAGCTATCTGATGGGGTGGTAGCTGATGTGAATATCGCATTTATTTTTATTACGTACTTTGTTATTATTCACCCTAGTGTGATGGGAGAGACTTAGACATGAATGATTGGCTAGCCACAATTTGGCATATTGGATCTATATATATATATATATATATATATATATATATATAATCTGTTTATAATTAGATAGAAGCACCTGTCTTTGTCCTCTCCCTCCTTTTACATCTAGAGTTTTGAATATTATGTATGTACATATACAGGTAGTGCCTGATTGTCAGTGTCAAGTGTTATCTTTATTTTCTGCTCTTACATTTTTGTTATGGTAGAAAAAATCATATTTTATTTTATTATTTTTATCTAGTCAAGTCTTCTCATATTGTGTATATTATAACTACTTACTGAGTAATTATACTCATTCTATTATTTTTAGCATTTCTTTTCAATAATTTAGAATTGGTGTTACTGTCTTTGTTCTTCCTTGGATCTCTAGCTAATTTTCTCAAGAATTCACTCAGTTGATTGTTCTTGGTTTCTATGGTTATTAAATTCTTTATGGATGCTTTGCAGTCTTGTATTCTTATTTGATGATATGTTATGCCCCATTTGCATGGGTTGTGCATTTTGTTAGTGCATTTATTACCTTGGGGCGCATAGCATATCAATGTGGTGTTTTCTTTTAGACTTATTAAATCCTTGGTGTGTTTCTTGCCTCGGGTCATGGCCCCAAATCAGAGTAATGGGAAATATGTTATTGTGTGGTTGAAAAAAGAAAAGATAAATAAGGCACGCTATATATGCCTGTTGCAGTTATGCCATACTGGGTAATTAATTGCCTTTCCCATTGTCTGGAAACAAACAACTCTCTTTAAACACAATAAGCATTGCTTGTTTCTTGGTGTTCTATGAACTTGTTATGTTTTCTTCTCCCGTCTTTTAATTAATTTGTTTATTTATTTTGGAATCTTTTGGTTGTGCATTTCAAACATTTTCTTATGGGATTTATGCATTTGGATTTGTAAAATCAAATTTTGTTCACTTGTTAAGATTTTAAAGTTTCCAAATTTGGATGGTGGCAAGGTTTGTATTATGCTATTTCATTGTTTTTTTTTTTTTTTTCCTGTTCCTTTTATTAGATCCTGAACTTTTTCAAAATACTGTAGTGGATGTGGGATTAATGCCCAAAACTTTGAGACTTGAATCTGGCTGTGTAGAGGTGTTAAAATTTCCCTTTTATATTTGAGTGAGGAACTTGAACATCTTACTAGCCTTGGATAGGATTGCTTAATGTGTTGTATATATAACTGATATTGTTTCTGCACTCTGTTTCAGTTACCATATGGAAGCAGAGCAGCATGTTAAATTTCACATTTATCAGAATGTGCAGATTCTGCTGATGTTACATGTTTGCTTTGGCTTTGGCTTTTGTATGAATGGTTACCCAACTTCAACTCAGGTTTGGGCATGAGAATTATTGCACCAGAATTTTCATTAGTTCATTGGTTTGTTGTGACTATTACTTATTGTCAATGCCCTTAATTGTTTGGGTGAAGAGCTTTCTAAGCTCTCTACTTGCTTTGTTGGATTTTGGAAGCACTAAAGTGTACACAAATCAATTTATCTTGTAGTACATCTGGCAATATAATGCTTGCAGTCAGTAATCCAATAAAAGCACTAAAGTGCATGCCAAAGTAATATTATGTTCTCTCTGTGTGACATCATATGCTGAACCATCAATCTGCTCTATTTATAAGCTAGCAATTTGCTGTACATGATATGGTTATACATGGCATGTAGTCAGATTAGTTCCTCTAACTGCTTGTTATGACCCATTTGGTGTGTTGATCCGAAATTAGATGGCCTGCCTTAGTCATAGCTCTTTGAAGCATCTTAAATCCTGTTCAAAAATAGAGATTGGTAGTCTGGTATCTGATTTAACAGGTAGAGGTACCAAAGAAATGAAATTCCTATTACTTTGTGTAAACATGTTCGAATGTCTCTTGGGTCTAGCATTTATAACATCAGAGGAGCAGCAAAGTGCAACTTTCAACCGAAATGTATGCCAAACCAATTCAACAAACAACAGTAATCCAGCATTTGATTTACACAAGAAGGCTGCATTCCTCTCCTTGCAAAGACTGAAAAAAGGACATCCCAGTGCATGGGCTTCCACATTATGGGATCTGAAAAGGATCAGATGTACACAATTTTACCCTTATTTTTTGCAAAGAAGTTTGATCACAATGGAATAACTTTACATTACACCAAGGTTTGTCCTCTATTGTGGAGATTGGAAAGGAGAGATAGTGACAGGCCTCTCACTAAGTACCTGAAGTTGCTACTTGTGGGCCTCAAATCCCAATCTAAAAATCCAAAGCTGCTAGTATTGCACCCAAAAAATGAAAAAAAAAAAAAAAAAGGCTCCATACCCTATGGTTTTTGCTGAGTAGATATTTGTAAGAACTTTGCTTAACAATATTTACATGTTTCCCATATGACTCCATCAAGTATGATCCAATTTCATTGTGCATGCAACATATCTGTTAAGTTCTTACAGGCATTTTAAATATCAGATTGAAAGTTTTAAGCAGAAGCCTGACAAGAACTCATGTATCAGCCCTCATTTTAGTTCCAAGAAATATATTATGGAGTCTTATTTTGAAAATTATGAAGCATTGCTTGAGTCAACTTTCCGAGATATCACATGTGGCGGACTTCATTTTGGTGGATGCAAGCTGCTGCCAAATGGCTCAAATCTTCTCTTAAGACTATCAGTTTCACAGCGCAACTTGATTGGTGAAGGTTCTCATCGGCATCTGTCTTCAACCATCAGACTTTACTTCCAGCCAGTTTCTTCATCTCAGCTACCTAGTCACTCTTGCAAGCTTTTAATTATTGAGAGACTGCCCTCTGGTGTCTTTGCCGATCCATTTGAACTGCAGCATCTTCTACATCGTGGTGGTACTGCAGTTTATTTTTTCAGTTAATTATGCTTCCTTGCGGCATTGTCCTTCCACAGATTTTAATTGTGCTCATCCACTTGCTGCAGTGTTTACTGATGCAGCTGTTTTTGGAGATACCAACTTGGAATTGCCTTCAGTTCGTTCAAATCTATCTATTGTCGAGATTCACATGAATCTTGGTCCCAATATCTTTTCTGAACAAATGAATGAAATGGAGATCGGCATACAACTTCCATTACATGCCCGATACCCAGTAAGCAAAAGTAGACAATGAAATATAAGCAAGATATGTTGTATGTTAGCAGTAACTATAATTTTTAATAATTATACAATAGTCCACTATATCTATGTGAAAACTAATAGATGACATTTTTAATGCCATAGAAATTTTCAATTTTTTGTAGCCCCTAGATGAAAGTGGCTTTTCAAAAGTGGAATTTGGCGGGCCTGATTTATACATGCACTGCAGCATAGAAGGGAACTTGGACAATCAAGATTGCTTATTTATGCCAGCAAGTGATGATATCAAGTCCAAAACTGGCAATGTCATTTGGAGAATACCCTCTGGGAGCAAGGAGCATGCTAAAATGGTATCTGTCGTTACTTTTGTTACGGCTTTTATATCCGCTCTTTTGATTGCCGTGGCATCTGTATACCATTCGGATGTTAAATTCTGTAAGAACGCAAAACACCAATAATTTTGTTGCGTTTTCCCTCTGTGAGGGTCATAGCAATTTTGCAGAACATGATGAGCACACTCATCTCGTGAATGTGGGGATTGTAGACCAGTTGGAAATGATCTGTCACTTAATGGGATTTCCTTCTGCTTTTAAAAGTTAGAGTTTGATAGCCATTAATTAAGGATTGTACCACGTCAGTTGTATCAAAGTTCATTCGATCTCTAGTATCTACAGTCCATTTCCATTGTGATGATTGGATGGTGACTCCTGGCGCGGTGTCACAAAACTAGTGAAATCACATCTCACTTAACTGTTGTTTAATACACGACCAGTTTTCATTTTAGCATCCATGGTACAGCGATTGCTAGAAGGATACCACCCGAAATCAATGAAATCATTTATTAGACCAACTCTATTTCATATTAACTAAATGTTAATATCTCAAATCTAAATATGCTATTTTCTGTTTGCCCCAACTGATTCAATCAACTACATTGAATAACAACCTAATTCACGGAATGCTTTTTTTTTTTGTCTTTTCTAACATCAACTCAAAATATATATATATATATATATATATATATATATATATATATATATATAATGAATAAACCAAAAAAATAAAGATATTTTAAGCATCATGAAATTTTTTAGCTTATCAACTCGCCAGCAACATTACTTCATATGTTGGGTTTACATGCTAGCCGCACTGAACGACTAGATTCCTCTAAAAATATCAGGTGTAGATATAGATCATGCCAATTTTTCAAACAACCAGACACGGTGGTCAAGAGGATTATTAATGGATTGTAGGAAACAAAAAGAATTGATGGACATTCATCCCTGTTAAAATTTTTAAATAAGGATAATTGCAAAAGCTGTCACACCCCCTCGGAAGCCGTTGGCAGCAGAATACAAAGATAACAAACACCCCCAACCCGAAAAAGCAACTGAATACTGTCACACCACACTATACACCACCTCCAATCATCAGCCATATCTAGTAAAAGAACACAACCAATGAAATCTGTGAAGACACTCACTATCTTGTTGTCGAACGGCCCTTGATAGAGATTGATCAGAAAAATCAAGAATTAGGCTGGATGATAAACTTTGCGCTATGCTGCAAGAACTATGATCACAATGAGAAGCACAATCCCAAAAATGACCAAAAGCAAGCAGGCCTGCATTCCAAAGATTAGTTATTAATGGCACTTGAAAGTTGAAATCACAAAGATGCAAAATTCAGCATTTGTATCACTGATAAGAAGTATGGTATGGATACAGTCTATTCCTCTGGTCTACAGAATTCATTATACTAAAAGCTAAGATTTGCCCAGACCCAACTGCAGAATATCATGGAAACTGAGATGGGCTTCAGACTAGAGGCTGCATAGAGAATAATTTTATCATTTCCAATCAACGAGAAAGAAAAAAAAGAGATGGGCACACAATGAATTGCCTGGAGCCCATGTTTTGCTGTATGTGCATGCCTATGAAAAGGGGAGGAGATGGGAAGATGTTAGAAAGAGGAGGGAAATAACACACTAGAATCATGTAATTTACCATTGAAGAATTTGATTTTTGGGTCTTTGCAGCTTTCACAAGTTGGGCTTTTCCTTGTTTGGTTGCAGCTTGGGCATTTTCAATATGAGAGCCAATATCATCTGCAACATATCCAGCAATGGACAAAACTCAGCAACTAATAAATCATCTGAACACGACAAATCCAAAATATTTGAAGAGTTCCACCAAAGACATGGATGTACCAATCATAGCTCCTTGCTCGTGAACAAGGACAGCAAGGTCTTTAAAAATCTCATTCACTTCGCCAATCTGCTGCTGAATTTCTTGTATTCCCTGCTCTCTTTCCTCAATAATTGCCTCATTAAAGGCAATCTCGTTGTTCAGTAGCAGGACC
Organism: Bruguiera parviflora; assembly: GCA_019804595.1. NCBI lineage: Eukaryota > Viridiplantae > Streptophyta > Magnoliopsida > Malpighiales > Rhizophoraceae > Bruguiera > Bruguiera parviflora. Next base: position 3,312,279 of record CM034058.1, on the reverse strand, counting down.
TCTTGTCTGCAGCCAAAAACAAGAGATGAAGTTCAATCAAGTTACATGAAAAGAGAGATATACCGAGGAACAGAAACCCAATGTTTTGCTTTGACCACCAAAGGAAGGCAAATCATTTATCAGCCGCACTGGCAACCATCAAAGAGGAAATTTCTGCAATACTCATGCCATGAACCAGGTACTAAAGATCTAAACCTTGATAAATTTCAGTCAGCAACACAACAAAATCTTGGGAACTGAAAAATTTACAGTAGCATGTGTTTGTAAGCAGTATTCACCTTCTTGACTCTACAAGAAGAGCTCGCTGTTCTGCAGTCTTATCTGAACTTATATCTAACTCACTCACTGAATAGCTGCACATAACATAAAAAGAAAAAACTGCAACAATAAGAGCATAAGTAGTACTGAAAAACAAAAAACAAACACACACAGCCAAACAATCATTTAATCATTGATCAAAAAATGCTGTCAAGACATCCCAACCAATTTATTTTGCCACAACCAATTCAATTTGATGAACACACAATAAAACACTCAAATCCAGGTACACAATTTTATGGCTCCCTAAGAGACAATCACCTAGAAGGAAGAACTGCCTGGGAAACCAACGGAGTATACGCTGTCTCCCGCTCTGCTGAGAGCCGTTGAGCCTTCTGAAATTCTTTCAAGACTGCTTGAAAATCTTTTGCAAGCTTAGCATCAGCTATCTTTTTGGTTTGCTGCAATTAGAATAAATAATTTTTTTTTAAAAAGAAGAAAAGAAAAAAAAGAAGAAGAAGAAGAAACTACATGGCATGAGTCTCATCACATAATGCATTCCAGTTCACAACATATGCTGCTACAAGAAATGTGCAAGGTCCAAAAAGAAGAAACCACCCGTGACCATACCTAAAGTGAGGTTGCGAAATGACAAATTTTCTGAGGGGATGCTATAATAAAGAAAAGAAATATGCAAGAACGAAACTTACACTGACACCAGCATGATGGTCGGTCTCACTAGCTTGTTTAAGTTTAGCTGAAGTATCCTTCACCAACTGCCCAATGTGTAGCCTTGTCTTGTGCCTAGCAGTGCAAGCGAATTCGCGATAAAAGATTAATCAGAAGCTAAATTCATCACAAAATTTTGTTGCACAATACATCGAATAAAAGAGCGAAGGAGGGAGGCAAAATTTAGTCACTAAGTCTCACATGGTGAGACGTCAATTTCCCCACCTAATAATCCACTGGTCATAACAAACATTTAACACAAACTAACAAACTGTCAGTAATTAACAATTAGGATGGTGCTAAATCTTAATATAAACTAGGGCATGAATAGAATGCCCAAGCCCAGATATATTTGCCATGGTTCCTCTGTCAGTGATTGAAGGTGCTCCTCAGAGTATACACCAATTCCTCCCCCCCCCCCGGGCGCAAAAAGCCCTAATTAACACAAATACCCTACGTGACCCACCCACATTCTCCGACTAACAATCACGCCTTTTCTGTCTAATTCTATGATGATATTTCACGAAAATACTTCTCCGAACCCACATTCCAACGAACGACGCTACTAAAGATGAGAAAGAAAGACCAATAAAACGAAGAAGAAGACAGAAGATTAGAAGGAGAGAACGCACAGCTTCTCGCGGAGCTCGGGGGTGTCCTTGGGAGTGCCGAGGGTGTTGACGAGACGCTGGAAGGTGGCCACGGCGGTGTTGATCTGGAAGATACCGGAGGCTAGGGCCTGCTTGCCGTTGATCATGTCCCTCCTCGACGGCCACCCTGCCTCGAGATCTTGAAAGCTCATAATTCTAATTATATGCTTATTTCTTTTATATATCACCACGAAATAGAATCGTGTCCTCCTCTCCTCTTCCCCCCGCCGCGGAAGAACAGAACGGCCTTTCCTCCTCCTCTTCCTCCTCCTCCTCCTCCTCCTCCTCCTCCGGGGAAACCGCCCGGGTGCTTTGGTTTCTGGAAACGGAAGGAACTGGGAGTAGGAATTAACAACAAGACTGCCGGTTTTGGTTGGATTAGGGCTATCGGGCACACCGAATTCTGATTTTGGAAGCTACAAAAAGACAATCCGGCACTTCGATAATTTGATGGTTGTTTTATTTTTATTTTTCTTCTTCTCTTTTTTTTTTTTCTTTTTTTTCCCCGAAGAGAGAGAATAAAACGTGACGATGCTGCCGACTGACTTTTGTTTCGGTCTCTCTTGACCGGTTGACTTTTGGGGTCGGCTTGCGTCTGTCCTAGCCGGCACCTTGACTCGGACCCCCGATGGCGCGACCCGTGCTCAAGAGGAATTGGTGGCCTTCAATGGTTCAGAGTCTGCAGTTGACCCACCCACGTCGAAACCCGACCCTGTCGTTTACTTTTCGATTTTCAAATTTTAATAATTTCTAAATCATAATAAGAATACGATATCCCTTTTTCTTTTTTTTTGCAAATATCTAGATTTGCCCTTTACATTTATACGTTTTTCTGAATTATATTTATTTCATTTTCTTCAAAAAATGAGCACCTCACGTTTTTCCGTTACGTAAACTAAAAGTTGCACAATGAATTGCCATGTGGCAGCTCATTATTTTTTTTTATGATGTGATAAATTTTTTTTGAAAAAAATTATAATATATTAATTTCGAAAATATTAATTACGAGAAGTAATGTCCAAATATGCACGTTCTTTTTTTTATTCCTCGATTGTTCCTACCACCCCTCTCATTTTTGTTTCTACTTTTGGTTCCACGGGTTTGTGAGCTTGAATTGATGCATTTTAAGAAAAGAGTATAAGACCATTCGAAACGTACCCATCTGAATAGATCAGTATCCAACCCACTTTGTTGCAACAAGAAATGTCCAAATAAAGAATTAATGTTGTGGGACTCTGCTCCCTTGCATCCGGCAACGAGCAAAGTACTAATCTAGTGCCAAAGACTCTTATGAAGCATTTAATTTCTCTTCTTGTTCGTCTATTAAATGGCTTGTGGAAAATATGCAGTGTATGTGAATATCATGTTTGCTTTAGTTAGTGTAGTCTATTTAGTTTTTGTCTACATAGTCTGTCTCCTTTATCTCCTTATTCTTTGGTTTAATAGTTTAGCTTGTATCATTTGAGGTGATAGAATCCCTTTAACTTTTCACCGGAGCAACTCAATTTTCTTTTTTAACTATTTACATCAATAAATATCCAATATCTCTCTTTTTAATCACTCAATCTATTCACTTTGAAATATTTGCCAATTTTAATAACAAGTAATTCATAATTTGGTGTCAAATCTTTATTACTGTATATTCTAGTAATCAATATATTGACTACTATTATGACTGTATTTTCATACATATTATTAATTAATTAAAATTATATTTTACTTTTAGTAATATTTATATATATAATATAATTATTGATAAATTTTAAAAATATAATTCATAAAAAAAAAAAAAAATATATATATATATATATATATATTGTAAAAATAATTATAATAAAATTATAAGTATAAGATATTTATTACATTAAACTATTATTTTTGAATATTTTTGATTAATATGTTATCAAAATAAGATATTGATGAAATTGTGAAATTTGCACCTATTATTTTTTTATAGAAAAATTAATTGATCTCATAAATTGAAATATAAAAATAATTGAACAAACATATAAGTGTTTGTTAAATAAATAAGTTCATTAAATTGATGTAATATGAGAATATCCAAATGATATATTATTTATGTATTTAAGAAATTCCTCATATGACAGTTGTGTAAATGATCATTAGATTTAAAATCACCAAAATATCTTATATGAAAATTGATATACTTTGATCTCATCTTCAAGTTGTCCTAATTAAGGATTACTTGTTTTAATAGCTAATGTATTAATTACTATTTTGAATACATTTTTATGCATATTATTAATCAATTAAAAATATTTTATATTTTTAATATTATTTATATATATAATATGATTATTAATAAATTATAAAAATAAAATTTATAAAATATATATTTTGTAAAAGTTATTATAATGAGATCATAATTATCAGATGTATATTGAATCAAAGTATTATTTTTAAATATTTTTAGTTAATGCATTATCGAGATTTGACATCGATAAAGTTACGAGACTAACACATATTATTTTTCTTTTTCTTATAAAGAAAGCAGTTGATCTTATAAATTAAAGTATAAAGATACTTAAACAAACATATAAGTACTTATTAGATAAATAAGTTCACTGAATTAACCTACTATAAAAATTTTCAAATGAAATATTATTTGTATATCTAAAAAAATTTTCATATAATGATTACGTAATGATCATTGAATTTGAATCACTAAAGTATCTCATATACAAATTTGTATGCTTTGATCTCACCTTTAGGTTGCCATAATTAAGGATCATTTATAAGGGTAAATTTAGGTATATCATATACTAGATGAAGATGATTAAGTGATCAATAAAAGATTTATCACCTTTAAATAATCATAGGATAATGTTTTGTTTACTTTTAACAAGAATTTATTTGAGAAATCCTTATGCAAGGTAGAATAATGATTCTTAAAGAGTTATAATCTTATTAATAGAATCAATAATTATATGAATATTTAGAAACTAATATGATTGAATAATATAAAGTAGAAACTAATTTCATACTTTATATCTAATTAAAATATTAGTATGATCAAAGAATTAAATTACATTAAAAATTGTATATTAAAAATATTAGTCAAACCATTATAGCAGTTGTCATAGGGTCAAAATTTTCACCTAAAATTCAAACCTTGTGATGGCATTAAGTTTCACTTAGTCTCAACCAAACCGTCACACGAAGCACAAATAGTGTTTACAGGAACCACTTTCCAACCTTTATTACTTTCCCTAAAGTATACAAAGGATGCCAAGACCTCTTACACACGTGTTCTCTCAACACTTCCCTGTGTGTTTATAGTTATCCCGGTTATCCAATCTCTTCAAGTTCTCTACCCGAGTTCCCTCCCCCTTGGCTGTCATACTATACCTATTTATAGTGTTGGTAATTGACACCCCCAACTGCCTAGGGTCATGCATGACTTGGCCACCAAGCCAATCATGCATAGTGGGGCTCCCCACTTTGGGATAACTTCCCCACTAACTCGCTACATCATGCATCTTCATTCAAGGAGAGCATGACACCTCATCAAGGGCTTCTTGCTCCATTTTCTGCAACTGCCCACATTCTCCTTCCTTCAAGGAGGTTCTGCCAACACATTTAGCTTAGATAAGACTTCTTGCTCCATCACTCTCTAGGTGCCGGCTGACCGCAACCAATCCTGGTTTAGTGCTAGCCTAAACCCGTGCTAGTGCACCCGCATATGGCCATTGTTGGGCTCGTGGGTCATAGCGTTAGCCTTGCTAACAGTGAGAGACATGCACTATCTCCCTGTAGTACATTAGGGAATCTTGTCGTGTGGTAAGAGGAAATATTGATGTGTCTGAGCAATCACACCCCTTGTTCCCTTAGCCACTATGCTCCCCGAGTGCTGCCAGCATGCCCTCTAACGGCTCTCTGTGATTCCCATGCTTGAACCTTTCGCTTACGCTTCCCCATGACTACAACATGTTCCTGTTTGGTGTCAATGCCACAGCCCGTATCTGCCTCTCCCGGCTTGCTGCCATGCACATCAACTCCTGAGTTTGCCTTGTTTCCTTTGATATGCCCCTTTCATGCCAAGCATTGGTATAAGGCCTCATTAATACTTGCATTTCCCTATCCTGGGACTTAAGGGGCTAACAAACCACCCTTACCCGTTGAAGCCAACATCCTCGTTGGTGGAGTAGACGAGCCTTCATGTTCCTGCCACCCCAACTTCTAGCTAACCATGCCTTTTGGGGTAGGACTCCTCCCAACTAGTTGCTGACACCTATCGGTAGCATAACCCCTGTCATTAATTCTTTCATGGTAAAACCCATACCTTAGAAGCAACCCGTAATGTAGCATTCAGCTCTCTCCCACAATCTTCCTTACCCTGTTCACGCCATTTTGGGTCCTATCAAATGGCACTCCCTTTGAACCTGCACAACTATTTAGCACCAGTTGCTCCTTTACCCGATTGCATAAAATCGGCTTGTGGTTTGTGACGTGCCACTGTGAAAGAGGCTTGGCCAACATTCCCTTCTTCTAAGGTTCCACAGTTCTCAATGCAGCCAAGTACTTCACATCTCCCTCTTCCATTCCTTACTGCACCTGCAAGGAAGACAACACAACACAAGTTTTCCTACATTTGCTGGTAAGTTGACCCTTCTCACTAGCAACGAAACATGGTTGCTTTTCGTCCATGATCAACAACCCACCCAAATAGAGCATCAGTGCAATTCTCGCTTACACAAATAGATCCATTCCTAGGATCACATCAAAGTCGTCCAACGATATTATGGAGAAATCAAATTTACCAATCCAGTGACCTAGAGTTACCTCAACTCCTTTTGCCATCCCTCGAACATCATGTGCCGCGGAGTTAACTACCTTCACACGACTACCACTCCTGCTCACCTTCAGCTCGAGTGAGCCCACCACCTTCTCTATAATGAAGCTATGAGTTGCGCCAAAGTCCACCATAGCCAACAGCTTTTGCCTTCCTAGCCCAATTTTGACAAAAATTAGGCTAGGTGATGGAGCACGTTCTGCCTACATGACATTAATTAACTGTAGCGGATTGACTCAAGAAGGACGGTCATCACCATCGTTGTCCCCCTCTTCAGCCACCAAAGCACTCAATTTCTCCCTCTATAGGCACTCCCTTGCCTTGTGTGGACCACTGTAAATGAAACAACCCGAGTTTAATTTGCTTTTACCTTGGTCCGGAACAACAATTTTGTCTTTCCCCTTGCTGTTGTCCGCTTACTTGTATTCCCGAAAGTCCTCCTTCTTTTTCCTGCCCTTCTCCTTGGATAGTTTGCCATTTGAAGAATCCCTGGAGTTGATTCAAAAATCCACCAAACCTTCTGCAGCAGCAATTACGGAGGGTAAGTCCTTCACACCTTGCCTCCGAAGCTCCATCTGTGCCCAAGGTTGGAGTCCTGACACAAAATTGAATAACTTGTCCTCGTCCGACATATTCCGAATGTCCAGCAACAAGGAGCTGAATTCCTTGATATAGTTACGAACTGTGCCATTATGTCTCAATCTCTTTAACGACTCCCTTGCAACCCATGACGTATTGTGATGGGTCACAAGGCCAAAATTTTCACCCAAAATTTGAACCTTGTGATGGCACTAAGTCTTACTTAGTTTCAGCCAAACTCTTGTATGAAAGCATAAACAGCGTTTACAGGAATCACTTCCCAACCTTTATTACTTTCCCTAAAATATACAAAAGATGCCAAGACCTCTCACACACGTATTCTCTCAACACTTCCCTGTGTCTTTACAGTTATCCCGGTTATCCGAGCTCTCTAAGTTCTCAACCCGAGTTCCCTCCCCCTTCGCTGTCACACTATACCTATTTATAGTGTTGGTAATTGACACCCCCAACTACCTAGGGTCATGCATGACTTGGCCACTAAGCCAATCATGCATAGTGAGGCTCCCCACTTTGGGATAACTTCCCCATTAACTCACTACATCATGCATCTTCATTCAAAGAGAGCATGACACCTCATCAAGAGCTTCTTATTCTATTTTCTGCAACTGCCCATATTCTCCTTCCTTCAAGGAGGTTTTGCCAACATATTTGGCTTAGATAAGACTTCTTGCTCCATCACTCTCCAGGTGTTGGCTGACCGCAACCAATCCTGGTTTAGTGCTAGCCCAAACCCGTGCTAGTGCACTCGCATGTGGCCATTATTGGGCTCGTAGGTCATAGCGTTAGCTTTGCTAACAATGAGAGACATGCACTATCTCCCTGTAGTACATTAGGGAATCTCGTCGTGTGGTAGGAGGAAATATTGATGTGTCTGAGCAATCATACCCCTTGTTCCCTTAGCCACTATGCTCCTAGAGTGCTGCCAGCATGCCCTCTAATGGCTCTCTGTGATTCTCATGCTTGAACCTTTTGCCCACACTTCCTCATGACTACAATATGTTCCTGTTTGGTATCAATGCCACAGCCCATATTTGCCTCTCCCGACTTACTGCCATGCACATCAACTCCTGAGTTTGCCTTGTTTCCTTTGATATGCCCCTTTTATGCCAACTTCATGCCAAGCATTGGTACAAGGCCTCATCAATACTTGTATTTCCCTATCCTAGGACTTAGGGGGCTAACAAACCACCCTCACCCGTTGAAGCCAACATCCTCATTGGTAGAGTAGACCAGCCTTTATGTTCCTGCCATCCCAACTTCTAGCTAACCTTGCCTTTTGGGGTAGGACTCCTCCCAACTGGTTGCTGACACCTATCAGTAGCATAACCCCTGTCATTAATTCTTCCATGGTAAAACCCATACCTTAGAAGCAACCCGTAGTGCAGCATTCGGCTTTCTCCCATAGTCTTCCTTACCTTGTTCACACCATTTTGGGCCCTATCAAATGGCACTCCCTTTAAACCTGCACAACTGTTTAGCACCAGTTACTCCTTTACCTGATTGCATAAAATCGGCTTGTGGTTTGTGACGTGCCACTGTGAAAGAGGCTTAGCCAACATTCCCTTCTTCTAAGGTTTCACAGTCCTCAATGCAGCCAAGTACTTCACATCTCCCTCTTCCATTCCTTGCTGCACCTACAAGGAAGAAAGCACAACACAAGTTTTCCTACCTTTGCTAGTAGGTTGACCCTTCTCACCAGCAACGAAACATAGTTGCCTTTCGTCCATGATCAACAACCCACCCAAATAGAGCATCAGTGTAATTCTCGCTTACACAAATAGATCCATTCTTAAGATCACATCAAAGTCGTCCAACGATATTATGGAGAAATCAAATTTACCAATCCAGTGACCTAGAGTTACCTCAACTCCTTTTGCCATCCCTAGAACATCATGTGTCGCGGAGTTAACTACCTTCACACGACTACCACTCCTGCTCACCTTCAGCTCGAGTGAGACCACCACCCTCTCTATAATGAAGCTGTGAGTTACGCCAGAGTCCACCATGGCCAACAGCTTTTGCCTTCTTAGCCCAATTTTGACAAAAATCAGGCCAGGTGATGAAGCACGTTCCGCCTGCACGATATTGATCAACTGTAGTGGATTGACTCGAGAAAGACAGTCGTCACCATTACTGTCGCCCTCCTCAACCACCAAAGCACTCAATTTCTCCCTCTATAGGCACTCCCTTGCCTTGTGTGGACCACTGCAAATGAAACAACCCGAGTTTAATTTGCTTTTACCTTGGTCTGGAACAACAATTTTGTCTTTCCCCTTGCTTGTATTCCCGAAAGTCCTCCTTCTTTTTCCTACCCTTCTCCTTAGATAGTTTGCCATTCGAAGAATCCTTAGAGTTGATTCGAAAATCCACCAAACCATTTGCAGCAGCAATTACAGAGAGCAATTCTTTCACACCTTGCCTCCGAAGCTCCATATGTGCCCAAGGTTGGAGTCCTGACACGAAATTGAACAACTTGTCCTCGTCCAACATATTCTGAATGTCCAACAACAAGGAGCTGAATTCCTTAACATAGTTATGAACCGTGCCACTATGTCTCAATCTCTTTAACGACTCTCTTACAACCCATGACGTATTGTGATGGGTCACAAGGCCAAAATTTTCACCCAAAATTTGGACCTTGTGATGGCACTAAGTCTCACTTAGTTTCAGCCAAACCCTCATATGAAAGTATAAACAGCGTTTACAGGAACCACTTCTTAACCTTTATTACTTTCCCTAAAGTATACAAAGGATGCCAAGGCCTCTCACACACGTGTTCTCTCAACACTTCCCTATGTCTTTACAGTTATCCTGGTTATCCAAGCTCTCCAAGTTCTCTACCTGAGTTCCCTCCCCCTTGGCTATCACACTATATCTATTTATAGTGTTGGTAGTTGACACCCCCAACTACTTAGGGTTATGCATGACTTGGCCACCAAGCCAATCATGCATAGTGGGGCTCCCCACTTTGGGATAACTTCCCCACTAACTCACTACATCATGCATCTCCATTCAAGGAGAGCATGACACCTCATCAAGGACTTCTTGCTCCATTTTCTGCAACTGCCCACATTCTCCTTCCTTCAAGAAGGTTTTGCCAACACATTTGGCTTGGATAAGGCTTTTTGCTCCATCACTCTCCAGATGTCGGCTGACCGCAACCAATCTTGGTTTGGTGCTAGCCTGAGCTCGTGCTGGTGCACCCACATATGGCCATTGTCAGGCCCATAGGTCATAACGTTAGCCTCGTTAACAGTGAGAGATATGCACTACCTCCCTGTAGTACATTAGGGAATCTCGTCGTGTGGTAGGAGGAAACATTGATGTGTCTGAGCAAGGGGTGTGATTGCTCTCCAATGACTCTTTGTGATTCTCATGCTTGATCCTCTCGCCCACGCTTCCCCATGACTGCAACATGTTTCTATTTGGTACTAATGCCACAGCCCGCATCTACCTCTCCTGGCTTGCTGCCATGCACATCGACTCCTGAGTTTGCCTTATTTCCTTTAACGTGCCCCTCTCACGCCAACTTCAAGCATTGGCACAAGGCCTCACTAATACTTGTATTTCTCTATCTTGGGACTTAGGGGGCTAACAGCAGTCCTAATATTTAGGTAGTAATGATACATTACTAAATGTTAATCATGATTTATGAATATAAATTGATTAATTAGAAAATTAATGATAAGTTAAAAGAGTTTAATTTATTTAATTTTATAGAATTATAATTTATATTTATTATTAATATGTTAAGATCTTAACATGTCATATATATTATGGAAATTAGTGAGACAAAAGAGGAGATAAAGTTAAATTTAATTAAAAAATTTAAGAAACTTTTGGAGTCAATTATATAATATTTGAATTTATAAGAACTAAAGTGTAATTTATTTAAAATTGGCAATAGGATTTACAAAGCCAAAGTTCTTTATAAATTAAACCTCATATGGCTAGCCAAAAAGACAATATTTTATATGTTTAAAGCTAGCATTCTTTTTTTAGCTTATTCTCCTTTATCTTTTCTTTAACTAAAAGAGCTTAGGTTTAAAAGAATTGTTTCTCTTGGCTTTTATATAAATATTGTTAAAGGTACTTGGATGGTAGGGGTTTGTGATAACTTGTTAATAGACCTAAAAAACAAGAAGAATTGAAGACTACTTTGGTAAAAATTCTATCTCTTAACCTAGATTATAGTTATATTTAACAAATAATTGATTTATTTTTAGGAATCAAAATTTTAAATCATTATTTTTATTACATATTTATTTAATAAATATTTCTACAATTCATAACATGTTTTAAGTTATTAGTGTGAGATTTAGTAGATTATACCTATAGAGGAGAGATTAAACACCTAAAATACTTTTAACCCAACCTCCAAAATGCCATTTAGCTTTTACAATGAAAGACGAATGTGTAATAAGGGGCTTTACCTTGCAAAAAGCTTAGGTTTTAGGCATCAACCATGAACTTCAGTTCTTATAATGAAAAATAAATGAGTCACTTTTAACCTAACCTTTAAAATACTCTTTAGTTCCTATAATGGAAGGTGAAAATCTAACAATAGGCTTAACCTTGTAAGAAGCTCAAGTTTTAGGCATCAATTGTAAGCTTGAAAAGCTTAGAATTAATATGAATGGAGTTCTCACTTTCCTTAAAGGCCAACAATGCCCAAGAAGAAAAATCCTTGATGTTAGGCAAAATATGGCTCATTTAAATGCAAGCAAAAAAAAAGGCACACTTTAAAGGCTTTAAATACAAATTTAAGGAGTAGACATAACATCAACATCATAATCAACAAAGCAAAAGAATGCATCTCTAGCATTATAGCAAGAAGGATGATGTTAAGATTAAAATACTTGAATTCGAAAGTAAATCTTCCTTTAAAGACTTTATGGATTAGCTTCAAAGTATCAAACAAATCTTTGAATTTATGGGGTTTAATGATAAGAAATAATATATGATTACTAGTTTGAAAATCAAAAAGTATATTAATTTATGTGAAGAAATTTTGGTTGCTTAAAGAATAAGAAAGGCTAGGTTTAAAATTAGAAATTAAGACAAAAATAAAAAGATTGATGAAAAAATAATTTATTCTAGAAAATTACAAACAAAATTTATGCCTAAAAGTTTACACCTTAAAGTAATATGATTTCTATATTGAAAATAATGTGTGGAAATTTTGAGTTTTTTTGTTGAAATGTGAAATGAATAACACTTAAATCAAACCATAACTTGTTTTTTAGATGCATTAAACAAGAACATTGCTAATATGATTAAGTTGTAACTATACTGTACCTTAAATGATGTGATTAAATTGGCTACTAAGGTAGATAAGCAACTCAAAGGCTTTAATAAAACCTTTTATAAGTTTATTAAGGTAAGTTATGTATTCCTTAAAGTTCTTTAAGAGAATTATTAACTGTAGAGGCATATAATAGTGGTCTTTTTAGCCATTTGGTATAAACAAGATGTTAATAATGCTTCAAGAGCATTTGTATTAGCCAAAGATAAGTAAGGATGTTTAAACCATTATTGACAGATATATTATTTGCTGCCAAACTACAAGTCATAAATCATCTAAATGTCTATACATGTCACTTCTAATCCTAGATACTCCTTAAGTTAATGTGAGTATAAACTTCATCTTAGGGTTACTTAGAACTCAAATAGGAAAATATATAATTATAATTATTGTTAATTAGTTTTCAAAAAAAGCACATTTCATTTTGTACCATAAAATTAATGGTTCTTCTCATATGGTTAACTTATTTTTCAAAAAATCATATGATTGTATAGAGTGACAAAAATTATTGTTTTTGATTAAGATGTCGCGTTTTTAAGCTATTTTAAAAGACCTTATGGTAAAAGTTTGGAACTATGTTATTGTTTAATATAACTTTACTTCACAAACTAGTCAGCAAAATATTGAAGGATTGGGATAATCAATTTGCTTATACAAAATTTACTTATAATAGAAGTCCTCGTCGAACTAAAGGTCCTATTGATCTTATACCTCTTTTAGATCATCAAAAGATCAACTTTAATACCTAAAAAAAATAGTCAATATCATAAAGAAACTCTATAAATAGATCAAAACTTGAATTAAGAGATAAAATATAGTATACAAGAAAGCAACCAAGAAGTATAAAGAAATTACCACTTTTGCTTCAGGTGACTTGATTTGAATTCATTTGCACAAGAAGTGTTTTTATCCAAGGGGAAATATAAACTAAAGCCAAGGGTTGAGGGTCCTTTCAAAGTACTTGAAAGCGTTAATAAGAACACATAAAAGATTGATTTGCAAAGAGATTATAATGTTTCTACTACTTTCAATATTGAACGCCTATCTTCTTATTTGCAGGATAAACATTTGGTAGATTTAAGGATTTGTTTCTATTTAGAATATGATTATTATTGGATTGTGGTTTATTTGAAATTCAAGCATGAAATGAGTTATACTTGGATGTGAAAAAAAGATGAAAAAGAAAAAACAAAAGATTAAGGAATGAAAAAAGAAAATGGAAAAAAAAAAGAAAAGAAAAAGAAAAAAAAAGTAAAAATAATAAAAAAATAATTTAATTGCTACATGTTAATTTACAAAATTCAATATTTGGCTTAAAAGTACATTACACCCAAAAAAAAAAAAAAGGCTGAGTCAAAAGTCCTATGGTCCTCAAATTAAATGTAAAGTTAAAAAAAAATGCTTTTGGATAAAAATTGGTAAAACCCAATGCATCTTGAACACCGAAGGGGGCCTTTCCCTTTCTCAAAAACCCATTGAAATTATGTAAGTGTAGTAATATCATGGCCATCCAGGAAAAACCAAAGGCAAGGACCCAAAGTTATCCAATCAAGCCTAGCCCGGTACCCTTTCTTCAAGGCCTAATGGCCTGGTCCAAGTGCGAGACCTTGCAAGCCAATAAGTCATAAAATATTAGACATGTACATAAAAAATAAAACCAATCTCGACCATTCAACAAAAATCGAGAGTGAGATCAAATCCCTCGAGATTTGGGAGATCCCAAAGGTAGCAAGCAAGTTAAAGTGCCTCCCCTGTGAAAAGGAGGGACCCTCCACATTTAAGAAAAAAAGAAGGGGACAGCAAGAAGAAGGAAAAACACCAACTGGAACAAAAAAGAGGAAGCAAGGAATATCAAGATACTAAGAGACACAGGTAAAAGGACAATTTATATTTATCTTTTGTTCAATAGTAAGTTGAATCTAGACAGCTTTAGATTGCCATTCATTAAGTAATGCACAACAGCTGTGAAGCAGGAGCATGATTTTTGTCTATTCATCTTTTGCATAAAGCCTCTCTGAACGGAAGAAAACAGAAAAAGAGTTAACCTTAGGCAACCAAAAGACAAAAAGCACAAGTACTTTAGCAAAGCAAGGAACAACCAAAAAATGCTTGGAAAAGCACGCGTCTTGTCCAACGAGTAGAAACACGAACAAAAGCCGCGGCGAAAATGTTGACAATTAAAATAGATATGCCATGCGCAAGGTTACGTGATAGTAATTCGGAGAGGTCTTTCGAGTGACATAATACTGGACTATGAGTACGACAACAAATTAGCCAATAAGGTCAAGTGAATCATAAGCGATTAACTAAGAAATATAGTTCGTCACTTGAATTTCATGCTGTGGACTAGCCGAGCCCTTTTGCCTCCAGCAGCAACATCGATCAAGAATCTCGTCACTAGCAAAAGTGGACAACATGCCTAGAAGAGAAGAAAGAACCTGTGCTCATGTATTCATATGCTAAATCATTGATTTTCTCCAAGCTGCCCCCTGCTGAAAAATCTTCTACCTAAACCTCTATATAGAGCTATCAATCCACCACCTTTAACCGTATTCTTAACTCGTTTTGTAGAGCTTTTAAACAATAAATAAATAACAGAACAAGTTGATGCAAACTATATGACGAGCAAGAAGCCTATAACCTGACTCAAACTGCTATTATCCCGCCAATCTCTGGAATCCTCAAACTGCCCACAACCTCCTTTTTTTTTTGGGAATCTTTTTATTCTCTATCACATTTCATTGGGGACTTAAAAATTTTCAACCAAGAAGCACACTAAGGGCAACTTTTGCCATATAGCGGTTGAAGGGAGCTGCACTCTCGTTGAAATCTGCGTTAACAATAGAATCACAAAACAAAAACAAGAAAAAAAAAAAAAGATTGTGAAAAACCCTATATCAGAAGAACATTAAAATAATTAATTAAAAAAATCCTAAAAAATCTATTCAAAAACATAACTTTAATGCAAAAACCCAATCATATAAAAATCCTAAATCTTTCTAAATGGTTCTCAAACAAAGAAAATAGTAATATTCTAAGTGGCAAGATAGAGATAATGCATAATTAGGCAAAAAGCCTAATTTGGTCCTCTGAGTTTCATTGCCTTTTAATTTTTATACGCAATATATATATATATATATATATATATATATATATATATATCAAACTTAGTCTATTATGTTCTCTCTATTAGTGATTTTGGTCATTTTTCATTAGTTTGTCATTAATTTTGTCATATTAGCGTACGTACTACGTCAGTTGTTCAATGTTGACTCAAATAACACATTCAAAAAAATGAAAAATTGTAAAAAATTCCAAAAAAATGAAAAAAAAAGTATAATTCAAAAAGGAATCCAAAATTTTTAAAAATTCAAAAACACAAAATAAAATATAAAAATTGTTCAAAATCTCAAAATATTTTGAAAAAAAAAAAAGAAATTTTTTAGAAAATTAAATATTCTAAAAAAATTTTAAAATTTAAAAGTCATAAATAAAAACCCAAAAGATAAAAAAAATAAAATTTTAAATTCCAAAAATATTTTTAAAAATTTTTAAAAGGATGTATGCTCATATTAGGCGTGACTGTTAAATATGATATTTATTTAATATTTTTTAATATATGTTAAATATTTTAAAATATATTTAATAAAAAATAAAAAAAAATTTAAGCACACATATTATATAATTTTAATTTATATATTATATATGTATATAATTAATTTTAAAATTTTTAAAAATAATACGTGCAATTAATTTTTTATAAATATAAAAATTATTATAAAAATAAAAATATATATTTTTATTTTATTAATTATATTTATTAGGTTACAATTTCTTAAATATTACATTTAATACATATATATTATATATTTTTTAACATTTTTAATAAAATTTTAATTATAATATAAAATAATATAATAATTATTATAAATCATAAATTTTTTAAAAAATAATATGATTAAAAATATTTATATAATATATATAAGATATATTTTATAATTATAATTATACTGTATTTATATTCTAATTTCTTTCAAGATTAATAGGTTGCAGTATTCATATGGCGTCCCTCCCTCTGTCCCCTTCCTCCTCCTACTCCTCCATAAATCACTCTCCCTCTCATTTCCTTCGACTCCGCCAACGCACGCATCTATATTCATACCACTTGGTTGTGCTCGCCTTTAATCGAATCGCTGGTCAATGTCAATCTTTTTTTGTTTTTTTTTTGGGTTTTCAGAATTTGAATCACCGGTAGTGCCGGTTAGAGCTGCTCGTGTTTTTGTTTATTCTCTTACATTGTTTTCAGTTAACATTTTGCTACTCTCTTTCTCTCTCTCTCTCTCTCTCTCTCTCTCTCTCTGTTCTTTATTTTTCTTTTTGGAAGTTCTTAGTGTTCGTTTAAGTTCAACTGGAAAGTATAATCAATTTTGGTTTGAATTAGGTTGGCTTTAGCTCATTTATTCTTAACATTTTTCTTCCAGATTATTTTGCTCTTTTTTTTTTTTTTTTGTCCGTTAAATTTCATTTTTGTTGTTAGAACTGGAAATTAAACTTTTTTTTTTTTTTAGGGTAATGTTCCTTTGAGCTATTATACCCCTTAAAATATAATTGAATGAGCCACTTCTGTCTGGAGCTTTGCCTGACAAGGATTTGATTCTGGTAGTATGTCTGGTTGATTCTGCACTTTGCTTCCACAATTCCCATTTTGTGTTGATTAAGATGGATGACGATAGGCTGATATGGGCGCAATATGATTTGTATTGCCTTTGGCTCTGGAACTTTTGTGCTTAGAGGGGCATAACTTATTAATGGATTCTTGAAAATATCTTTTAATGGCATGGTTATAACTAGGCTGGCATTGCTATTTTTTGAGCTTTTTTAACATGGATGTTGTCTGCACAGCATGATTCGGGTGATTACATAGATCACTTATTTGCGAATTTTCAAGTGTGAATGCGAAGTTTCTGAGAAATTCTGGCTCACTTTCATATCTGATGGTTTTATTGTCAAAGGTGTTTATATTTCTTTCATTAAGTTCGTTGTTGATCAATTCTTAATACAACTTGGGCCACTTGACTCATACATCCTATTAAATGACACAACGTCAATGTTTTCTCTTCCATTGACGCTATCTTCAAAAAACTGAAACTGACCTTCCCTATGCCAATTTGTTCAAGTGACCCTCAAAAATGGCTTGCATAGAATTGGAATGTCAATTTACAACTACAAAAACTAATAGGAACCCATTTAAGTCAGTGATTTCTAATTGATCATTTTTGCATCTTACTAAAACGAAGTTGCCAATTTGATGCTTTTATCATGCTTCTATTCATTCATTCATATCTGATGGGTTATTTGGAGAGTTGAGAATGCCAGAACTTGGTTATTAGAATTTTTGTCAAGAAAATGAAGCAAAATGGAGAGAAGGGGCCCGAGAGGGGGAGGCGGGGCAAGCGTTCTCGTATATTGCATGCAATTCATGAAGGAAGAAAAGGAGAAACAGATAGAAAATGGGAAAAGTAGGTTTGTTGGAATAGGTGCGAGTTTAAAATTGAAAAAGAATTTAAGATTTAAGAATTATAAAATACTAAGACATACAACATTAGAAATAAAAATGTAATATGAATAATGTTACAATAAATTAAAGAATAAGATAAGAAAAGAGTCAAAAGAGAATATAAAAATTATCAATAAAGGATAATATTATGATAAATAAAATGTAACAAAAAAATATAGTAAAGAAATAGACTGATGGCTAAAGTAAGGAGGTTTTTTTTTTTTGACGTAAAATAATTTACAAAATTATTGAAACAAATAGTAATTTTAATTTTTAAAGAGAGAAAATATACTTAAAAGAATACCTTATATAATTATCAAAATATCATATGTCTTTTATTTCGACTCAACCTGCCGATTATATCATTCTTCAAAAAGTCAAAGCACAATATTTAGTCCACATATATTTGGTTACTGTTAAGACTACAAACCAGTTAAATTGAGCCGAGTATTAATATATTCAAATTTAATTGATTTAATGAATAAGTCTAAAAATAAAACTTAATACTAGTATTATTATGAATCAATCTTATTATTATCGAATTAAACTTGCAAACATTTAAGAATAATTAGTTTAATTTTATAATGTTAATAACAATAATTAAAATTATAAAAATTTATTATTATAAATATAATTAAAATGACAAATATATATATATACATGAAATTAGTCAACAACTATATAGTGTTAACATGAATAACGTTTTTAACAATTAAAAAAATATTTTTTTTCACCAACTCAATAAACCAAGTTTGTTTTTGTTTAAATTTAATTTATTTATTAAAAAAAATTTTAAAATTAAGTTCGGTTGTCGATGGTATCTAAATAAACTAACTCAAACGAGCTATTATTCAACCGAATCACAGTCTATTTCATGTTTTCACACAACCTTTTTGAAATCGGAACAGGACTAATCGTTTCAACTAACAAAAACTGAGAATCAATCCGATTATACCTCAAAATTCGTTTTGTTCGAAACCTGTCAAGAATGGATCGAATTGTAAAACCCCTGGCTTTCTCGATACATTTGGTCCAATCTCGAACCAAGTGGGACGACGTGTTGCACTATGGGCATGACACCTGGACAAGCAGCGCTGGTGAAAATCCTTGCGTACGATTTGAACCTTGGCCTCTAGTGTGGTAAGTATAAATCGTTCTATAACAATCAAATTCTTTCCAATTCTTTCATGTGCCCCTTTTCAAGTACTTCAACCAAAAACATAAACAAATTATGATGCATTACTACAAGATGTTGTTCTTTTTGCTAAAAATTTTGAGTATTTTATATATCATATATATATTTTTTTCTTTTCTTCTCTCGAAAGTCATGAATTATATATAAGAGTGTTTCTCTCTAATTACTTTTAAAAAATATGTAAATTAAAATATAATTTATATTTAATTTATTTGACACAAATTATTCATATCTATTAATAGATCAAATTATTAAATTTTAATATTATTTTCTTAAAATTGTAAATTATATATAATTTATCAAATATAACAATATAATGTATATAGTCCTTATATCTTGTATATTATTGTATTTTGTATATTAATATTTAATTTATAATGTATGCAAATATTAATAATAAATATTAATTTTTAAATATAGATTGAACTAGTTTAAATTACAGTTTAACTAATTAAATTTTAAATCTCTGATATTATAATCAGCTTAATTGTAAAATATTAGTTTCATAAAATTATAAATAATTAAATACTTTATACTACTCAATAGCAATAATGATAATTACTAACTAATAATAATGATGATAATAATAATAAATGTAAATGTAAATATATATTTTATTGGGGTAATTCAACACACAAAATAAAAATACGGCAGGATTATAGACATTTGGCAGCAATATTATTTATAGTCAAAAAAAACTATAAAGGTTGCAGCAAAGAGACTAGCTTGACGCAAGAGCAGCACAAGTTAAAGAGCCAGAGATGGCAGAATGTGGTACAAATGGTTTTCGTATGCTACTACGAAAATTCTCCACTTTTTCAATTTAATTAGATAAAATAAAGGAATAAATAATTGTTACACTTACATAATTATAATTATTGAAAAAAAAATTATTTTTACAATAAATTAGTGACAATAATTTTCAAATGCATCTAACATTAATTTTTTAATAATAAGATTCAATTACTTATACAAATTTTTTTTTAACTTCTACTGTCTTTTTTTTCTGTTATTTGTTTATTTAAATTATAATGTTAAAAAAATTTTTGTCTTCGTATAATTCGTAAAAATAGTTTCTAATATTACTCAATTAAAGGTTGATTGATAAGATATATATTTTTAATTTATTAAAAAATTTATTAGATCTTAAGCTAAAATTAATTTTTTATATTTTTATAAATGATATATTTTTAAAAAAATAATAAAAAATTAAAAACATTTAATTATTACAATATTATATAGATATTCTATCCGCGAAGCAGCAGCCCAGAGCCTGGGTTCAACGGCCTGTCGAAACTTTAACGGGCGCAAGTTTCTGTGGCTCCCACCAGTTGCGTTGTTGGGGCCCATTTTTTTGGGACCATTTAGAAAGCGTCATATCGCGTACGCCACCGTCATCCGGAGTCAGGTAGTTTTCCGATTGTCATCGTCCAAGAATAAATGGATTAGAAACGACAACAGAACGCCTAGGTTTAATACTTTCGTAGCTTGTAAGCTTGCCAATATTTTATTAGAAAAATGGTAGCTTAGCGTGTAGCCTTTGTTGTAGACTTTTTTTAATAAACAAGACAAAAAACCAAAAACATATAAAGCTTAGCGTCACACACAGAGCAGTTTTATACCGCCATAGAAGCCTGCTACATGGCCTTGACCTAACAATACATCTCATTTCATTTACCCAACAAAAAAAAAAAAACACAAGTTGGTAATTTGAATTATTCGGTAAAATGCAAAACAATTTTATGCGAACATGCGCATGGTGGGAAAGATTCAAAACTTTTAGGAATGCTTAATCGCATTTTCTGAAGGGGGGGGGGGATAATGATACGACGACGATTGATCTGATAAAAACAATTTTGCCCGATAGGCGAATGGTCTTTTTTGGGAAATAAGATCAGCACAATCCTCGGCCGCAGAGGTTGGTCAGTCGTAAGAAATTAGGCAAATAAACTAGGACTTGAAATGTAATATTTGGAATTGGAGAGTAAAACGACAATCCTCCACCCCCCACCACATTAGCAAATTCTATTTTTATGCTTTTTATATTTGGACCGTCGATTTGGCTCCTTTCACATGTCGGGGGGCGAAAGCGAAGTGAAGAGTGGGCCAGAACCGCACCGACACGATTGCGTTGCTGCCTTAACACATGGACGGGCGCGCCATCTTCTGAATAGCCCGGAATGTGGGCGTCATCATTATACGTGGCGCGGTCTCCATAATTTGAATCCTCTTACGTGTATACCCTTGTTCCGTTGTTTATTATTTCGTCCTCCCCTCCCCCCCTCTTTTTTATTTTGGGTTTTTCGGGTTTTAGACTTCGTCTTCTTCTTCTTCTTCTTCTTCTTTTTTTTTTCTTTTTTTTTAAAAAACAAAAAGAAAAAAAACAGTTCGAGAACAACCCTGGTATTAAACTATTGGATTGCCTAATGAAGCCCCCCCCTCTAGCTGGGTGAGTATAATCAAGTGCAGAGCTGAATTTGGGTGGGCAGAGTTCCTTGTCCGAGAACAAAACCCAAGGTATCATTTTATGGCCACCAAAAGTAAAAACAAAAGGAAAAAAGATGGCTTTTCTGGAGGGAAAAGGGAAAAAGAGAAGGAGAAAAGAGAGACGTTAACAGAGGGGTTCCACTTTTACCCGAGTACCGTTGAACAACGGAGAGCCAATTACCTTAAGTTTCTCCGAAGGCCGAGTACCACACAAAAACCCATTTTCCAGGATAGTGAAAATTGATTTGAAATCGAAATTCTGCCTGGAGACAATGACCTCGGGCTTCATATTGACGCATTCCAATCCACAAAACAGAGACGGAGCACCGAATCAAATATTGAAATGCTAGCGAGTTAAAAACAATTTTTGATGTTCATCCCATAATACTCTTGTCCATTGCTCCAATTACACAAAGCAACAAACACATTTACAAAAAAAATTTCTCTCGTCAAACAAATGGCGAAAACAAAAAATAAAACAACAAAAAAAAAAAGTCTTGTCACGTGAATGGAAAGGACTGTTGTTAATTACTGAATCCCCACGGAAAGATGTGCCCAAACCATCTACACGCCACAACTACTAAACCACACCAACTTCCCAGCTGGCCTCTTTGATCCCCCGAGTTGACGAGGTGTCAGTGTGCCGACGCTCCCGTTATCCAGCTGGATTCCACTTGGCGCACGCTGAACATATATCAACGAAACAAAACTAGGGTACGCACCATCGGCTGTGCGCAATTTAGCAAAGCACAACAGCCCGCATTATTCACTAACATACGCCGACCCGGCGCCACCGGCAGTGCTCATCTTAATTCACAGGTGCAGATTTTTTTTATGCACAAAACCAGAGAAAACAAATGCACATGCAAATAATTTTCAAACACAGGCCCCCCCCCCCAAAAAAAACAAATAAATATATAAAAATTTAGCAAAACATGCATTGCACGTGCAAACGGAGACTGGACCCAGAGAAATTACAGAATCGGAGAGTGGAGCACCGATCAATGCGGCTCAGAAATGGGCGGTTTTCCGGTGAGGCCGGGATGCCGGCTTGTCGGCGATTTCTTGTAAGTTCCTGAGGCTTCGAATCGCCAAAACACCTCCTCTCCGGAGCTCATTCAGTCGGTCCACCTCGCTAACCTCCGTTGAATCTGCTGGACACCACCAACTAAACGGTTAACAGAATTTTAAAATCAAGATGCCTGAATAGTTTTTCTTTTTTTCTTTTTTCTTTTCTTTTTGTTTTTTCCTTTATGAGATTAGCAGGCAATGTACCTATGTACTTTGAAGGTAACTTGAATCCATTAAACTGAGCCAAATCTGCGACGAAAATACAGAGAGTGGTTGAGTTTACGGATATAGAGAAGAGAGCTAGAGTAAATCGCGGCCGTTGATTTTGATTTTGATTTTGACTTTACCAGATTGGGAGGGAGTGTGGGCGACGAGGTAGAGCACAAGGAAGCAGAGGAGAGTGAGAAGCGGAATAAGGTGGACGAGTTTCTCTGGCTTCGGAGACGACGAAGACGGTGATAGCGGTAATGACGGCGACGAAGGCGAGAGACTGCGAGGTTTTGCGGCTTTTTCATCCTCCGCCGAGACCGCGTCGTCTATGCTGCCGCCGTGGTGGCTGTGGAGCTTCGAGACCGGTGAGCCGAGCGACTGTCTCTGCATCGCGTCGAGGGAGGGAGAGAGAGAGAGAGAGAGAGGAATGACCAAAAGTATTATTTCGCTGTCCGTTGTCGTGTCGGGTTTTTAACTTTTAAATTGGAGGGGTCGTTTTGGCGTTGCTTTCGTTTACTTCCTCCGTTAATTTTCTATTCTCGTAATAGTGTCTTAATTATTTTACTTTTTCCTAACATAAATTAAATAAAAAGAATATCCTTTTCTCTACCTTAAAAAATATCTCACAGTTTATTTATCCAAAATATTACTACTAATAATAAATAACAGCAATTATTAAAAATTCAACAGGTGGGGGAGGGGGTATTGCTCAGGTCAACGAGTGGTGTGCCACTAATATTCTTCTTTTTTTTCCTCGATTTTTTCAAGTTTTTCTCGTAATTGTAGATTTTAAATCTTTCTCGACCAGTCCGCCCACATGTGCAAACTAATTTTTCTCCTCAAGAGCTGTTAAATTATGGGGATAAATTCAGTATTAAGTCAGTGAAATTTCAATTATCTAAAAATTCAGGTCAGTAACAAAGGTAAGAATTCAAACAAAGATGTTACCGTTAAAAAAAAATAAAATAAAAAAAGGGAGTGCGCAGGTAAGAAAATAACGTTAAATCGACGTTAAAGTTCTTTGGTGGCGCAGATGTGGCACCCGAAGCGGCTGTTCAGTCAGCCTTCAGTGCACAGGTGACAAACAAAAATCGTTTATTTTTGACCTAATTTGACATTAACGTCTCTCTATTCAGTCTTTCTCGATGCCACGGGTTTCTTTTAGCTTCTTCTTCTCTGTGTGTTTCTATTTTCAGTTCACTCGTAACTTTCAATCTAAGTGAAAGCTTTAATCGACAGACTTACGGGGTTTTCTTTTATTTTGCTCCCACCCATCAATCTTTGCCATCTTATCCTTTGGCCCGTCGACGAAATATGGACTCGCCCGAAAAAATAAGATAAGGAATTATTTTTTAATCCTAATAACAAATTCATCTAGCCTTAAATAATTTTAAAATTTTAAAATTATACCGAATTAACTCACTTACCCACTTAATTTTTTTTCCCTTTTTTAACGAAAGGAATAAAAATAATAAAATAGATGAATATAATTTTTAAATTATGCATTTTATATATATATATATATATATATATATATATATAAATATATATAATTTTTACCATTTCAAAAATTAGGAATATATTTATATAAATAAATGAAATAAATTTATTATTTACTATTTTATTTTATTCATTATTTTGTTCATATATTTATATTATATACAATAAATTATACATATTATACATACATTTTATTATTTTGTATATTATAAATAAATAAGCAAATATATATATATATTATATTTACTTTGTAAATTTATTTATGTTATATTTATTTTAAATTATTTAGTTTATATGAATATATAATTTTTATTTTTTTATAGTTAGAATATTTATAAATTTTATAAATGTATGTGAACGAGCAGGTACCACTTAAGTCGCGCCAAGGAGCTGCGACTGAGAACGCTTGATTCTACCTAACAAGATTCGTGAAGAGGAAGGGATTGACTCGTGTGATTATTGGAGTGACGTGCTCGGTGTGCCATCGATCTAGACGGGGTTTCTGCACTCACAAGGCTATGTTATTAATCAGGAGATGGGATTGCCCTCATCATTTGGTTGGGAGGACCAATCCACAAGGAATTATGGGACAATTTAGAAAAGAATGCTCAACATCAAACATTATACAACTAATAATTATTCAAGAACCAAGATGAAAAACAAGAATTCATAACCACTAGATTGATTAAAAGAAAGGGAAACGTAAAACAACAATTAATTCTAGCTTCAAAAATCAATCAATAAAAAACAATCATGATCCAATAAAATGTAAAAAAACAAGACAGTATTTTTCAATGTTCATATGGAAGAGACAAACAAAGAGAAAGGAGAGTTGGTTATCAGATTAGGGCTTGCAAGCTAGGGTTTCTTCAAAGAGAGAATGAGAGAGCTCCTTGTAAGGAAGGACAATATCTAACAAGATCAAACAAGAAGATGGGTCGGTCACTATAATTCCTTTCATTAGAAGTGGAAGCGGGAAAAAAAAAAAAAATCTCTTCGACCTTCCAATTTTGTAAGCCTTCTGATCATCATCATCCTTAAGGGCAACCAAAGGTCCCTACCATCACAAAAGAAAAAGTTCAAAGGATAAGAGCCATCATTAAAGAGTTAAGACACCATCTGAACCGAAAACTTAACCCCCTTAGAAGAGATCACTCTTTAATTGGGCAAGATGAGATGAGTAGGAGAGAGGAGAAAGAGGCGGGAGGAGACAACTGGAAAATGGAGACGTCAATAGCAAGCAAACAATTAGAGAGTGGAAAGATTGACAACAGTGACAAGGCTTGTGTTGTGAAATGCAGATTTTGTGTAGACAATTAGGTTAGGAAGAATTAAGGTTAAATGGAAATCACGAATTGTTCTTACAAAAATTATATAATTCTTATTTAAGGATAAAATAGTAAATTGAAAATTGGGACAAGAGTTAAGGGTGAGGACGAAGACTCTCGATACCGTCCACATCCCAATGGCCGCCAAAAATGTTAATGATTGGGAATCTTTGCCTCGATCTTCATTTAAATTTCTTTTTACCAACCTCTATTAGGGTGAGATCGGACGGGTCCCCGCAAGAGTAAAGACAATTGTCATTCAAACAAACAAACAAAAAAAAAAAAAGGTAAAGAGAATAAAAGGAGGCATATGCCCACTAATAACGAAAATAAAGAGAAAAAAGGTACCATCATTCGTGACAAACATTTGGGTTAGTCATAACTTTCATTGGGTATAACCGAACTCCTAAATTTTGTTAAATGTTGATAAAATTTGAACGAGTTTGATTAGTTTAGAAGACATTTTAGTCGTCTAAATTGATAGTTTAAGGTGTTTTAATTGTACCTTTAATGGTTGGAGGTAACTCTAGTATCCTAATGTCATTTAAGACCATAAGGTCTATTTCTTTTTCCTTATTTGACCGTAGTGCATTGTACTAGTTAAACGAGTGGTGAGGATGAATTTGGTAACACACTCTTCGAGCATGATTTGCCTCAGTCTCTGGTATTGGTATTCGAAATGAGCACAAATACTCTTGTTGTTAATGGCTTAACACTATCTCGTTCAATTATAGGGCCGAGCCTCACGACAAGCTTTCCATGTCTAGACTACTATTTAGGGAGCGCCGCGACTCACACTTTTGAGTCCTTGAGCTATGGTTATCTTGACTAAAACATCCATTTGTTATGAGTTTCCATGCATCAATTGTTAAGCTAGATCTCACTACTATTAATGCTCATTCAAACTGTGTAAATCGTCTATTTTTCAATTAATGCTTCTCTTTTCCCATACTTAAGCCAATAAGATATGACTAACTAGTGATGACATTCTTTATTCATTATATACAGTTGATGTACCTTGATTGATTTTGGTTGTAAAACTTGATGAATTGGATTGACTTGGGTTTATGTAAAACTTAGTGGACAACCAAATAGGAAAAATAATGTTGACCAAGCCAAATTGTTTTAGATCTAAGCAACCCATCGACCTAGAAGGACGTAGAATAGTTGTTTTTCTAACTCAAAATAGCATTGCATGAATCGAGGATTTTTTGCTTCAATTCATTCCATCATTCTAGATTATAAAACACAAAGTCCATACCATAACTTAAATCAAAAGTAACCTTTAGAATTAGAGACTTCCATTTTTTTCTCTTTTTCTTCTTCATACAGTCATTCTTGTCCTTAGTTTTTCCTCTCTTTCCTTTGTTTGCTCTTTCCTTTAGGTCTATATATCTAGTTTTCTTCTCCTCCAAATCAAGTTTCTACTTCTTTTTCAAACTCACTCACTCTCCTTTAGTTCTCGTATCCTTTACTTTCTTAACTTTAAATTACATCTTATTCCACTTTTTCTTTTTGGAATCTTTACCCTTTAATTTAAAGTTTTGTGATCCTTATATCAATTATATTTTTCTCCCTTTTTTCCAAAATGGTTTTTCTTTGATTTTAGATTTTTTAAAAACCAAAATCAAACTCCATTTTTATAAGTTAAATTTTACTCTCTCTCATTATCCACTTTTGTAATTTCTTGACTTTAGGTTTGAGTTACAACTTGATCAATTTTCAATCCACCAATAAATTAGCCATTAGTTTTAGGTTCTCACTACTCAACTTCTTAATCTTTTAGAAGTAATTTTAATGTCTATTTTGTTTCAATCTTCAACTCATGTCTAATTTGTTTGATGTTTTTAATTGTATTCTTTTACATCCGATCAATCTTAAACCCTAGTCTCTTGTAGGTTAAGCCAAACGTACTTGTTATCTCCCTCTAATTGTCACATAAGGATCATTTCTAGCTTTTCTATGTCTATATTAGAGTTGTTAGGTTATTAATCTTTTACTCATTCTTTAAAGTTAAAGAATACCTTAGTCATCCCAGAGGCTACTCAAGTGGTATCTCGCCAAAAAAAATCCCTTAAGATGCAAAGTCATAAAAGTGAAAATCACACATCATGTTATATCTTTTTGGTTAAGATATAAAATAGTCATGACAAAATTGCATAATTAAAGTATGTATAATTATATAACATACGATCAATTAATGTTACAAGGATAAAAATAGGGTTTGCTATAAGTTAGGATTTTTCCTTACCCTTCACAAAACAATGGTTTCTACAATTTCATAAACATTTAGTTAATTAAACTAGCTATTAATTTATTAGTTGAACCAATAAGTAATAACCAAGTAACCAATCTAAGTTAATATCTATGACTAAAGGCATCAAGTAAGTTAGGTTAGGCAAATTTAGTTCGAGTATATAAATTTACCTGTAAAATATGCATTTATGTATATAATATATATCTATATATGGTTAAAATCTTATAAATATGCTAAATAAAAATAAATAATTATATAAAATGAATAACTTAACTTTAATATAAAATAATTAAATAAATCAAATATAATATAAATTAAATGTAATATATATGTTTGTATAATATATAAAAATAAAATAGTTTATATATATATGATGTGTGTATGTGTGTGTGTGTGTGTTTTTTTTTTTGTATATATAAATAAAATAATAAGTAAAACTATATAGAACTATTAAATAATATATTTTTTAATTTTTTGAAAAACATTTAATTTTAATATATATATATATATATATTAGTTAGATTCAAGTGGATTTAGGTTATTTTTAATTGAATTACTAGCATATAATATTGCATTTAGGTCAAGTTCAAATCAAATTTTTTCATATGAGGTCAGGTTAGATTAAGTTTTATACCTTCATCTATAATATGGTTAATTATTGTACTTTTTAAACAAGTTAATATATAATAAATTAAAAAATTAGTGAAATTAAAAATTTAGTTTTAAAAAATAATGAGATAATAAGTTAATTTATAGGTTAACCTAACCTAAAAATGACATCACCCCAAAAATAATTAGAATTCAAAAAAATCCAACCTAAACTCATTTGATCATTTGACACCTTAAAGTTTTAGCTAAAGTAATGAGATTAAATACATAATGATGTCATTCGATCAAATTTGGGGTTTTGTGTACTTTGAAAGTTAGAATCTCAATTTAAATCTTATGTTACAACATTTGAAGTATAAAAATATCATAAATAAGCCATGTAAGATTTTCTTTTTTTTTTTTTTTTTGGGAAAAGTAGGTATTATTAAGAAATTGAGAAAAGTTATTTTTTTAGTTTTTTTTCTTTAAAAATTATTTTTAAATGTGAATTCTAAATCTTTTGCTTATTAGTCTTATGAGATAATCAAATTGATTTTTTCATTTACAAAAGGATAGAATTTCCAACATTATGGTATAGAGGTTGACTTTAATATTTATTTTGAGTGATAAAATCATGTAAATTTGAATATAAATTGGCACCCTTAATACTTGATTGACCTCAAAGTGTTTTTTTTACTTTTTTTTTTTTAGTATAACTATAACAATACCATGACACAATTATATAACATGCATAACATTAAGGTTTGATATTTGAGGTGCTAAACTTGGTCATATCTTAATCCATTTCAAAAATATTAAGATTATTTTTCTTAAACTTTTTTTTTCTAAACTCAAAAACAAAACCTTTTTAGAATTAAAATTATAATGACTTCAAAGATTTTGATACATCTATATAAAATAAAATAAAATAAATGTTTACAAATGAAGAAACTCACTAATGTGTGAACTATATAGTATTTCTTTTTATATATATATATATGCCTCATATTCCTTTACAATGGATTTCAATTTAAAACCTCAAAGATTGTTGTTTAAGGTACCTTGGAATTAATTAAAAGTTTATTTAATAGTAGAATATTGGACTTAAATTAATATTTAGTAAGAATGTTAAATGTTGAGAGGTAATAGTTACAATTCAATGTAATTGAGATTTATGTTATATGTTTATTTTAGATGTTATTTTAGGCAATCACAGTTCATTAAAATGCTACATTGTACTACTATATAAGCATTACATTACTTCCCATGCCATTTCTTAAAATGCTATTTATGGTTATTGGGACACAATTACGTCCCAATCATGATCATGATGTAATTTGTATTAAAATATTCATTTTTTAAAAGATTCACATGATTTGTATGAGAGCAAACAAAATGTGCATAAAGTACAATGAAATATACATGCAATTAGGTGAAAAATTGAAATATCATAAATTATTATCTTTGTTACATTTCTTAATTATCCTCATGCACATTTTATTTAATTTACCTACACATTTTGTTAATTTTCATGTATATTTAATAATTTTTAAGAAAAAAGATATAAATTTTTTAAAATATATATTATTTTATTTTAAATGGTGTACATATATGGCATAACTTATAAGTCTTGTGTTGATATGCATGGCACTTTATACTCATAAATATTATTTTTGTAATAAAATATGACAAACTTTTAGGCCTATTACATGGATAAGGCATAACCCCACACTTACTTTTTTTTTTTTCTTTAGACATATATGATGTACAAACATACAAAATAAATGTACAAACAATAAATAATATGTAAATTAACAAAATAAATATGCAAACAAAATTTTTTAATAGTCTATATGTATATATTATTATTATGATTATTATTATTATTATTATTATTATTACATATACTACATTATTTATTTGTATATAACATATTTTATTATAAAAAAGAAAATTATGTTTTGGGCATAAAACCCATTATGGGCTTTGTCTAAATAGTTTTTTTTCTAAAATTTTAAAACTACCTTTGAATTCATTTGATATCATATAATCAAGTTTTTCCTAAAAACAATTATTACCAAATGACATGTTAAAGTGGGGGAGTCATCATAAGGGTAAGCTTAAGTATAGGTGTAGGGTAAGCCTAAGATGTCATAGGGGAAATAAAACCATAAGTGCATAAAGTCTTAGGTCCACTAACTCGTCAAACAAAGGACAATGGGCAAATAGATTTTTTTTTCTTCTTTTTTTTTATTCTCTAAATAATAAATAAAATTTTCCACTAGGAAATTAGTGTCAAAATCCAATCTTTAGTTTAGAAATTTAGAAAAGATTGCTCAACATCAAACATTACATAACTTATAATTTTTTAAGAACCAAGATAAAAAAAAAATATTTCTTAACCATTATATTGATTAAAAGAAAGAAAATGTAAAAATAATAGTTAATTTTGACTCCAAAAATGAAAAAGACAATTATAATCCAATAAATTAAAAAAAAACACAATATTTTTCAATACTTTTGTGAAAAAGACAAACAAAATTATCAGATTGGTACTTGTATGGAGGTGGTTCTTTAAAGAGAGAATGAGAGCTCTTTGTAAGGAAAGACAATATCTAACAAGATCAAACTTAAAGATGGGTCACTTAATATAATTCCTTTCATTATGAGCAAAAGAAAAGCTCTTCTAGAGTCAGACCCTCTAATTCTACAAGCTTTCTAATCATCATCCTTAGTGGCAACAAAGAGATTCTTACCATTATAAAAGAAAAATTTGAAAGTATGAGAACCATCATTAAAGAGTGAAGACATCATATAAACCAAAGACTTACTTGTTTAAAGAGGTCATTCCATGATTAAGCAAGATAAGATGAGTAAGTGAAAAGGGTGAAAGGTTAGGGGTGATGATTAGATAATTAAAAGGTGGATAGCAAGCAAACAATTGGGGAATAGATAGTCTAGTAATGGTAGCAAGGCTTTCGTTGTGAAATGTGAATTCTATGTAGGTAATTTGGTTAGGAAGAATTAGGGTTAAATGGGAATTACATAATTGTTCTTACAAAAATTATATAATTACTATTTCAGGATAAAATAGTAATTTAACAAATAGGGCAAGATTGAGGTTAGGGGCAAGTTTAAGAATAAAGATTTTTGATACCATTTTTATCCTAATTGTTGCTAAAAAAGTAGAAGATTGAGAATCTTTATCTTAATCTCCTTTCAACTTTCTTTTACTCAATCTTCATTTGGGTGAGATCAAACAAGTTCTTATAGGAGTAAAGACAATTGTTATCTGTAAAAGAAAGGTAGAGAAAATAAAAAGAGACATGTTTAATAATAATACAAATAAAGAGAAAGAAAGGTGCCATCATTTATGATAAATGTCTAAGTTAGTCATGATTTTTAGTAAGCGTAATTGAATTCTCGAATCTTGATAAAATTGAATGAGTCTTATTAGTTTAGATGACATCTCGATCATTTGAATTGATAGTTTAAGGCGTTTTAGTAATGACTCTAGTATCTCAGTGTCATTTGAGATGGCAAGGTTAATTTCTTTTTTCTTATTTGACTATAGTGCACTGTACTGATTAAATAAACAGTGAAGATGAATTAGGGAAGACATTTCGCAAGCATAATTTGCCTCAATTTCCAATATAAAAAATAAGCAAAAATGCACCAATTATTAATGGCTATTCAACTATAAGGATATACCTTAAAGTAAGCTTTTTATGTTTGTTATTGCTTAGGG
Organism: Bruguiera parviflora; assembly: GCA_019804595.1. NCBI lineage: Eukaryota > Viridiplantae > Streptophyta > Magnoliopsida > Malpighiales > Rhizophoraceae > Bruguiera > Bruguiera parviflora. The sequence goes on along the minus strand of CM034058.1, from coordinate 3,279,983 downwards.
AGCATTGCTACTCTTACTTTTAAGTCCTTAGCTTACAATTATCTTGATTAAAACATCCTTTTGTTTGGAGATCCCATGCATTGATTATTGAGCTAATACTCATTCAAATATTTAGATAATGCCTCGCGTAGATCGTTTACTCTTTAAGTAATACTTTTTAACCCATTACTTCTCTCTTTTTATGCCTAACCCAATATGATATGACCAATTAGTGATGACATTCTTTATCTAATATATAAAATTGATGTTCCATGATTGATTTTAGGTGTAAGACTTGGGGAATTGGATTAATCTAGGTTGGTGTAAAACTTAGTAGATTACCAAATACAAAAAACCTTATTAATCAAGCCAAATATTTGTAAACTTGAGCAATTCATAAACTTAAAAGGACCTAAAATAGTTATTTTTTAAACTTAAAATAGCATCACATGAATTGAGGATTCTTTGCTTGAATTCATTCCACCATTCTAGATTACATACCATAAAGTCCATACCATGACTTAAATTAGACATATTAACCCTTTAAAAACTAGACTTCCAATTTTGTCTTCCTCATAGAGTCGTTCTTGTCCTCAATTCTTCCTCTCTTTCCTTTCTTTTCTCTTTCCATTAGGTCTACATTTTTAGTTTTTCTCTTCTTTAAATTAAGTCTTTACTTCTTTTCCACACTTATTCTCCTTAACTCTCTTATCCTTTACTTTTTTTAACCCTAAATTACATTTTATTTCACCTTTTCTTTTTAGAATTTTTACTTTTTAGTTTAAGGTTTTTTTTTATCCTTATATCAATTAAAATTTTTTCTCCCTCTTTTCCAAAATGGTTTTTCTTCAATTTTAGGTTTTTTTTATCTAAAAACACCAAATTAAACTTCATTTTTGTAAGTTTAATTTTACTCTTTTATCCTCCACTTCTTTAATTCCTTATTACTAAGTTTGAGCTACAACTTATATAGGTTGATTCCTCACCATATTGGTATAGGGTGCTTATTTTCTATTAATTCTCTAATAGACTAGTAAGTTGTTCATTACTTATAAGTTCTCACTACTTAACTTCTTACTCTTCTAGAAGTAATTTTTAATTTTTATCTTATTTCATTTGTTTTTTTGATATTCAACTCATGTCTAATTTTTCTATTTGTTTGTTTAATGTTTTTAATTATGTTCTTTCACATCTCATCGATCTTTAAACCTAGCTCTCTTGCCAATAAGGCCAAATATACTTATTATTTACCTTTAACTGGCACCTAAAGATTATTTCTAGTTCTTCTTTGTTTATATTATGGTTGCTAAATTGTTACTTACTCTTTTGTTTCCAAGGACATAAAGTTAAAGAATACCTTAGTTATCTTAGAGTGTGATCAAGTGATATAATATTAAAGAAATGCCCTAAGATACAAAGCCATGAAAGTGAGCAACCACACATAAAAGCACCTTCCTATGTTATCATGTTACACCTTTTTAGTTAAGATATGGATTAGTAATGACAAATTTGCTTAATTAAAGTATGTATTATTATATAACATATGATCAATTAAAAATTAAAGGATAAAAGTATGGTTTGTTATTTGCATGGGTTGTTCTTTATCCTTTATAAGACAATGATTTCTAAAATTGCCTAGACATTTACCTAACTAGACAATTTATTGACTCATTAGTTGAATTAGTACTTAGTAAGCAAGTACTTAGTCTAAGTCAATATCTATGATTAAAAGGTGTTAAATGGGTTAAGTTAGAAAGATTTTGTTTAGGTATATAAATTTACCTATAAACTATACATTTATGTATATAATATATATTTATATGTGAATAATAATCTAATTTTAATATAAAATAATGATATATATATTAAATAAAATATAAATTAAATGTATTATTGTTTGTATAGTACATAAAATTAAAATAGTTCTTATGTATGATGTGTGTATTTTTGTGCATATATAAATAAAATAATAAGTAAAAATAATATAAGGAAATATTAAATAATAAAGTTATTTTATTTTTTCAAAAAAATGTCTAATTTTAATATATATATATATATATATATATATATTGGGTTAGATTCAAGTAAATTTGAATTATTTTGGGTTAGGTTACTTATAGGTCATATTGCATTCAAGTCAAGTTCAAATCAAATTTTTTCATTTGAATTTGGGTTAGGTTGAGTTTTGTACTTCTATCTATAATGTGTCTAATAATTGTACTTTTGAAATAGGTTAATATATAAAAAATTAAAAAATAATAATAATAATTTGACATACTTTAATATACAATAAAAAAATTAGTAAAATTAAATAAAGTAATTTTAGAAAATAATGAGTCAATTAACCAATTTATAAGTTAACCTAACTTAAAAATGACTTGATTTAAAAAATAACTAGAACTTAAAAAAATCCAAGCCAAACTCATATGATTGTTTGACTCCTCAAAGTTTTAGTTAAAGTGGTGATACTAAGCAAAAATATATGTTTTTTGATTAATCTTGGTGGCTTGGTGTACCATAAAGAGTTACAATCTTGATTTGAATCTTATATTAGAATATTTGAATTATAAAAATATCATAAATAAGTTGTGTGACTTATTTATTTGGAAAAGTAAGAATTGTTATGAAACTAAGGAAAGTTGCCTCTTTAGGTTTTTTTTATAATTATTCTTAATTGCAAGTTCTAGATCTTCCACTCATTAGTCTTTAGAGATAAACAAATTATTTTTTCACTTGCAAAAGGATAGAATTTCCATCAATATGGTTAATAGGTCTACCTCAATATTTATTTTAAGTGATAAAATCATGCAAATTTAAATGTAAATTGACACCTTTTTTGCTTGTTTGACCTTAAAGTGTTTTCTTTTTAGTCTAACAACAACAATACCATGACATAATTATATAACATGCATAATATTAAGGTTTAACATTTGAGGTGCTAAAACTTGGTCATATCATAATCCATTTTGAAAATCTTAAGATTATATTTCTTAAATTTTTTTGTTTAAACTTAAAAACAAAACTTTTTAGAATTAAAATTAAAATCAAAATCACTTCAAAAATTTTGATGCATTTATAAAAAATAAAATAAATGTTTACCAATAAAGAAACTCTTTAATATGTGAGCTATAAAGTAATTCTTCTTTTTCCCTTATCTCTCACACTACTTCATGATAGACTTTAATTTAAAATCTTAAAAATTGTTGTTGAAAGTACCTTAAAACTAACTAAAAGTTTATTTAATAATGAAATATTGGACTTAAATTAAAATTTACTAAGAAATGTCAAATGTCAAGAGGTAATACTAACAATTTAATGTAATTGTGATTTATGTTATATTTTCATTTTTTATATCATTTTAGGCATTTACACTTTACTAAAGGATTGCATCATGCCATCATATAAGTATTACATTAGTTCCCATGTCATTTCTTAAAATGCTATTTATAGTTAATAAAATATGGTATTATTATGAGGACACAGTCATGTTACAATTATAAGTGTGATGTAATTTGTATTAAAATAATTTTTTAGTTTTATATTTTTAAAAGATCACATAATGTGCATGAGAAGAAACAAAATGTGCATAACACAAAATATGTATGAAAGTAAGTGAAAAGTGCAATACCATGAATTATTATTTTTGTTGTACTTTTTAATTATCCTTATACACATTTTAATCAATCCACCTGCACATTTTGCTAGTTCTTACATGCATCTAATAATTTTTGAGAAAAAGATATAAAATTTAAAAAAGTATATTATTTACATATGAGTAGAGTCCATATGTGATATAACTTATAAGTCTTATGTTATACTTATGATACCTTTTGCTCTAAGATGGCATTTTCGTAACATAATATGGTTAAACATTTTAGGACCTTGTTACATGGACAAGGCATGGACCCACACTCACATTTTGTTTTTTTATTTTTTAAAAAAATATGCGATGCATAAATATACAAAATAAATGTACAAATAAAATAAGATATGATATATAAACTGATAAAATAAATATACAAACAAAATATTTTAATAGTCTATGTGTATATTTTATTTTTTTAGGCATATTATCTTATTTATTTATATATAATAATATATTTTTTTTGTAAAAACACCAAAAATACTTTTTGAACATAGAATCCATTGTCTTGTTTAGTCTTGTCTAAATAAGTTTTTTAATTTCCAAAGGTTTGAAAATGTGTCTTTGATAATTAGATAATTGAGTTTTTTCATTTTTCACAAAATTATTACTAAATGACATATTAGAGTGGAGATAGTTGTCGGAAGCAAACTTTGACTTTTGCTTCTATTTACATTTTGAAAACCTATGACATGTATCAATATTCACACTTAGCATTTAAACCCAAATCAAACTCTGATTCAATTCAAAGTTTAGTTTAATAGGTTATTATTATAATCATTAATTTAGTGATTAGATCAATAGATTAATTTTTATTTTAAAAAAATAACTAATATTTTTATATTATAAAAAATAAATAAAATATTATTAAAATAAAATTTAAATATATATTTATAAATATTTTTAATAAAATAATATAATTATATATCATATTTTTAAAAATTACTTTTAACAAAAACTCATTTAATTTATTAGCTCTAATATTAAAAATAAGTTAGATAAAATGATTTTTTTATATTATTTTTTATTTAATTAAATTAAAGAATTAGACCGATACAAGTTTTGAGCCATTAATTTATCGACTTAATCGTCACATTGAATTGAATTTAAACCCATATATCGTACTTTGTAGCCAACTTGTATGCTACTCAAAATTTAAATAAATTAAAATTTTAAAAGTTTAGTATTATTAAATTTCTTAATTGTAACAATTTAAAACTCAGAATATACCAGACAATGCATGAAGTATGAAAGGAGTTTTTTGTTAGTTCACTGACCTAAACCCTAAAAATCCTGATTAGAATGGGCAATGCTTTGGATATAATTTAAGTTGGTGACTCTCAAGTAAAAATTTAAAATTATCGAACTTTAAAGCAAATCTCATTCCTCAAATGGCCCCACGGTGAGATGGACACCCACGAATTGCTGACGCAAGCTCTTATATAACAAATGTATAAAATCGAAGGGCATAGTCCACCAAATAAAAGGACAAAAAAAAAAAAAAAAGAAAAAAGGAAAATCTCGTATGTTCTCGAATAGAGTGGCAGGCGGCACCCGACGGGAGTCGCTTCCCTCCTTTGTTCTTGTTCCGGACCAAAAAGCAAGGGCCAAGGCTACCTCTGCCGCCCCCTTCGCGGTTACAAAAGGAACAAAAATAAAATAAAGGCACGAAGCAGCCAGTTAGGGAGACAATAACTCGAACATCTGGTCGGCACTTCGAAGAGAGAAAGGAAGCGATGGTGCTATGGGAGATCACAGTGGCGACAGCGTATTTCTTGGGGCTGAAGCGGACTTACAGACTGGCTTTGAAGATCCAACGTAGGATCGTTGGCCCCAATCATCCTAAGATCCGGCAGTTTCTTCACAGGTGATATTTTCAGTTCCCTTCTTTCTGATTTTTTTTTTTTGTCAAAATCGACGATGGATGCAAAAAGAATTTCAAGCCATTTGGTGCTGGCCAGTCAAATTCTAATTTCATCTATCTGTGTTAATTTAATGAACTTTTTACCGTGTCTCTGCTCTTTTCTAGTGAGACAAGACACACGTGTCGGTCGGTTTCGTAGATTGGCTTCGTGGCTGGCTACGTTTGATATGCGAGTGTGCGTGTGTGGGGTAATGTGCTGGTCTTTTTTGTCGATTTGGTTTTGTTTAATATCTATTTATTTTGTTTCGATGTATGCATGCATGTCTATGTGTTCAAATGCATGTTTTTGCAGATTATAAATAGGAAAATTCATGGAAACACTTATTTGGAGATATAGGCGGCGACCTCTACCATCTTCTACCATATGGTGGCGTTTCATGTATGCAATTTTTAATGTCGTACGATCTTTTATTAGTTAGTTGACGTGTTTGTAATGTTTGTTTGCAAGTTTCATTAGTAAAATTAGCATTACCCTTATGCGAATGGATGATTACTTTGGAGACCTGCAAAACTTGCAAATGTTTTGTGGTTTCCACCCATTGATGCGGTCTCGCATAGAACTTGCTGAGAAGTTTACACCGGTTTGTGATTGGCATTGCACACTTGCGGCACTTGTGCTGCCATCTGCTTATGATTTCACATGCATATCTATGCATGAGAATTGGAAACTTGTCGCACTTGTTGATGTTGATAGTGCTTAAATTGTGTTGATGCCCATCCATTAGGTCGATGGTGCCATTTGCCTGTAGTTACATATACAAGTACACTGTCGTGGAGAATTTTGCCTTTTTATGCATACGCTGCATCTTCTCTGGTAATTTCCATATTGCTTATGCATGAATATGCTATTAGCTTACAAATAGGGAACAATAATGTATACATCTATAGAACTATTGGCAAAGGGTGCCATCAGGCTGCTAGCATAGGCAAGAAGCATCATAAATAGCTTCTTGAAATGGACCCCGATGCTGATTATTAAATGCCAATAAATGAAACAGATTTAACTACTACTTTTAGGTGGTTTAAAAAGAAGGCAGTTAGATATGTAAATTCCTCATATGTCAGGAATTTTTGTTTGCCTTTGAAATGACACTCCATTACAGAAGAGGATTCAGAAGATCTCCCTCAGTTTCTTAGTTTGAGCTTTAAAATCCTCTTGCCATTGCATCTTGAGCACAATCTTAAACTGCACCTGATACTTTTGCAACTTCAACACATTTTAAAGTTCACTTGATGATCTATGAAACATTATCAAGATTTAAGGTCGAGTTCAAATTTCAATTACTTGTAATAATTCCTTCACAAAACTTGAGGCAAAAGAATTCCATCTCTGTGGTGTCCTCACACCTAAAATTTGGTTTAAGTCCTAGTTCGTTGTGTGAATAGTGTTAGTCTTGCTCCGCATCTTGTTTACTCTCCTCATCTTATTTTGAGATTTGTTGTCACCCTAGGGGGTGTGGTGGTTACAAGCAACTTCATTTTTATCATCACTATCTTAACATAAGGGAAATGTTGGAGCCACAGAGGCAATGGCTTGGTCAATTCCTTGCCATTTCCCTCCTTCCCCGCTTCCTTCCCCTCCTGTTTCTTATATCCCTTAAGGCTGCTATTGTTTGATATGTTTTGATCTTAATGGAATTATTTAGTTCATGGTAGTACCCACTGGATTTCATTTGTTTTGGTTGCTTTGGAGTTACTTTGTTATAGTCCTTATACTAGTGGCACTCCTTGTCTTACTGTCTTTGAACTGTCATTAGTCCCGATCATTTCTGTTTCAAAGGTTGTCAGAAAATGAGAAGGGACTTCTTATTAGAAGCAGACCCTTTTTCTTTGTTTACACTCTTAAAATTTCATGTTTGCATAAACATTAAACATACATCCTTAAGCTCTAATTGCCATATACTCTACATAAAATCACTGCTGTGATGGTGTTTCAGTAGTCTTTCATTTATAATTCTTTATAAGATTTAGATGATTGGCATCTAATTATTTTAGGTCTTCTGGTGGTCTAAAAAATATGATTTACATCCACTTTCTTCTTTGTCTGTCATCCGAAACCTTCCTTTTTCTTGGGTTGGGATGGGGGCAGGGTGGGTGTGGTGGCTGGGAGGAGGGTAGGTTCTTTCGGTGTGATTTGGGGAACATGATAGTATTGAATATTCCAACATTCTTACTTATCAGTGTTACATGCTATTGTCTAATGCAGTTTTGCAAAAGTTGCTAGTTAGTACTACTGTTGCTTGCGTGTGTTATCTGTTGCACTCCATTGTGCACAGATTCGAACAATTTCATTGGCATGATCAGGGCTTAATGGAAGTTCTTCTTTCCAGACGAACTCAGGCTGCCTTCAATGTTGCACTCCAGGTTCACCGGAATATACAACAGAGGGACATCGAAGTTGGCCGGAGCCTTGGTAACTGGATTCTGCAATGGCTGGACCGCATGAAACCCTCTGCCCAGATCCGTGTTTCACCCTCAAATGATGCAAGCTCCAAGGTGAGCCTAACAAAGCAGGTAAGCAATTTCTCCCACCGGAATATTCATGGGACCATGCAGAAACCAAGGAACGGGGAATCTGACAGGCATCTGTTTACCTCATCAAGAAGTATATTGTGTAAATCCTTTCCTGCCATTGCAATGATGCGACCGCCAAGACCTGCTGGATCTATTACCCAGTACAGGCACTTGAGCAGATGGGGTCCTGGAATGTTGAGACCGGAGTACAAAATTGCAAGAGTGAATGGCTTGGAGGGAGTTATTCGGAAGGATATAATACAGTATCTGCTGCAAAACTAATTGTGGGAGATGGCTTTTGCTTTGTTGTTCATGCTGTCCCTCTCTGATCCTGAGCCAAACTTGGTCGAGGCATGGTTTGGTAGCTATCTAGGCTGTGTTGCCGAGACGGGGATGAAAGCTTTTGTTCTGGATAAAATATTCTTCTTAATTTTGTATATTCTGTGGAATCTTTTCTCGAAGTTTCAAATTTATTTCTAATAAAAAGGGGATGTTTTGGCTCGAATTTTCTGTGAAGTTTTATCGTTACATCGGTCGTAGCACAAACAACTCCATCAGCCGGCCTCATTTGAGTGACATTTCACAGCAGCCACTAAGCAGCATTGAATCTTTCTAGGGGAAGACCAAGATTTGGGTGTGCACGGATGTGCCAGCAACATTATCTGTCAAAAAACATTGATTTAATTATTGAGCATAGCTGAATTTCGGAGAAACATGAAACTCTTAACACCATCAATCGCCAGCTTAAGTGAATGTATTGAACAGTACGCCGCGTTCTTCTTCGACACTAGGATGATAGCGTCATTTTGGATTAGCAATTGAGGAGCAGTGAGCGGTCCTAAGTTCAAAGTTTTTGAGAAAAGGTAGGAGAATTTTCTGATACCACGTCTTAAGGGGCATTGCCCTTCTATACTCACAGGAAAATCATTTCCGAGAGCATTGGAAATTTTGGTATTGTCTATTCTAGACGTGCTTTCATTTTGTTTTAGAACTGTATAGTTGGCGTAGAAGATGAATCCCATGGCTGTGTTGTAGCCTTGCAGTGGGGCACTGAATGTCTTTGCTAGCTTCAGCGCCACTAAAATATGTTGAATAGATGCCATTACATTCTTGTATTCACAATTCCAATCTCCATTGTCTTGCACCGAACCTAAGGTCCATAACATTGTGGGTTCTATAGAGGTGATTGGGATGAGAAATTTCGTGCAAATTGTGGGTACTGGCGTGTCCTCTATATTGAACGCTGATGCCAGCGAAGGTTCTTCAATTTGCACTCATGTGTAGGCCGGCTTAATGGCGTTCTATGGATATTAATTTCCTCATTACCTACAAAATGAAAGTTTGTGTTAGTCTTTTGGAGCAAAATTAACTGTCATATAAGTGGGAATACCTTTTAAGTTCAATATCTATCTTATTATAACGCTTATCGCTTTATTTTCTACTTATGAAGCTTCCAAGAGAGAACTTTTTGTTAGTGATTTATAGTTTGTTGCTCATCTTTTCTTTTGGAATTTAAGAAACCCTGATGATAACTAATCTTGTTTTGATGTCCATGGCCAACTGGAAGCAAGTCATGAGAAAAGCATAAATAACCGGGATAGGCATGCAACACCAAAGAGAAAAAGATGTTTAAACTTTTTATTTTTTGGCATTCTATTCTCCATTCAATTGGAACGTCACCAAGTTAGTAATCTCCGAGACCCAACTCCTTTTGTCCGTATATCAATCAATTATCTAAAACAAGAATAGTTCAAACATAGAGGGAAAAAAAGAACATCGATCGAAGTGAGGAAAAAGCAATGAATCAGGCTATCTAAGATGAGAATTTTGACTGAAAAAAAGAAAAAAGGTAATTCAATTTGTCAATGGGGCTAAATCGTACAACAAGAAATAACTTCTAAACAAAAGAAAATTGAATGCACCAAATAAACAGGTTGGACTTTCCTTAAGGCTTCAAGGGTTGTTCAGTCCAAAACACCCGTTGATGGAATGTACGTGTTAAAATTGAAACACTAAGCAAATTGTTCTCAAAAACACCAAGAAACGGACCAACTTATTCCGCCTCCGTGCTGCCTTCTCGTATCCATCAATAAATGCGCAACTCAATTTAGCACACTAATTAGCAAGGTGGTTCCAAAAACCATCCATCACCAAGCAAGCAAAGCTAGAAGCTGTTGATGGGGCATCCTTTTCAACTTTGTTTTCTTTTTTTCTTTGGTAGTGTCCTTCTCCTCAAACTCGAAGCAATGGGAATTCTCCTTTTCTTTCTATCATTGCAGTAACTATTACTCACAATTTTTGGCCATCTCGCCATCTTAGTCACCCCAGGTCTTCTGCTGTGTGTCCAATCCGGGTTTCCCCTCATTCTCTCCTTCGCCCAAAATTTTCTTTCCTTCCTGCTCGCCACATCCCAAAAGAAGTCACTCATAACCATGCATTCTCGCATCACCAGGGAAATAGTTAATATTCACACTTGACCTATTCCCAGTCCTGGAATCCCTACTCACATCAAAGTTAAACAAGTTCATAACTTAATTTATAACTTGGTACTGGACTGTTAAACGAGTTCATAACTCGGTACTGGACCGTTAATAGTTAATGATCCACCTCCAGCTCCGCCACAATCTGGAGCATGGAGATTCTGTTGTGGAGGCGCTCGACGGCAGACAGCGAGTTCGTGACAACGGAGTAAGGGTCCAGAACTTGGCACTGGACTAGCCGGGGGTTCCAGTCCTCATCGTACAGCTTGTGAAGGAGTCAGGAATCCCTTAATTTCCATTTTATTTGAATTCATAAAACTGATATTATCTTATCAATTGTCTTCGTCTCATTCGAATTTCATATTTTGTTTGGGTTAATTGTTTAAGATAGTTCTAGGAATGGTACAAGAGAAGAACGTATGCAAATGATGAATTCCAAGCTCTTTCCTGTCCTCATAGTGATCATAATGATAATGATAATCTCTCTTATTTTGTTTCCCTTCTCTTTCTCTCTTCCCTGCTTTTGCAAATTCAATTATCATGTCCAATCTTTTAATTATCTTCGTTTCTCTCGTATTTTTTTAAAAATTTAAGATTAAAAAATATTCAAAAGTTAGTTTAAAATTTTCGATATATTAAAAATATATATATTTATTAATTTATACATATTTCGTATAACTAACACAAAAATTTATTTATTATTTATTTGAAATTATTTTAAATTAAAATAAAATACAAATATTACGAGAAAAATAAAAAAAAATTGTAAGTAAAAGACTATAATGTAAAAATCAAAATCAAATTTTATGTTTATTTTTATTAGTCATCGATTTTTTTTATCTGATAAAATTAAATCAAATTAATTTCAATTTTTAAATTCAAATTATTTATTTTTCCCCCGCCTTAAACAACAAAATAATAATAATAAATCAAAAGCTTTGAAAGGAAACGAGAGAAGGAGTGGGAAACGTGTAAAAAGTATTTATATGCGTGCAAAAAATGTTATTAAATGCTGGGTTGCATTTCCTTGCCACACACAACTCAAGAGTAGACGAAGAGGGATGCTCGCCACGTCATATTTTCTTGAGGGCCAAGGGGTTTCTTTGTTCAGAAAAAGGTCGTAGCTACAAACTTCAACTATAATATATTCAGAATTTTGAGTTTTATTGAATAATTTTTTTTATTGCTTTTGCAATTTTATATTCTCACTAAAAATTAGTCAATGTGTAAGTAGATTAATCAAATGTGAAACAAAAATCAAAGAGGTGTGCAAACATTTGTACTTTGACAATTCCATAACTTGTTACAAAAAATTTTGTTTATTCCAAATTTCAGTGTTTTCTACAAATCTACTGATTTTGGGCAAGAAAGTGAAATTTTTAAAATAAGAAAATAATTTTTTATTCAGTGAGATCTACATTTTGAATGTTTTCTGGTTGGATCTTTTGGCCATAAAACCAAGTTCATCTTTATTTGATGGCAAGACAGCCAAGAGCATTATCTTTAATTAACAGCATAGAAAAAAATTAGATAGAGTAACATGACAGTAGTACAAAAAGTAAACTAATTAAATTTCAGTTAACTTCATAAATAAATAAAATTAAATATAAAAAATTATTATTATAATATCTTCTAATTACTTTATATGTATTAATAAATAGTAATATTTTAAGAAACCAAAAAAGCAACAAATTTGAGATGCTATAGTTACAATATGTTTGGATTATAAGAAAAGGGTGGAAAAAAAAAAGAAATAATTCCTTGTTTAGGAGTAGGATAAAAGAAAAGGGATGAAAAAATAATAGAAAAATTTATCATGATACCCACATAATTGTTTTTTATTGTTATTTTTATTTTTTACGTTTAGGTGTGAAAATTTGAAAAAAGTGGAGAGTGTGGGCTTTTTTTTTTTTTTTACCTTTTATTTCTCTTATCTTTTGGGTAAAACTTTCATTTTACATGTCAAGTTTTTTTCTTCTTACTTTCTCACCATATTTCAATATAAAATTATAATTTCAATTGTTCAATTAATTATAACCTAACAAGTCTATTTAATGACAAATATTATTTAAGTTTTTATTTTATTTTATTATTTAAAACTCTAATATTAAGAAACTACCGTGGGATTTATCAATTGAAACTCTAACTAGAGTCCTTTTGAAATAAATATGAAGAACATTCATCTAAAGAACCCTTATAATAAGAGGGGAAAAAGGAAAAAAAAAAAAAAAAGAGGTTTAACTACTGTGAGTTAACTACATGTACAATTTTACTAATATTTGATATTTGTACTCTGCATTAAATTTATGTCAAATTAATTACTGCAATCCATAACCTGGGAGCCCACCATGCTTGGAAGCTACAAAAAATGCAAAGAATTATAGGGTTTATATATCAAATTAATTATTAATTCCATTCTATTTCTATTTATTTCCTTTTGTTTTTTATTCGTGCATTCTCAAGTGTCTTAATCGTCAATGTCCATCAAAATTTTTCATTGGTTTAACTTCTGAATAAAATGGAATAGGGCTATCTTATTTATTTAAAATTTACACAATTAATTAAAAAAAAGTATACGGGCAAATCGTAGCATTTTTTTTTTTACCAATAAATTAAAAGGTTTGAGTGAAGAGTCACGTACTCTTTCAATTAATTTAGTGGCAAATAATAATGTAAATGGCTATGTGAGTTTTAATTTAGCACCATAACGATGCTATGGGATCTAATAGCTTTGTGCAAATTATGTTCTGAAAATGGTGATAATTATGGTGATAGAGTCCAACGGGTAACAAGTAATTGGTAAAACCAAGATGAGGTGGCACGCGGCGACCGACGCGCAGGCCACGGGCAGCACGTGGAGACTGGAAAAGCGATGACCATTCAAACTAACTTCAACGTCAACTCTCAACCAACCAACCACGTGCGTGATTCCTCTCATTGCTCCCATTCATGCAATTAATTATTATTATTATTATTATTATTTTTATTTTATATATAAAATTATTTTGTCTTATTCTTCTCTGTCGTTTGGATGCCTAAAAAGTGCTGAACCTTTCGTCTTTTCTTTAGGTTTGGAATACGAGCCAACTGGCATCTGATATTATCTCGTGTCTGTTGCCCCGACCTTCCGCTCTAGGACCGGAAAAAATAATAAAAAAAAAAAAAAAATATTATTATTATTATTATTATTATTTTTAATAATTTGAAATCCCCAAATTTAGAAGCCGTTTTAAACACCATCTCCTTTAATATTTTTCTCGGGTCATGTGTGTTACTGTTGCCGATTTCAGTCAAAGAAGAAAAGCAGTGAATTGTAATTTTCGATTTTTTTTTATTAAAAAAAAAAAAAAAAAGAAGTTAGATAACAAGGGGATGGTGATGGCAGCTGCTAGGAAACCATTTGAGTTTTTGACTACAAATTTACCGAAAGTCAGACGAAAACGTCGATATCTAATAATCTTGTCCGTGAACGTGAACAAAATAGACCAATTCCAAACATGTTCACACCAGGTTTACAGTTGCTCCCCCCCCTGCCCTATTTTATGCGGCTTATGTTCTTCCACGTTCCAGGCTGCCATGTTGAGTAACTTTCAGTCAAACACGAAAAGGAAAATTGCTGTTTGGTAGCACTGAATTATTATGCTACAGTGGCATATATATATATATATATATATATATATATATATATATATTTTATAAAAAAAAATTATTATCAAACAATCAATGCAAGGTTTTACGTAATTTGTTAACCCTAATAATAAAATCAACAATAATTTCAAATAGATTCAATAGTGCATGCAAAATATTCTAATAAACTAGAACGCAATTATGCCATCGATTTTTTTTTTTTTTGGTGACAGAACATTTTGATAATAATGATGACATATATTAGCTAAAATATATTAATATATTAATAATTTATTTTTTCTCTGGCATGACTCGTTTCTGTTGGTTGACCCCGTGATATAGTTCTAGTTGACGGATCAATATACTTAATAATTGTATGATCGAAATGTGATTTTTTCTTCTTCTTTTTTTTAAATTTTTTATACAAAGACAATATTAGAGTCTGTCACATGCAATTAGAGGTTGTTAGTTTACTTAAAATTAGATTACTTGCATAAATTAAAAACTGTTTTCATTAGGTTGGAAGACGAAAATTGAATAATTAACTAATTTTTCAAACCATAAATATTAATAATCAACATCAATACGTGGACGAAAGGAAAGGAAGGGCACCGAAATGGTCTTCCTTCAAACCAACCCAAGCAGCTCCCAACCGCCGCTCTCCCTCCGGCGTAGAAAATCATTCGAACAAACCAATGGCCTACCATTCTACGATAGATGGTCGTAAATATTTTTTTTTTCCCTCTAAATTTTTTTTTCTTTTAGATTGAAAAGTTTTTTTAAGGTCAGCTTTCTTTGGTTCGTTCAATAAATTATTAGAGAAACTTATATTTAATATATGTAATTTTAATTTTAATAACAATTTATATTCTATAATTTCAAATATAACGAAAAAGATATTGATATTTGAGTTTGATAATAATTAATATATTTTGTTAAATATATATTAAAAAAATTAAAATATTTACAAAAATATTATTATAAATATTGCATAGAAATTAAATTACTCTTAACTTGTTAAAATGAGAAAAAAATAATTTTGGGGTCAAATTTTGAAGTTAGATTTTTTTTATTGTATTGATTCTTTTTTAATGACAATATTACTACTAGAAATTTTAATTATATATATATATATATATATATATATATATTTATATATATATATATTATTTATAAGTGTACTTCTTGTTTTTTCTTTTTCTTCCTTGAATTTTACTAAGAAATTTATAATATATTTCCCTTAATATAAAAGTTATATTATTCAATGTCGTTCAATTATCCATTTGATTTATAAACTAACGTTATGCATATAATAATGGGTAAAACCATAGACAAATTCTTTGTTAAAAATATTTTTGGTTGGGTTGAAACTTGATGAAGCTAGATTAAGGAGGGCTCGGGTTGGTTTGGATCAAATATGCAAACTTGTAAGACAAAGGGAGATTAAGGGGTGTCGAATCTTAAGCTAGCATTAGCATTCTAATACTTAAGTAAGCAATACGTGTGATTATATAAGAGTTGATAGAATTAAAAGGATAAAATAAGTGGATGAAAAGGATAATATAAGAAAGTATATGGTGGGGGTGAGGGTATTAGAGTTTCAATTTTCATGGCCAAAGGATTTGTTGATGATCAAGATCGAAGATCAGGTAAAAAGTAGTTGAAAAATTGAACAAGGAATTGACAATCCTAACATAGACATTAGTTAAGAAATCAATGAATTTTTCTTTTATTAATAGATTTGTTATGTGGTGGTCATCTTTTGAGATACTTAAATTTTTATTTGTAAATTTAAAGTATATTGTTTAACCAAAATTGCATATAAGAATATTAACACTATTAAAGCATTTTCTTTAAAGAGGCTTATAGATAAACTAAAGAAAAAAAAATTTACAGTGTGTTATGGAAGATATTAGGCTAAAGAGTCCTAGTAAATGTATATAACTATTTAGCAAACACTTTCTTGCACTATTCATAGCTAAGGTGGCAAATGAAATGAGTCTAATTGATAAGGAGGAAAATACGATCGAGAGGCTTATATTGATCGATCTTTCAACTCTTTCCTTTACTAATTGATGCAAAAATGTCCGAAGAGGAAGGATAATCAATTGAGTAGTTGCCTTTGTTTGTTCCACCTTTGGTTAAAGCTTATAAGGACAAAGTTTCTAGTTAAGCACTTTCAAAATGGTAAGTTAAACAACCTCTTATTGAGCAAGGTGTATCGAACCACTTTATACTTGATCTTTCTTGCCTTTGATCAATCCCTTAGGAGTGCTCTAAATCAAATATATTTGATTATCAGGCTTATTCATATAGAAACATTATGAATAAGAATAACATTGACTTTAATCTTCTTATAGTTAGACTGCTCTAACATTTCCATTATGATTGATCATTTAGCTCCCTTATTTTAGGTTGTTTGGAAGTTAGATAATTCATTTGGCATTGCATTCTTTGTTTTAAGAATCTTAACTATTTTGATTTGAACTCATGCTCTAATGAACTCATCTTAGATCTTCTTTACAACTTAGAGATATCTTGCTAACTTAGCCTACTATTAACTTTGAGTTCTTATGTACTTTTACCTTTTTAACTTTTAATGCTTTGACAATGTCATGCCTCGTGATCAAAGCCTTATACTCTACTTCATTGTTGGATGCCATAAATTAAAATTTACGGGTGTATTCAAGGATTATATTTTAGGACAATTTTTGCTCCACTTCTCTTTCTACTAGAGGCCTTATGAACATGAATGAACCAAAAAGTTAAAGTTATAAGAGCTACTTAAATGTTTTGAAACTTGTGCATTCGTCTATGAAATTAGCCAAGGTTTAGCCTTTTGTGGTCTTTCTTGGTTGAAACAACGCATCAAACTCTCATGGATTTTGAAATATGTTTTAAGTTTCTTAGCTGATATGTTGAGAGTTAATGCAAGCTTATATATTTTTGGATATTTTAATTTTGCTCCCTGTGAGACTTTGCTAACATAGTACATTGGTTTTTGTATGCAATCTTACTTACATACAAGCATAAAGCTTACCACTAAATCATTAATAATTAGATATAAATACAAAGTGGGTCTTTAATTAAGAAAATGCTTGTTCATATTTCTTGCTCCATTAGAATCCTTAGGCCTTCTTAAGTATCTAGAGGAATTAATGTTGTTTACCACCAAATTTAGAGATAAACTTATTAAGATGAGCTAACATGCTTGTTAAAACCTAAAACTCTCTAATATTTTCAAATATTCTTTGGTGATGATAGGTTTTGGATAATTGTAATTTTCTTGAGGTTAACTTATATTCCTTTGTAGATTATACATCAAAGGTGTATTTAGTTTGGTTTAACTTAATATTATATTGATTTAGAATGTCAAAGGTTTAGTGGAAGTCAGTTATATAATTTGAAAAAAACTTAGTTTTGACTAATATGCCATTTACATAAATTTCTCATTTTTGTTAATAAGATATTTAAATATTTATTGGCCAAACATTGTTAGGTTGTCTCAACATTTTTGAACAAAAAATTCATTACTTTATGGTAATAGGTTTTCCCATTAGTAATGAAGATGATCATATTTTAATCTAACTTATACATCAAAATCTAGTTGTAATTGGAAAAAGCATCCATAAATTTTAAGAGTTAATGTTAGGAAGTTTTATAAACTAGTTGGTTAATGCATGAAAGTAAGTAAATATCTTTAGGATAGGCTTCGTTAAGGTCCATGAAATCAATTTATACACTATTAGCCTTTCGTACCATGACTTAATTGGCAAGACAAGCCATGTATGTTACTTCTTTGATGACTTTGGTAGCAAGCAACATAATGATTTGTCAAATTAGAGCAAAGTTTTTTTTTTCTTATTTATTTTATAAAAGGAAAATCTAAGTCGACATTAAGCTTGTGAGATATAACTTCCAAATGTATTCTTGACACATTAACTGGAATGCATGCAAAGACACATACATTACTTCTTAAGAAAGCAATCAATGCCTTATTTAGCTAAAGGTTGAGTCTTTCTTTTGCCTATATTATTTTTTTAGGTTAGTTAGGTCTAAAGAGATTTGCTTTAATCTTATTATAGGAATACCCTTTTCTAGCAGTTGCTTCTCTTTTGGTTTTAGGCCGCTTAAAGTTCCTAGGCCTATTTTTAATGTCTTTAGACTTCTCAAATACTTGCTAGAGTTGAGAGCTTCATTTTAAGATTCTTAATATATAAAATGATGTCAAGAGCTTTGAGGATTAATTTTTTCAAAACTGCATTGTATGAGGATGGGGTCTTAACAATTAAAAAATTAAAAGTTTTATCGCCTATTTGAAGAGGAAGACCTAAAGTGACTAATATCTTAATTATATCTTTTGAAATAATGGGTTCTCTTAATCAATTGCATAATGGGCAATACACATTTTTTAACATATCTTATTGAAGTCTCATCTTGATAAAGATCTTATAATACAATATGTACACTAATTTTCTCGTACCTATTACCACCAATTGCACATCAAACTCTTTTAAGATTGTTTTGATTACCAAAGTGTCATTGTATAGGTATTCAATACCTTCTAAGTATTCATCAGTAAAAGTGATGAGAGTGTCAAATTTCTTAAATCATATCCCTTGTATAATTCGAATGCACCTTGCATAATACTTAATACTTTCTTACAGTAATGTTGATATTACTAGTTGAACCTTCAACAATCACATTTATTATTTTTTGAGTAGGTCATAAAGGAGGGGAAACCTTGTTTGTTTGATTAGGATGTGGCTTTTTCAAATTTTTTCATACTTCTTTTTTTAATGAGTGACTTTTGTTTTCAAATTGACATTGATTTTCTTTTCATTAATTCTTTTGGAGCATGTCTTTTTATATAGTCTTTTGATTTTATCCTTGAGGTTATAGTACTACTTGATATAATGATTATGATTATTATGAAAATGAAAAAACTTCCTTATATCATGACACTATGGATTTAAGAAAAGTTGTTATAGCTAATTGATTATATTCTTATTTTCTATTTCTATCAAAATGTTAGCTCGAGTTGTGGTTAATGGGATATTACGTGCTGGTTTGGCTTAGGTTATAATTCCTCTTTCTTTAAGGGGTGAGAGGAGGAGAATGACTTTATTTCTTATTCTAGCCTTTCTAATGTCCTTCCTTTTATATATGAGCCCATAAAGTATCTTTTGCTTAGATATACTTTTTGGCTTTTGACATGATTTTCATAAAGTCATTTAGTGGATGTTAGTATAATGAGTGGGTAAAGCAAAACTTCTGTAAATTGATGCAAAAGGTTGCTAAAACAAAATCAAAGTTCAAGCATAATATTTCTAATATTTCCTTATTAAAACAAGAGATGTATTTCCTCATAAATTTGTTAGGTTGCTAAGTCACCCTTATCAATGCTATAAAGGTCTTCTTTTGTCTCTTATTAGTAACAAACTAGGTTATGAATTATTGACTCAATGATTCCATGTTTGCAATCGATCATGGTAGGAGTTTAGAATACTATCTATAAGTTAGACCATTAAGAGTTGTGGTGAAAGCCTTTCACTTGGTAACTTTGTAAGCTCTATGTAAAAATATACGGGTATAAAACTTGGTTGAATGGTCAACTATGTCAATGGTACCCCTATAAGAATTTAGGCTAGGCATTTTAAATTTCTCTTGAACTTAAGTATCTTGGATTTCTAAGGAAAGAGGAGAGTCCAAGTTTATTACTTTATGAGGTGGCTCTTAACTCTATAGAACAACAACCTAAAGTATTATCTTTTGGATCTACTTTGTTACTTCATCTTTACTCAGGGCCATTTCTAAGGTATTCTTAATGGGAGTGTATTTCTACAATGGATTTTTTACTGACTTCTTACCTAAAGGATGTCAAGGATTATTCCTGAGAGTCTTTTGATAGGGAAAAGGATAATCTTCCTCCTTTAAGATGTTTATGAGAAGTTGAATCCAAATGTTGTGGTAAGGATATCAAGGCAGCATTATTGCCAATTGTAGGGTATAGGCTTTAAGTATCTTAGGGAGTGTGATTTTTAAGGGTTTATTTATTTTAGTAAAGAGTGAATTCAAGAATATGGTAAGAAAAGCTTATATTTTCTTTCAAAAAGGAAACCATAAAGGTACTTAATGTCTTGATTTATTTTTGTGTGAGGTAAAACTACTCTTAAAAGTTTGGGAATGATTAATCATTGCCTAAGTTAAAAGAGATAGCTGGTATTTTATTTTAAGGGAGATTAGGCAATGTGATAAAGTTGTCACCCAATTTTTATGGGAAGAATTTACGAGTCCAATAAAGAAAGAAAGGGTGGTAAAGGGTAAGAGACACACAACACTATTTCCCACATATAACGCTTTTATAATTGGGTTGAAACTTAGTGAGTTTGGGTTGGGGAAGACTTAAGTTTAAATATTTAGGCCAAATTAGATTTGCAACTTATAAGTAGTGTTATAAAGCCTAGCTTGGCTTGATTAATTAAATTGGTGATTGTATAAGTCAACTATTAAATTGAGCTAGGTTAACCTAAAAACTACTTAGCATTTTGAATTGAGAAAACCTAATTAACTTAATAGGTTTTTTAAAACCTAGCAGACTTAAAGACTGGGATGAATCAAATTGGGTCTTTAAATAATGGTGTTTTAACTTTAAAGTTAAAATTTTTATGTTTTTTCTCTCTTATAGAGTTTTAATCTCTCGTTTCTTTTACAATAATGTGATATAAAGTCTTATTTCTTTATTCTTATAGACAAACCCTAACATTAATCTCAGATTTTGCCTTAATCTCATTTCTTCTTTCATTTTTACTTTTGCAATTTCACTTTTCACCAAAAAAATTGAATGAAAAAGTAATAACAACATAATGATGGAGGCGAGAGATGTGAATAATGAGTTGAAGAAAGCACTAAAAGGCACAGTTGTTACTAGCAAGATTTCAACTATTCCAAATTGCCATAATAATATGTATTTGCTACTTGAGATATATAATTTATTTTTCCTTTTTTAATTTAGGCTAATTTATTTTTTTAATGCAAAACTATTTGAATTAAGAGGGAGTTTCCTATTTTGTTAGCTTTTTGGCTTTAAGTGTTAATGAAATTTGATAAATTAATATATTTTTTCTTTAAGAGATTTTCAATTGAATTATGCTAATGTGAGGATACATGTTTGTAAATGAGTTTATAAATATTTTAGCGTTACATAAGTTTTACATTTTGTGAGAATGTATGTTGAATATATTTTTTTAAATGCCTTTTGTTTACAAGGATTATAAACATCTAACTTTAATAGGAATTTTAATAGTAATGAAATCTAATTTTGCTTTAAGAAAGATTAATGTTTTAAAAAAAAAACATAATTTTCTTAAAAAAAAAAACTACAAGATAAGCCTTTGGCTCTCCTTTGTTTCCATAGAAAAGGTCTTTATTTCTAAAATGACAAAGAAAAGATTTTAAGGAAAAACCATAAATAATTTCATAAGTATGCTTGCTTGCATAGCTTGCTTTCAAAGGCAAATATGTTGAAAACTTATGTGAGATGGGCTTTCAACCATATAAAGCATACACATAGATAATGGTCATTCTTTTAATAATTATCCTTGTCTTGTAGGGAAGGAAACATGCAATCTATTTAATGTTGATTTAAGGGACATAAACTCTATTATATCCTTGCTATGTCACCCATTTTGTTGTTTAGTTCCTTGATTATGTTAACCTTGATAGCTTGCTTATAAGTTACTATGGTCACTATTCTTAGTGCTTGGCTTAGGCCTTTTACTATTCTAATTTGCTTGCTTTATCCTTATGTATTAGTCATATCTTATTGCTTTTCAATGGCTATAAAGTACTATAATTGCCTTGACAGTGTTAGTCCCTTAGTCTTATAAAGTTTATTATTATTTATGTTCATATTCTTATTGCAAAATATCTTGAACAAGAGATGATATCACTTTAGCTATTACTAAAGCTTTCATTCCATCAATCATTAGTTCTTCTAAAAGTGCATCTTCTATAACAACTATAAGAAGCAATATTAGACAAAAAAATTTATTTAGCATGGGCTATTATAAGGAAGTTGATGAAAGAGCAAGTAGTGGAAGAAAAAAATTGATATGTTGGCACCACACAAAGATTTTTTCTAAGGATTCTATTCATCAAGTTAGGTAACATTTAGCAAGAATGAAAGGGAAATAAATAGTTGTTGGAAGCTGCTACCTGATGTATGACATCAAATAAAGCAAAATCTTGAGAATTATTCTTTAAAGAAAAGGAAAACATAAAAAATGTTAAATGAGTTGAATCCTTTTAGCTCAAGATACAAGGCTTATGATAAGTACTAATATCATTATCTTTATTCTAATATTCAAGAATTTCCACCACTTTTGGTTCCATCTTCTCATTCTAACTTTAAAAGAAAAGGCAAGTTAGTACAAATTAAGGAAAAAGGAATTAGCAAGTTAAGAAGAATTAAGTCTTTTTTATATTGAGGATAAGTCTTGGTTCTTAACCAAATTTAAATAGTGTATTACAAAGCAATGATGCGATAAAAAGGTGCGATCTTGATGTATCTAGATGGATGATTAATGCTTTTATATCTTTGAATGCTATAAATTTAATTACTATCAACTAACTATTAATGTCATAATTAGTATGAGATTGGGTTATAGGGTACCATTTTTTCATGATTATTATGGTTGTTTATTAACCAAAAATGTTAAAGAGAGAAAATTTTATGGAAAGTTATTATGTCACATAAACTAAGACTGGTTGCACATTAATGGTTAATGGATGAACAAATTAAAATTATAAAACTTTGATAAATTTATTGTTTTATTGTCTAAAAGAATTTTTTTTTAAAAGTTAGTTAATGCTTCAAAATTAGCAAAAATAGCTTAGACATAGTACAAATTGTTAAGGAAGTTATGTTACTTGCTAATGTTGAAAATATGGTCCATATGGTGACCAATAATGTATTTAATTAAGTAATTACTAGTAGATTATTAAAGAGTGAATTCAAGATATTATTTATGCTAACTCATTATATTAACTTGATTCTCCATGATATAAAAAACGTGATTAAGGTTAGTGGCATTGTTTACCATACTTCCAAAATTATAAAATACATTTATGATTGTTATCCATCACACTTAATGAGAAAGTTTACTAATGGAAAAGAAATACTTAGTTTTTCACTAACTCAATTTGCTACTAACTTTATTACTTGACAAAATATCTTGGCTCAAAAAGATGCATTAAGGGCTATGGTGACATATAAAGTTGGATCATATGTGCAAGTGCTAAAGAAGTTAAAGGAAAAGGCTTTGTTAATGATATCTTAAACTTTAGATTTTAGAGAAAATGTGCATTCATTTTATGTATTACCAAGCTTTTGATTCATGTTTTACAAATGGTTGATAGTGATAAGAGGCTTGTGATGGGGTATTTATATGAGGCTATTCATGTAACTAAAGCAGAAATTATAAGGAGATTTCAACAAAAAAAAAAAAAAACACTTAAAGCCTTTTTGAAAATAATTGATACTTGATGAGATTGCTAACTACATAAGAATCTTCATACTATTGGGTTTTAGTTGAATCTTAGGTGTTAATATGATATTGCATTAATTGAGAAATGTCCTCTAATTGTTTTTTTATTTTTGAATATTTTAGAGAGGTATTTTTGTGGAAATGAATTATTGATGTACAAGTTAACAAATGAAATGAAAATTTTTACTAATACAAAAAAGGACTTGAGATGTAATTTTGCTAAAATTGATTGCAACATTAGGCCTTATGGCAATTTTTTTTATTTGTTACCTTCTTTTATAATTTTTGTCTATTATATAAATTATTTATATTGATAATTACTATTATAAATAAATGGTAGTCTACTTATAAAAATAATACACCTAATTTGAAAACATTAGCCATTTGAGTTACAAGTCAAACTTATATTGTTTCAAGTTGTTAACATAATTAGAGTATTTTTTAGCATATGTATTCAAAGAAATGCAATAGATTGGAGTGAGTACCAAAAACTCAATGATTGTGTTTATACTCATTATAATTTTAAGTTGCAAGAAAAGTAATGGTCTTAAAACTTTGGAAGATTAGTAACTTCTTACAAATAATCACAAAAATGATGCCTATTTGATGATTCTGAGTTAGATTACTTTTTTTGAACCATTACCATTCTGTTTAGTAGGCTACAATTTTCCACTTAATCATTCTGTATTGTTACTTGCCAAATTAATTTGCTTGCACTTTTATAGTAGTTGTTCATATACCATTTAATCATTCAATTAAAGAAAGTGATATATTGAAGGACGACACCTTAGGTTAGCAATGTTAATAGAGTAAGTGACTTGTTGGTTACAAATTGTCTTGCTAAATGTTCTTATTTTTCATTAACTTTTCTTTGAATGGAATGATTATAGTTAAATTTGAGATGAAGATTTTGTTATTAATGTTTCATTCATTAATTGTCTAGGAAGAAAATAATTAATCTTAAGGCAAATGCTTTGCCTATTTTGTTTGTTTTTTTTCTCAATAAGTTTATTGATACATTGATTAATTATAGTGTAAAAATCTTTTCAAGGATCAAAATTATAACATTATTAACTTTGAAGAATTTAAAGCAAATAAAGATTGGGTATTAGAGATGGAACCACTAACTTTGAGCAGAGATAAGTTAGAGATTTTTCATTGAAAGAAGACATTATGTAGTATTTAAAATAATTTTAATGATAGTACTAATTAAAATATTATTCATTTTTTACTTTGGTGTTATAAGTTTTTAACTTTTTTTGTACTTTCTTGCCTATTTAATTGATTTGAACTTATAAGATATAAAAGCTAACATTAATAATATAAAAGATGATAACATTGGTTGTAAGTTTGACTTTGCCAATCAACCCATAAAAAATGAATTAGGAAATGATGATGTCAATGCTTTTGATTAGGATGGTGAAACTCTAAGTATCTTTTTTTGTAGATTTAAAATTTAAAATTCATAATATAAGACAAATTGATTTCTTATGTTGTATTAGATTATTTGCAAATATAGGTTTGTTTGGTTTTGAAATTTAAATTTTGTAATGTAAGACAATTTAGATTATTTTTTGTTAATAATTTTGTTTCCCTATCCTTTATAATTATACGAGGAAAATTGAAAATTTTGTAACACTTTGGAATCTTATAATAGCCTTTCTTTGTTTTTATCTAGTGTTCAAGAACTTTCTTCTTGTGCTTCAATGTTTAATTTAGAAATAGTTAGTTGGGAGGACTATTAATTCATTGGCTTATTCTTTGTTTACATTGATATTACTTTAATAATTACGTTTGCAAGATAAAAGAAGACTAAGAAGTATTAATTGTGTTAATATTTTAATATTTCAATCAATAAAATATGTAATTATATGAAAATTAATAGAGTTAAAAAAGAATTACTATGTATATCAAAAATAATTTTCATAGATATTTATAATCAAAATTAAGTTTTTAAGTAGTCAAAAGATGATCTAGATATAATGTATGCGTGGACCCAAAAGGTAATGTGCTTATCCTAGAAAGATAATTCAAATATTATTAGGTTGAATTAAAAATTTATTAACAATTTATAAAAATTACTCTTGTCAATTTTATTAACTAATTTGTCAAATTTTAGGTTTGACATCTATTATGACCCATGACAATGAGCTTTTTGTTATGGATTTTTGTTTTTGTTTTTTTCTACTTTGCATTGAACTTTTGGGGACCCTTAGATGGCCTCCCAGATTAGAGAACGGGTTGTTTAAGGTGCCGAATTTTTGAAAATATTCTAAAAAGCGTAAATAGATTTTTAATCTTAAAAAAAAAAAAAGGGTGCATTTTTAAGGAATAAAATAGATACTTTTCCTAAAAAGGAAAAGAAGAAAAAAAGAAAAAGGAAAAAAAAGCTACACGGCGGGTGCTCCCTTCCACCACCGCTGTTCGGCCTCCTATATTTTCACACGCGAATATTCGTTTACCGTAGCAATCAATTCCTATCTCCGTTTTCCAAGCCTAGGTGGAACATACAGCGGAAAGTGCAACAAACACAGACAACGACAAAAGCCACGACATAAGAAGAGAAACGAAGAGATAAAGCAAAGGTTGTTCCAACAGCCAAGAAGTTCCCAAGCCTGGCCTTTCCTTTCTCTCTATCTCTCTTCCTCCCCAGAAAGAAAAAGAGAGAAAGGAAAGGGAGAAGAAAAGAGAAGGGAAAGAAAAGGGAGGAGAATTGAGAGGGAGACAGAGAGAGAGATGGACAATGGGTGGAGAGCAGGAGAAAAAGAGAGGGATGATGAGGAAGTTAATGTTGGGAAGTTAGGATCTGGGTTTCCTTTGAGCTTCTGGGAGGTCACGGCCGCTTCCACTGTTGTCTTGGGATTCCTGCTTTGCATTTTGGGGGTTTATCTCACCATGCCCCCATCCGATTACAGCTTCCTCAAGCTTCCTCGTAACCTTGAAGATCTTCAAATTCTCAGGTTTTTTTTCTTTTCCTTTCTTTTTTTTTTTTTTTTTGCTTTATTAGAATTGTACTTCCTTTGTTTCCCAAGAAATGGGTTGAAGAAATTATGTCGATTTTTTTGTTGAAGAGCCTAATGATGGATTGGTATTTTGGTGGGTTGATCGGATGTAGCTTTAAAACTGAGTTTCTTAACCGTTTTTGTGGTATTCATATATAGAATTGAATCTTCCTGAGGGAAAGTTTTTGTCTTTTCCCGGTAAAAGTTTTCTTCTGAATCAAATTCCATCCATATCGTTCTGCTGATTTGATATTTTGGGTGTAGACGTAAACGCTGAGCTGAATTTGCTAAAAATTTTTGCATGCTTCCACAAAAAGTTTATTATTATACTTGTGTCTAAACTTTTTCGTAGAGATCTATGCCTTTTGAAGCAAAACGGGACTTTTTCATACTTGTTCGTCGTAGTTACTTGATTGGAGTAGATCAGGAAATTGTTTTAGTTGAAATGAAAAATGGGTTTAGTTTGTGTTCGTCATATGGGTAGGACGCAATGCCAATGCTCTCAATGGTGCTTTCTTGGGACTCTTATTGCATTATTTCTTGTGGAAACTTACAGGTGGCTTTAAGAATACTTTCTGGAAATTTGGTATTAGGAATCTGTTTAAGCTTTCTTCACAAAGGAACTTGACATAGCGAGAAGTACCTTCGAACATTTTCATCAATTGTCTGACATGATTTTCCACTTGGAAGAAGCTTGTATTTCTTGTGAATTATGAAGACAATTTCTGACATAAGGAGAAGAACTGCGGCCTAAAGTTGCCAAGAGATTGGCAGAAAGGTTGATAGTGATGTGGGTGTTTTACAAGTTGAGGATCTTTAGTTTGATTTATGATATTGATAATGTGCTAGAAAGTTTGGGTAGAGTTCACAATTGACAACCTTGAATGGTTGCAATAAGGCCTTTTGAGGATTGGATGCTTATGTCTGACTCATCTTGACTGCTGAAGTGGAGGATAATTTTGGTGGACAATCATGGCAACCATAGGTATCTCTGTGTAATTTGGGTAGGATCAAGGCTAGTCATGGTAATTTACTGGTGAGCTTCAGCGATATTATAGGTGTTCTTAAGGAATGCTAATATTGACATTGAGATCTAAACCAAGCTAACTTAGCATCACCAAGTTCAAGTACCATACTTGTTGAGAATCTGGGACTATGTCTTTCTGCATAAAGAATTATTTTTGGAGTGGAGATGTTTGCAGGATTGACAAATAATTATTCACTATGAGTGAATTAATTTATTTATATTGATCAATGCAATCATTTATAGTCTTGCAGGATATTTGCTTGATTTTTATTGAATGTTCAATTTTGCATTTCAACTTGCCACAACAGCTTGCTTTGGGCCCTACGTTTAAAGCACAACTTGTGTTTCTTGTTCTTGTAGGGATCATCTCGAGAGCTACACCAGCAACTATACTGCTCAAGTCTTGGTGGGATACTGTGTTGTCTACATTTTCATGCAGACATTTATGATACCTGGGACTGTTTTTATGTCATTGCTTGCTGGAGCCCTCTTTGGAGTATTCAAAGGTGTAGCGCTAGTGGTGTTTGCCGCAACTGCTGGTGCTTCTTCTTGCTACTTCCTGTCAAAACTGATTGGACGGCCCCTTGTCTTCTCTCTCTGGCCAGACAAGTTGAAATTCTTCCAGTCACAGGTGAACCTAGATTCTTCCTTGTAGCGATCTTTGGTTTTATTCACAGGCATTGTGGGATAATTTTACTTTTACTCTCAGGTGACTAGAAGAAAAGAACGGCTGTTGAACTACATGCTTTTCTTGAGAGTAACACCCACTTTGCCGAATACATTTATAAATTTTGCTTCACCAATAGTTGATGTGCCTTATCATATTTTCTTCCTAGCAACCTTTATTGGACTTATTCCAGCTGCTTATGTCACTGTTAAGGTACTGTACTCTGACTCACATTATCTAATTATGATATGTGAATAATTGTAGGATCAGTTCAACTGGATTATTGGCTTACATTAAAGTGGAGAACTCTATATGGTTACTAGATATTCCAGGACTCTTCCAATTTATTAACATGCCTAGAATATTTGTGAACAATTGATGAGCAGTTTGCCCAATGATATTTTCCATGGCTCTTCCTGTTTCCTTTGTGTAAGAGTTAAACAAGTTCAATAATGCCAATCCAATTTTTGCCACTAGGTATAATTATGGCGTAAATTGCTATAGAATGACGAGGACATTAGTTTTATTGAGCATCTTGTTGGAGGCAATGTCCACATTAAAAACAATAATGTGCATGCCATCAACGAAGATTTTAAGTCTGCTGCACTGCTGAAACGTGTTATCTCCTATTGACGAAGATTGCAATTCTGTCGCACTGCTAAGACATGTTATTTGCTGGTGATTGTGCAGGCTGGAATAGCTCTTGGAGAGTTGCAATCAGTAAAGGACCTCTATGACATTAACTCAATTGCTATACTGTTTTTTATTGGGGTTTTGACTATTACACCAACTTTGATAAGCAAGAACAAATGATGGTTCAATACTAGAAGAACTGGTTGTTGTACAAGCCGCTAATCTCCTAGCAGCTTCCACATATGGTCCATAGCTGTACAGGTTAGCATTAGGTAAATGCATCATGTGGTTGTTGCTCTTTGTGGGTTTAACTGCTTGATGCTGCAGACATCGAAGATGATGACGATCTGAGAAAGGTGCTTCACCAAGTAAAATGTATCATGTTGGCTGTTAGAGGTTGATGGAAATAGCGGGGTGATTTCTTGTCTAATTTCTGATTTAGTGGCCAAAACTACTCTTTATAGATATGCAATTGTGCATATTGTTGTTTTATGTTGTATGGTTAATAGAGTTATGTGAAGACTATCTCTCAGTCCCAACCCAAAAAAACAGAAAATTTATTACCTTCGCGGTGGTAATATGAGATTGCAGCATTCTCTCTCTCTCTTTCTCTCTCTCTCTGTTCTTTTTATTTTTTTATATTTTGGAAGAAATTCCCATTACAGTAACACTCTCCTGACCCGCTAGTTTTGTCTTTTCGCTATATATATATATATATATATATATATATATAAGAATTTGAGATCTACCATCTTGACCTACTAAATCTTTCTTCTTCGAAAACCCCCCCCTTTTGGGCCAACCAAAGTAAGTTGACTTCTTCTGGCTTTGTTTCTTCTGGGCTAGGAATGTGGGAGATAATTTTACTAGACATCTTTAAGTAGAAAACCCAAAAAACAGCTGATGTGTTCTCATACGGCATCGCGTAATTCTCTGCTAAATTTGAGTTTTTTTTTTTTTTAAAAAAACATAATTGGCACAATTTTGAAAATTATGCTTTTTAAAATTGAAATGTAATGTCCAAATATAGAAGATAAGAACATAGATATGGAAGTGTCCGCTCAAAGAAAAATTCACAATTTATTCACTGAAATCAAGAATTCTCCTGTCTCACTGAATTAAAGTGATCGATGTAGATTATCTTTCTTTTTTCTCCCTTGAGTTCTATTATTTTTCTTATAAATATTTTATTTTACAATAACTTTTTTGATTGTTATATATAATTAGACTGAATGGTATATTATTCTATTTCAGAATGGTACCAGATAATACTCTACAAGGCATTGGCTCTCGTGCAAACTTATGAAATTATAATTAAATTGACACAAACACATACAAATAAAATGGAGAATAATAACAAAGGAAATGAAAAGAAGTACTTATAAATGATAGTTTTTAGTCCAAAAAAACAGACGAGTGTTTATAGTCACTTATTATTAAGACACACCATTTTTATAGATGAAAGTGAAGAAGGACAGAGCAAACAGAGATAGATATAATAATTATATAAATTAAATATAATATATATTTGTAATATATAAAAATCAAATATTATACATAAAAACGCGCATGCGCGCGTGCATACACACAAGATAATTAAATAATAATTTTTTTTATTTATCTCAAAAAATTTTCTTAAAATACATAATTAAAATAATGAAAATTATATATATATATATATAATAAATATTTTAGATACTAAACTCTTTTTGCTTTTTTTTTTTCTCTGGTTCTCTTCCAAAAAAGAAAAAACAAAAAGGAAAAAAAATGAGAATTGGTTTAAAAGACTCATGGGCAATATCCAATTTGACCTTATATTTTTGGTCACTTTTGAGTTAGATCATTTTCTGAGTCAGGTCGATATCCTTATCCTTTTTAGATGGTAGATGAGTTCAAAACAGACTGCCGGGAACAGCATCAAAATTTGACACCTAAAAATACATGATTTTTAACAGCTTGATTAATTTTTGTCTAAAAATTTCCTTGGGGTGAAATATAAACAAAAAATAGATGATATATGACAAGGTGAAAAAATGTGTGATTAAATTTTAAAAATTCTATAAAAATTTAAGACTAAAATTTGCCCTACACCCTCGATAAACAAGGTCAAAAGAAATTTTGATAGATGAGATACGAGTCAGAAATACCCTTGACTGATGAAAAACTAACAAAGCAGATAACATTAAGATTCTAAAAATCGCTTGCCGGAACCTGGACACTTCCACTTCCGGGGTATTTTAATTTCCGGGATAACCTTATTTCCGGGAAACCGACCTTGTTTTCGGACCATGATCCAGCTCCTAATAATCTTCCACTACATGTTCAAGACCACTGGGACACAGTTATAAACGAATTGATACAACGTAAAGTAAATGTCTATTTCTCGATACTCGGGTGCCAAGAAATATAACGATTCCTATTGTGATAACACTCTTGGCAAACTATTTGCTTAGGTGAAAAATACAAGATATAACAACCACTATCCGAATAACAATATTCCAGCGAGTAAAATTAAGTTGTTTACATGCTGAACATGCAATTTTAAGGTCAAAATTACCTCAAGATGCAGCAGCTTTTTACCCAAATACACATCTCTGAAAGGTTGTTTTTTTTCTTCCCAACAGCTAATGGTCACAGACTTTGCTCTTGCAGAAGCTGATTTGCCGTTCAGAACCTCCCTTGGTGAAGTTTGCAATGCCATACAGGTCAAGATGAATGCCAACAACCTGCTGAACAGATACACTTTTGCCTATGGTATGGAAACAAAAAGACCCCATAATTCCAGTTATAACTCAAATATGTGTTTAGATGACTGGTTCAACAATGTTGTTAAAAAGGTCCTTACATCACAGTGTGTGACCCTGAAGATTTGAAAAAACTAACTCCATGAAACCAGAGTCTACTGATTTTTCTTCAGCTTAGAGGTAGAAGTGGACGATTTAGGACCCTGATTAGAAGTCCTGATTATGAAAAGAAGTGTTTCTACAAGCATCCCAACAACTAATCCAAGGATCCCTCCAGCAGCACTCTGGAATCAAAAAACAGTATCATGAACATTGATTCCATTAAATGAACCAGGACAAACTGGTTGTAGCAAATGCGTAACGTATACTAAATTCACATAGACAACTATGTTTCTCCTTGTACGGTGACTAGAGTGACCAGAATGCAGAACATGTATACACTAGCATGGTACATGATCTTACCATAGCAGGACTGTGGCCAAATAATGCTCTGAATGTTGCATACCCAACAAGATATCCAGTAAACATGGTAAGAGCAACATGTAATCCTGTACACATTTTAAATTAAAGAGACTATCAGCATAATGAACATCAGTTACTGACATGCACACAAAGAAAGTTAAAGTATTATTTTAAGTGCATGGAGCAAAGAACCGAGTCATTGATGAATAGGGAAAGATTAACTACAAGATAAAAGATATGAAACAAAGAGTTACAATCATGGGGTGGGGCACATGGAAGCAATAAAAATACAAAATTATAAAGGACACTGAGTTCAGTTCAAAAGGAAGTAAGCATAATGAATTAAATGAAAATCAATTCATAGTTACATAGGAATGTGCTTAAAACTGGCTAATAGTAATTAACCTGTTAATTACACAGCAGAAGATCTTGTTCATTGAAAAGTGAAAACTTAAGGTAGCTGAGAAGTTGCTGCCAGCAATTATAGCAAGGTGCATGAAATCTGTGCAAGAATGATTTTCAGGTCCAGCTCTAATAACCATGCAAAATATGCTACCAAAATGGAAGGCAACGATTGAACACCATTTTCCCCCAGGATTATGAAGTTTTTGGTTCTTTTCTTGGTGTGTTCTTCTGCAGACAGGACCAACACTGACTTAATTTGCATGCACAAGTGAAGTCTTAATAGGCAACCGTATCTGGAACAAGTGGAAAGAGAAACAATACCAGCAGCATGCTTGAAATATTTGGCAAGTGATGCTACACTTGTAAGCATGATTCATAGGCTAGTGCAATAACATGGATGCCTCAATATTTGCATTGATTGCCTCTCTCATCTAGCACTACAAATTACCGAAATTGATTGTCAATAATAAGACAATCATGTTCTTAGGGATGCTATCAGTCCCTTCAAATTCTCCTCCAAGTATTGTTGTTATGAGCAATAAAACAACTAATAGCCCATAACTAAAGTATTACATCAAACCACAAGATGAGAGATCAGCTGAGCTGAAATAACCACTATGCTGTACCCAAAAAGCAATAATACATGAGCACACATATATGGAAAACAACAAATTCAATAGCCCCATTGGTTAAGAGTAGAAATACTAGCAAAAAAAGGTTTCTTTATTTTCTGTTCCGAATACCACGAGAGAGAAAAAGCTCATAAGTAGCAAATTCTAACATGAAATTAGATAGGCAAATAAGAATAATCATAGTTACTAGTAGTAGAAGTTGTTGAACTCACCAAAACCAAGCTGATCCTTATAAGAAGAGAAAGGCTCATTGGTATCATTCACCAGTGTGATGTCCTTAACAAGCTCTTTATAAGTATTCCGCTCTGACAACTCCTGAAGTTTCCTTAATCTGGCCTTTAGTTCTTCGCTCTACATTCAACAGAATTTTTTTTTTTTTTTCAATTCTTGGATCTTGAAGATAATAAAGTATTCCCACCACTACCACTAATACTGAAGTAAATATAGAGAACACACACAGACATGTTTGGTTACCAGGAAACTGGGGGAAAATAAGACAACTATTATCAATTTCAAAATTCATGTATCAATCAGGCAGTTGATGAAAATTATCAATTTTACGAGCTAATTTGATCAATGTAAATGTTTTTATGCACACACGTTTCAATCCCCTATCGATTAAAGGCAGATTGACGCTCTGCTTGGTCACCGAGAAAACGGAGGAAACCGCGAGAAAAAGAACTTTTAATACCGGCAACATTCAGCAAGCGCACTTCCGAGTTCCTACACAACCACACCACTCGCCTAAGTCATGTCTTGTAGATTTTCCTCCGCTTTCTCGAGAAACAAACAGACGAGTACTTCTAAAATATAAAAAGAAAGAGAAAAACAGACGTTCTACCTTTTCCCTAGGCTTGGGGCTGGTGAAGACGAGAGCGGATCCGGAGAAAAGGCGGGCCAAATCGGGTCGGGTCGATGGAGGAATCCCGGTCCAGATGCTCCGGAGCGACTTGTAGTGGACATTGTCCCGAGAAGAGAGAGCGGAGGCAAGGTTCCGTAGCTCTGGTGAGAGATCGGGTTCGTTTGAAGCCGAGAGGAGAAAGGCGCGAATGGTTTCTGTCGCGGATATGAACAATCCGGGCGGGTCTGGTGGGGGGTTGGTCTCCTTTTTGCTCATTTTCTGCAACTGTTACGGTTTGTTCGAGATCTGTGGAGGGACGCCGCTGATCAACGATTCTCTCTCTCTGTTTTTCTTTTTTCTTTTTTTTTTTTCTTTTTTTCTTTGGGGGTTTCTTCCTCAGCCAATGGCTATGGGATGATGTTTGTTGGGTCCGTTTATCTGATAGGCTCGTTATCGTTAGGCGTAGACGGTCCATGGGGTGGGCTCGGCTGGGCCTTCTAATTAAAAATCTTAAAATTATGGATTAATCATCTGCAAAAGTGCAGATGTTTGAAGTCAATTTTATTTTAAATTTTAAGATTAATATAAAAAATAATAATACTAACTTTGCATTTAGTAAAAAATTTAGGAGAATTTTTAGAATGTAAAATGAAATTTGTAACAAAAATTAACATATTATGAATTATAATTGACATACAAAATATAAAAAATTGATTGGATTGTGCGGGTGTTATAGGTTTAAGATAATTATTTAATCCAAATTCATCATTGTTTACACATTAACTTTAATTTATTGATTAAAGTGAAAATAAAATCATATGATTTGAAAATAAAGAGAAACTATAAAAGAAATGAAAAGAAAATTAAAAAAAAAAAAGCAACTTAGTTGTAATCCCTCTTTTTTTGTTTCTCTCATGAACATTAAATTTAAATTGCAAGTCGCACGAGTAAAGAGAGATTAAAAGAAAGAGTGTAAAAATTGCATACCAGAGAGAGAAATAGAAAGAACCAAGGTAAAAGATTTCATGGTAATTGAGTCTCACGAAAATTTTGTTGTTAGACTTATGCCTTCATCATCTTCTTTTTCTTCTTCATGCATTGTTTCGAATTAAATTGTATGCAGCATTTAAGCCTTAACAACCTAGAACAACAATTTTAGGGATGCTAATTTTTGAAAAAAGATGATTGCAAGTTTTTCAGGTAGTATGACCTAGAAATTAGAGTATTTATAAGAGTGTGATTAGGTCTCTCTGTAATAAAAATAAGGAATTAAAAGTAATAACAAACAATATTACAACCTTAGAGATTAAGTGTGTTGATTTAAAAATTTTAAAAGAAATTCTATTGTATAAGAATTCTCGGTTAAAGTCTCATAAGAAGATTTATGCTAGGGTTATTGTATTACTTATTCCTATATTTATAGTTCTCATAATGGGTCATGTCAAATTAAATGGTCATGTTAATATAATTTATTTTTTGTAATGTAGTTTCTCAATATAGAGGAAAAAAAATTATGGTGATGTTTTTATGATTTCTTTTGTAGTTACAACTAATGTCCATTTCTTGGTGTCTTTATGTCATGAACGTTATCTTTTGCTATAAAGGACTATATGTCATCTTCCATGTCTTAAAGTTGTTTATCTTGGTATGTCATAAAGGTTGCTAGTTTTATGTAAGATGTGAAGTTGTTGTGTTAACAAGGACTAGAACATCTTAATAAGTTATATTTTCTCATCTTTAATTTTATTTTTCTTTTGTAAAAATGTATCATTATCAATAGCAACCACATTAGTTAAATCTATTGTTAAATCTAATTGGGAATTGCAAAGTTTCTTAAGCTCCATATATTGTTAATTACAAGTAGTGACAAAATTTCTGTACTAGCTTTCATATATTAGTTTTCAATGCTAACATTATTTTTAGAAGAAAGACTTAAAAAAGGAAAATTGTACATCATTATATCTGAAATATCTAGCAATAGATTACTTAAGATGATATAGCTTTTATAATTTCCTTATGCAACTTATATAATTTCACTATCATGTAACCTATAAAAACAGTTACATGTTGGAAACAAAATCCATAATCTAGGATAAAACACAATACAAATTTAAGATACAATAGTCTTATGCAAAAATAGTGGTTATTTTCATTTCAAATGTACAATAAAAGACACATCTTTCATATTGCAGTTTGCTAAAAAGGAAAAAAAAAATGATTAGCTCTTTCATGCATGTGCAAGGTTTGGTAGGTTCATCCCTTGCACTCTAGTACCACCTTGGGCTTTTGATTTAAGACATTTCTTACACTTTTATGTAATAGTAGATTATTGGCCAATTGTACTTAATTAACCAAAAGTAAACTTGAATTATTCAAAAGTGAACACAAAAGTACTTGATTAACCTAAAGGATACTAAAATGCCTAAATAGTATACATTAATAAAAAGAACTTACTTTAAATACAATTGAATTTAATTAAAAGTATGAGACTCATTACCTAATTAGACATTACCTATCTTTAATGAGTAATGAATACCATACCTTGCCTTCATTGCTTTATTTTTTTTTCTATAATTTTTTTTCCTTAGAACAAATTTTGGTGGATCATTCTCTACATACATAACATGTCTCCTCCCTTTCCTTCTAATAGATGGTTCAAGTTATAACTCTTTAAGTCATTTATTTGTTTTTTTAAGTCTACCATTCTTTCTTGCCTAGAATCATAATAGCTTTAAGTTATAATTCAGTAACAAGAATTAAATGTGTCATAAATACCATGATCAACTTATGCTATCTCTTTAATTTGGCATTAGTGTTTCAAATCTATGTTGTGCATTTGGATTTGGTAACTTATGCCCTTAGTTGTGAAGTGATAATTTGTGCACAATTAATTTTCATTTGTCTGTCTCTCTTCTTTGTCTATAATACCAAGCAATGAAAGTTATTAAAATTTTCCTTAAGAAAGTGATAATCATAAATAATTACAAATTTAAATTTACTCATTTAAAAGATGTAACCATTTACATTAGTAAATTTTTTTTCAAACAACCTCGCTTATAGTGATCAAAAGGCAAGCATCCTTTTGCATTGCATCTCAATGTCAACTTTAAAAATATGTCCATATTGCTTTGGAGACTCATTCCTATCTCTTCTTTTTTCAATCTTTCAAGTATAGTTTTGAAAGAAGGAGACAACGTAGCATAGTTTTTAACCCTTGGTCACATTTTATAGCTATTTAATTGTGTAATTGATTTGCTACATTGTCTTTAAGTATGCCACCCTCTTGTAACAATTTTCAACATAAGCATCCAAGTCTTCTTTTGGTGGTTAATATAACCAACATAGTGCTTGCAAGGAATATTAGATAAATCCCACTTATGACAAGTACAACTTTTGTTAACTAGATCCACAATGTACCTATCATCATTTATTGATACCTTAATTCACAAAGTGTCATTTGACTTGACTTACACAACCTTGATTCATACTTAATCTACTTAAATTTTTTTCCTTATACATAGATAAATGTTGTCACTTTTAATTGTGTATTAACTTCTTTTCTTTTTGTCCATTCTTCTTCATATTCAAGTATTATACTCTTTGTCCTAACTTTTACAATATATCCATTAAAACATTCTAATATATTATTATCAATCATATTGAATTTTGGCCAAGTTTTTATAAAAGCCTTTGCAAACTTTCTCATATCCTTTTTATTGAATTTTTTTTCTGATTATAGGGAATGCTTTTTCATTCATTATATGGCTTCCCTGAAATCATGATGAATTGTGTTTCTTATTACTTTCTAATAACACTTCTTAAGTGAGTAACCCTTAAATTTTTTATACTTGTTGGCTTAAACATGTCATGCACAATTCCTATGCTCACAAAATGGTAGTATATCTTTCACTATTTCACACAATCCTTAAATTAAATATAAAGAAAAAAAATATTAAACACATAGCATAGACAGAAATAGTCAATATAAGCTTAGTTTTCACGCAAACCCTAAGTTAAACATTAAAAGAAAATAAGATACAGTTAGTTAAAAAATGTAAAACTATTAGCTTCTACTGATCATTTATAATAGTTTAACCTAGTTCACCTAATAGACCAAGATTGTCAATTAAAAGTTTAAGGAATCATTCCCAATTGGTCTTACTTTCCTTCATTACCATAACATATGTTATTTGGCATATTTGATTATTACCATCTTTTCCAATAGCACATAATAATACTTTATTAAAAAAAGTCTTTAAAAAGCACCCATTTAAACAAATCACAAGCCTAAATCCTTTTAAGAATTCATGTTTTAAAGTAGACAAGACTATGTAAAAAGCTAAAAAAACACAAGTTTCTATTCATATGAATTTGGATTTGTTTTAGCTTAAATAGGCTACTTAGATTGATTTTATTCAATTATGCCTCATAAGACCAAAACCTATTACAACGATCTTTTATAAATTCTTTAAGTAGTTTGATTGCTCTTTTCTTAACCTTGGAACTTTACATCCCTGTTAATGTGAATGCAAAGTTATCTTAAATGTCTACCTTTATTTCCTTTACAGGCCAATTTGGCTTTTTACAGAATTTAAAGACATATACTTTAGCAAATCACTCAATAATAGCTTGCTTTTTCCTCAAGATTCGACTGCAAATGTGTAAGTCAAACACTAATTTTACCCTAAAAGTTTTTTCCTTTCTTTTTCATGCTGCATATACCCTCTATAGACACCTATTAGTATGTACAACTTTCATCTTTGGACCTATTCGATACCATGTGATTACACATCCATTCACAATTGCATACCTTTGAACATATTATTTAATTGCTAAGGCCTTTCAAATATTATCTTTGTATAAAACTATAAATTTTTGTAATCTTATTCTAGTTAATTTATCTTTGTCCTTTTTATCCTCTTAGTATCAATTTCAGAATTACCCTATTCACTACTAATAGGAGTCTTAACTTCAACATTATAATCTTTAGACTCACTTTACCACTTATTGTGATTAACACTACCTTCAATAGGGCCACTAAATGGTTGTACAGCCTTTCTTCTATTCTTGGCTTCTTTTGGCTTTTGGTAAGCTTTAATGTTATAAGTACTAACATTTTTCAACTTTTTTACCTTTTTCCTAGCATTAATGTATTATTCATCATCAATTAGTAGGTTTTCATTACCAAGCTCATCTTCAATCACACTATATTCTAGAGGAATGAAATTAAGGTCCTTTTCATTTGAAGTTTTAACTACCTTTTCTTATATTTTTATGTCTCTATCGTAATGTTGATCATTGATTGCCCTTCTAATGCCATTTGGCTTAACAACTGACTGTGTCACAATACCACCCTTCTCATGTTATATAGATTATAAAGGAAACATTTAGTCAATCTTTTTTACATTTTGCTATATAACTTTAGATTTTTTATGCAAATCATTATTTGTAGTAAATTGTGTCACAATCCCTTCACCCTCTCCATTCTCTTACCTAATTGAATTCTTAATCACCTTAACATGTACCAAATATACATTGCTAAAAGCTCATCCTCTAGACTAACTACACTACTAAATACTTCATCCTTTTTGTCCACTTCAAAGTCAAATACCTTAAGCTCTAAAAATACTTTATTTTTAGGCACCTTAGCTACTACATGCTTAAACACA
Source organism: Bruguiera parviflora (assembly GCA_019804595.1). Lineage (NCBI taxonomy): Eukaryota > Viridiplantae > Streptophyta > Magnoliopsida > Malpighiales > Rhizophoraceae > Bruguiera > Bruguiera parviflora. Next base: position 3,240,186 of record CM034058.1, on the reverse strand, counting down.
TGTTCTTGATCCACTCCATGCAAGACATAAAGTTGTGATGTGTGCTCCTCTCTTGTTGCCATGTTAGTTAACATGGCTAGCAAATCCATGTCATATTCCATTTTTAATGGCTTAATAAACTCAAAAATTTGATTTAGATACTTATAAACTTATTCAATGATGTTTGGGTATCTAAGTTACTTAACCATTTCCTTAATGTTTAGCATGGAAACTTAGTCATGTATCATATCTCTATGCACCTCAACTTCACCACTGACATATTTCCCATTATGGTACATCATTAACATCTATAACATCCTAAAAATGAGAAATCACTTGGTAAGTTTATCATAAAGACATATGGTATAATTTTAATTTTAACTTTTTTTCGTGTCAAAATTAACACTTAATTGAGTTTAAATACTTTATTTGGGTTAGGACCTTAGCATAAAACAATAAGATAAAGTCTAATATGCATATAAAATAGGTATTCTTGGAATCAACAGCTTATACAAAAATGCATTTAATCTTTAACACATATGCAAGTTAAAATACATTTTTAAACCCAATAACAAATTATATAAAAAACATTTATGTTAAAAGTAAAATAATAAATAAAGATTATGTTTCCCGTATTTTAACCTATAAATTGGTTGTGTAATTGTGAAAAAAGAAAAAAAAAATAGCTTATAAAAATACCTAAAAGGATATCAAAATGTATAAGCATTTCTCTCTCTTTTTGTATTTCAAAGAAAATGGTCCTCCTTCTTAACTTTTCAATCCTATAGACTAGCTTATATCTTCTTAATGCCAAACCCTAAATATCACCTTCAAGAATTTCACTTTCTCTTTTTGATTTTCAAAAATATTGATCCCTCCTTTCGATTTTTCAATCTTATGGACTAGTGTATGTTTCCTTTATGGCAAACCCCAAATATCACCTTTAATGGTGATTTCAAAGCTTATCACATATATACACATGTTAGAATTTTCCAATTAGTTATATTAGAATATTTCCAAATAATGTTCTTATTAAGAAGTCAATCATAGTGTGGCTTAATTAATGAAGAATAATTTTATACATTATTATGCTATTTAGGGTAATAATCTCTAATATGATTTAGACATTGATAAATATACTTAATTTAAACTATAAAATTATGATGCGGTCCACATTATCGTATCTTTCACCAATAAAATCTCATTGTATGTTCCATAATGTTCACTCAGCCAAAAACATCAACTCACATTCAAATTTATTAGTCTTCTCAATAAGTTTATAACCAATAAAACTATCATTATTGACTTCATCATCTCCTATACATAAAAAATATTCTATTTTGATGTCTTTCTTTATTAGTTCTTAGTTCTTGGGCTTGATTTGAGTATTTTTATTATCTTCTATTTTGCTTTAAAAGGCAATCAATATTATGTAAAAAAGGGACTTGATTGGATGAATGAAATTACCTTAGGCTTTTTTGAATCTTAAAGAGTACATACCTATGAAAACCTATAAGAGTTTTCATTTCGTCTTTAAAGCATTAGAGTTTTTCAAAGTCTACATCCTTGAAGAGTTATAGCCATCAATCTAAAAGAATCGTAGCCCCACCAACTATAAGAGCAACCATTGAAGTTTTCTTCTTGTTTTCACATTTTGACCAGTTTTGTTTCATTCACTTTTTCCCTTAAATTGATAACTCTGCAACATTTCTCTATAAAAACTCAAAACACAAAAATTGTAGATTTGCAAGTCCTTTTTCATTTGCAATTATAATTACTCCATTCCAACCTATCAATTAGGAGATATAACCATTCTTTTGATGATACACAACATTGAAATTTTCGCTCAAATTTCTACGAGTCACTCTTTTGATCCTGTTTTTTTTTTATTTTTGACTTAATCATTGAGCTTTAAGCTACATCATTTGGTATCAATATCTTTAAAACAAGCCAAACATCAAGGTGGCCGAACCATTTTATTAAACGAAGTACACACATTTACTAAGAATTTATAACATATACAAAAACAAATCGATGCATTAACTTGTGAAGTTTAGTGTCTAAGGGTTCAAGTAAACAACCCTTTGTCCCATTCTAGAATTGAAGAATCCAATGGTGATTTCTCTTCTTTATAAAGTGTTCAATCTTTTCCCCAAAGGAGGAATGCTTATGGCTGTGTACAGGAATTTTAAGAACCATATTAGGAAAAGGAAATTAAAAGGAACATACAAAAATTTCTAGTTACCAATTTTGCTGATGAAATTATTGATTGGTTAACCCTTGTAAATGAAGTCTTTGAGTATAGAAAGTCCCAGATAATCATTGTATTGGTATCATTGCCATGTAATTTTAAGGCAAGGCCATAGCTTGATAACGACAAGAGAAACAAACACGCTAATCTATTGGTAAGGCTTCAATTGCTTCATAACAAAAGATAAAAGACAAGATTTGAAAGTATTTCCTTCCTAAAGAATATAAGAGAGAGCTTTACCAAAGGTACCAAAATCTAAGGCAAGGTATATGATCAGTAGACTAATAAACTAATGAGTTCAACAAATTGATGATTTGCAATAATATCCAAGATCCAAAAGAGGTGTTTATGGGCAAGTATTTGAATGGTCTTCAACTTTATATCTAAGATGCCTTAGAAGTACTCAACATTTGGAATTTAAAAGATGCGCATTAATGAGCACTCAAAGTGGAGTGGTTTTGCTTTAAGAGGTCGTAAACCTCTACTTTGTTTAATCGAGCAATGAGGAGTACCATCGACATTATTAAAGTCATTAAAATTTTGGCATAATTCTATAATAAGCTCTCTACTCAACCTAATCTTTTAAAGTAACCGTGTATAGCTATACATTGCTATTCTTGTAAGGAGATTGGTCATCATTTTAGCAATTTCTAATTCAATAAAAATTGACTAGCCAACAAAGTTTTCATGGTAGATAATAAGTTTGGTGATGATAAGGAGAAGTTATGTAAAGAAGAGTTGAAAGATGATGAAGTTATGACAAAAGATGAACAAATTATACATACTGATTTCAACAAGTTTCTTATAGTAAAAAGATTTTCTTTACTCCTAAAGATGACACTAAAGATAAATGGTTGTGATTGCATACCAATATTTTTCATTTAGCCTACACCATTTTAAGGAAAGTATGCCAATTGATTATTGACTCTAGTTATTATAAAAATGTGATTTTTGAAGTATCAATAAGTGAGCTACAATTGGAGTTGAAGGTGCACCCAACATCTTACAAAATGTTGTGGTTAAAAAAGGGTTTTGAGGTAATTATTTCCAAATAATGTCTTGTTAATCTTTCTATCAATTTTATTTATTTTGACAAAATATGGTGTGATGACTATTGTGATATGTATTCTTTTAAGTATAGTGGAAAGGAGATTATTTTGGTGTCTAGTAAGAAACCTCTCAAGACTCCTTTTGTTGAGAATTCCTTATCTTTGACAATGAAAGATATTAAAGGTGTCACGAAGGGGGTTAGTATCATATATATTTAACTTAGCAAAACTAATGTGGTTGTATCTTCTAAGCCTCATCAAGTGCAACTTCTTTTGAAAGAATTTAGAGATGTCTTTTTAGATTACTTACCACCAGGTATTCCTTTTATGAGAGACATTCAACATCAAATTGATTTGATGTTTGAAACTACATAATCTAGCTCATGATTGAGTAAGTCTTGTAAGACATGAAGAATTGCAATGGAAAGTTATGGAACTCTTAAATAAGGATTTTATATGGGAGAGTCTTAGTCCATATGTCATTCTAGCTCTTTTAGTGCCAAAGAAAAATGGCACTTGGAGAATGCATGTTAATTGTCAAGTAATTAATAAGATCACTATTAAATACTAATTTCCAATTTCTTATTGTAATGATCTTTTGGATCAACTCTTTGGTACAACTATCTTCTTAAAGCTGAATTTAAAAAGTGGATATCACTGAATCAAAATTAAGCCTAAAGATGAATGAAAGACCATATTCAAAACTAAAGTTAAACTATTTGAGTTGTTAGTTATATTATTTGGGTTGTCTAATGTGTCATCCATATTTGTGAGTTTTATGACTTAAATTTAGAAGCCACTTCTTGGGAAGTATTCAAAGTGTTAAGGTAAGAACGCTTGTATATGGCCCCTGACAAATGCTATTTTATGATGCTACAAATCCTATTCTTAGGATTTCATATTTTGAAAGAGGGAATTTCAATTGATGATGCTAATATCAAGGTGATTAAAGAATGGCCATCTTTAATAAATATGCACAAATTTCGAATTTTTAATGGTCGCACTTCTCTCTATCGGCAATTCATTATGCATTTTGGCACTATTACAACATCGCTCACCTTTTGCATGAAGAAGAGAGTTGTTGAGTAGGCAAGTGAAGCCTAAGAAAGCTTTAAACTCCTCAAAGAAAAAATTAGCATAACCCCACTTCTTGCGTTGCCTAATTTTGATTTTGTTTTTGAAGTGTATTATGATGCATTGGGTATCGGTATCAAAGGAGTTTTGAGCCAAAGAGGTTAACCCATTACCTTTTTTAGTGAGAAACTGAATGGTGTAAAATTTTTGTTATAGTACTTATGATTTAAAATTTTATGCATTATTTTGCACACTTGAGCATTGAAGGCAATATCTTATTTATCGGGAATTTATTTTGTACATTAATCATAAAAATCTTATATATATTTTAAGGTAATGAAAACTTAATTCTTAACGTGCCAAATAGGTTAAATATATTCAAGAATTCTTATTCATTATCGAGTATAAGGTGGGAGTTCAAAATTAGGTTGTTGATACTGTTAGTCGAAAAAAGAGCTTACTACATATTATGCGCTCTACTATTTTTAGATTTGATTCTTTTTAGGAGTTATACTAAGAAGATATTATTTTTCAAAGATTATTTTTTATGCTTAAGAAAAAAAGCTTATAGATTTTACTTTTTGTGATGGCTTCTTTTTCAAAGGAAATCATCTATGTGTATTAAATTACTCTCTTTGATAAAGGGTGATTGATGAAATTCACCACAATAGACATTTTAGGCATGACAAGATTATGCAACTTGTTTCAACCAAGTAATTTTAGGCTCATCTAAAATGTGATGTATATCGACATATGATGAGGTGTCGAAGTTACCAAGTAAGAAAAGGGCAAGCTACCAATGTTGGTCTATATTTGCCCTTACCGATACCACAAGCTCATTGGGAAGAAATCTTTATGGATTTTTTCCTTAGACTACCATGTACGCTTAAAGGTATGGATTTAATTTTTATGGTTATTGATAGGTTTTTGAAGATAACAAGTTTCATTCCTTGTCATAAAACTATAGATGCCTCATGAATTGCTTCATCGAAATGTTCTTTAATATTTAGAACAACATTTGGTGTTATATTAAAGAAAAAAAAAACTAAATGTCTTTTATGTCGACCTTTTAATGTTCATTACTCTCACTAACTTCACCATTTTCAATATATTTTACATTATAAATTTTTGTAATTTTTGGACCATGATTTAAGTAATAAAATATATACCTTTAAGACTTTATTGGGTAACCAATAAAACAATTACTAATATTTTGAGAATATAATTTCTTTTCATATAAATTATAAATTCATAAAACTAAAAGACAATGTTAAACATATAGGTGTCATAAACTAGATTTCTTTTCCATTTATAGTTCAATAGAAGTTTATTGAACTACTTTACTAAGGACCCTATTTAACAAATAAGTTGTGATTTTTAATGTATACATCCATAAGGATTTAAGTAGAAAGGAGTTACTTATCATATTCCCAACCATATTTATTAGTGTACCATTTTATTGAGATGTGTCTGGTATAGTATACTATGCACATATGTCATGACTTTCAAGAAATTTTTCAAATAGACTTAGATACTATCCTAATTCATTATATTTATTGTGATATTTTTTACCTTTATCAAATCTTGAGATTTTCACTTTTTTTTTATCTAATTGCCTTTCAACCTTTTTATGTATACTTTATAGGTAGTTAAAAATTAAGATTTTTCATAAAGTAAATAAATATAACCATAATATGAAAAATCATTTATAAAGTTGATGAAATAATTTTATCCATTAAAGGTTAGAGTGTCAAAAGATTTACAAATATTAGTACATATAATTTTAAAAAGGTGAGCACTTTTTGTAGCCACTTTCTTGTTGTGTTGTTTTGCTTACCCTTAATGCAATTAACATATGTTATAAGATCAGTTTAATCTAAATTCAAAAGAAATCTTATTATTTACCAATCTTATTATTCTTTTTTTGAATATATAACTTAATTGCTTGTATCACAAGTAAGCAAAATTTTCATTTATTAGACCATGCTTAAATCCAACTTTTTAATGCACATTAAGTAAAGATTCTACAAAAAATATGATCAAGTTTGAATTTATATAAACCATTAGTAAGAATACCTAAATCAGTTATACTAGTATTCTTATATAAAATAAAACTATCTTATCCAAATTTAACATTTATTCCAAAACCATTTAACTTCAAAGTTGAAATAAGATTTCTTCTAACTAAAGGTACATAAAGAGTCTATAATAAGTTTAAATGATAACTAGTATCCAAAACTTAACATTAAATTCCTATATTTTTAATTGGAGCCTTCCTGTGATTTCTTATAAACTAAAAATCTTTAGTTGGTTTTGTCATTTGGATTGCAATGAATTCCTACATCATATTAGATACATGAGTAGCATTAGAATTAAGCCACCAAGTATTATGAGAAACTTCAATTTTGATTCGAAACATACTGAGGCATTAAATTTACCTTTTTTTTTTTTTTTTTTTATAATGTATAGTCTTCTTACAAAAGTGACACTTATCACCATTTCATTCCTTCTTTTTAGCCTAAGGAGTATAAGTAAGTTCTTTCCTTTTCTTGAATTGGTAGGTTTTCACGTTCATTCCCTTCTTAGCCTTTATGCCAATGAGATTAATGGAGTAACTTTTATGATTTCTTAATCTTTGTTTCCTTTTGAACAAACATACTAACCAATTTGTTAACATCTCACTTATCCTTTATAGTGGTGTAATTAATTTAAAATGACTGATACTTAAAAGATAGTGAGTTCAAGATGAATAGCATTAAAAAGGAATCTTCTATTATTAACATCTCAATGATGTGCTCTTACATAATTTGTAGTTCAGTAAACTTTATAGTCATGAGCTTTGTCATCAAAGTATTAGCAAGTGACTTACCATATAATGAAAATCTTATTGTACAAACTGCAAATATTCTTTTACGCTTTCTATTTGTAGTTTGTGAAATAGTTGTTTTAATGTTGTTAGTAATAGTCATTTTTAAAAATATAAGACTAAACTTGTTGCTCTATTACTATATTTTATGATGTAACTCCTCCAACTCATTGCTTAAATTAGTAATATTATTAGGCTTATTTATTAGTAATGCCAAGTCAAGATCCATAATACTTAAGTGGAAATTAACTTGTTCACACTATTCAAAGAAATTTAATCCATTAAACATAATAACAAATAAAGTATGTAAGTGAATAGAAATAATTATATAATTATAAATACTCATAATTAATTATAAATAAGATTCAATCAATAATCAGAGTATTTAATAATTCTCTTTTAGGAAATACTAGAATACACTATCTTAAGTAAATACCATGTTAAAATGTAATAAGTAATTAATTATTTTTAAATTAAATAAATTTAATATTTTTAAATAAATATATATATTTAATATATATATATATATGTTAATAATATTATTAATTATAGAATAATGATTTATTTTTAGGTGAATATAGTAATTCTATTGATTAGTAATATCATTTTATCTAATTACTTTCATTCATAAGTATTTTACTAAAATTATGGATAAATGACTATTTATATGTATTCTTAAATATACTAACTTGATCATTTTAATAACTAATAAATTATAACTATAATGTACATATATTATTTAAATATTCTAATTTGATCAATTTAATAATCATCACACTATATGCATATATACAATAATAACTTCATTTGAAAGTAATTAATTTGAAAAAATGATACTATGGCTACATAATGGTTAGTAAAAATGCATATATCATTGAAAAATTTCAAGTTTTCTCTTTGATTTGTAAATATGTATATTTATTTAAAAGGAATTTAAAGTTTCTTATGACATATTACAACAAAATGAAAACCCTTTTTTTCTTTTTAAACATCATAAAAACTAACTACCGTTGGAAGCTAATTTAATAATTCTAATGCAAAATCGTAATAGCCAAGGGATTTTGGCCAAATTAATAATTTCAAGAGCTCTCTTTTAAGATCCATAAGGGCCAAGGGAATTAGTTTTGGCTACCAAACATAAATAACATGAACAAATATGAAAAATCCTATTATTTAAAAAAACAAATCATAAATCAAGTATATATCTTATTATTTATATATAAAAAATATTCAATTATTAAATACAATTTCTAATACCACTTGTTAAATTATTAAAATAAAAATATTATTATCAAATATTAATTTAAATTTTGACATTAATGATTTTTATATAAATAATATAATAAATAATATATTTAAATTTATAAAAATTAAAATTATTGATATAATTTTACTAATAATACAATAAATTAATTATATTTATTAAAATACGAATTAAAATTAAAATTTTTAATTTTTAATATTACAATAATATATAAAATTACTTTTTATCAAATGAATCACATTATAATTAATTATTTAATAAAAATATTATTTAAAAATATTCTCACAGCATTAATCGAAAATATCCAAATATCCTGACAAACTCTTTCTAAAGGGAGCACGATGTTTCTCTTCATGTGCAGTGAACTTCCGCGTGTCTCGCTTGTTGGGAGACTAAATCGAAGTAACCTCCAGGCTTGAGAACTCGACCTGCTTCAATAAGGAACTTACCATCTATTTTATTAACTCAAAATTATTAGAAATGTAAATTAAAAGTTTTGAACAAAGCTCGTGATTTCCAAGTGTACATCGATCTAGAACAAATGATTAGGTATCTAATGGAGAAATAAGAGAACAGATAGATCCTTATACTCTGATAGAGTACTGACAAGTTTTATCCCCCGCTTATACCTCGTTGCACTACAAAATAGTCAACTATTCTCTAGTGGAACAACCTATAATCATCGACTTCTTTCCTTACAGACCAAAGCATATATTGAATTAACAATCCAACCAAGCAGCAATATTGTCTTTTTTCTTCATGACTTTCGTTGCCATTGGTTCTGTTGAAGTTGTGTCTTTCCTGTACAAAATAACAAAGAATGGAATATCCGGATTTCTCAAACCTGACAAGACCTTGCTTGAATAATTGAAGTAGAAATTAACCTTTCAGTTGGTTTCTTCTTCACTTCGGTTGGCTTCTCCGTGACTTGGGCCTCCAAACCAAGACAAGTTAATATAAATGGCTAATCAGCAAGACCTCATTGCAGATATTGATGAAGTTAGTGATTATTTTACCAAAATTTGAAAAATTAGAGAGCCTACAGCTGATAAAGAAGAAGAAGATGGGAATGGAAGTTAATGACACAAGTTCGTCTTGATTTTAGAATCAAGGCTAAAGCCGTGAAAATTGATAAGAGTACGTGGCACACGCATGTTGCACTCATCCCTGAATTTTTACAATTTGGAAAATCCTCTCAATCTGAATTGATGATCAACTGTGTTCCCAACTAAACGGTGACATGCCATTCTCCCAACAGTTTAAGTGGAGTCTTGGCATATAACTCTATGCTGAAATGGGAAGAAACTAGAATGGGAATAAAATGAAATTGAAGCAGGCTGCGTCTGCAGTAATTAGCAATGTTGGACAGAAGTGCTCTTCCACTCGACGAGTAGTTTGCAGCCTTGCTCCCAGGAAAAAGACAAAAACAAAGAGAAAGATCAAGGATAAAACTCGTCGCTAGCCAAATAAAATTTGAACGGAGACGGCTGGCATGATGCTATTTATAACTGTTAAAGATTGGTTTTGAACATGGCTACTCTGGACAAAGGAATGTCGCAGCCATGTTGCAGGTTTTGTCTCTGCATAAATCCATCACAAACTCAAGGCACACTGAGAGAAAATATGGCATCACCCCAACATTAATAGCCATCTCAGCAGAGACAAAGCGAGCTAAACAGAACAAACTAGATTGTAGTCACTCGATATTTTTTAGCATAAATTAATAATTGCCCGTGTGGATAAAGCAAGAAGCTAAACAAAACAAACCGGACCAGACTGCAGCCACCTGACGTTTTTTTAACATAAATTGATAATTGCCCATGTGGATAATACAAGCATTTATGATTAAAACTGTTGTTGCCAGGAGTAAAGAGGTCAAAGCGTTGTCTCGGCCAGAGCCATCGCCAATTCCTCTGGCTTGTCTTTTGGATCATTAAAAGTCACAATACCTTCGGCTACTACTGAAAGCTTCGTGGCCAAAAGTTTAGCTATTTTTTCTAAGTTGGTCGTCACATGTGATCTAACAAAGGCTATTCGTGACTATTCATAAAAATAGACGCTAAATGGACAAATTCCTTGGCATGCACAGCCTTTTTAGTCACTTTATTTATCATTGCTGATAATGTCAGCGACTAATTTTATTAAAGTGGTCTTCGTCAGAAGTACCGCCAAAATGAAAAATTGAGTGTGATTGGTCTCGATGTCAAATAGTCGCAAAAAGTCTCACAATTAGCGTCTATTTTGGGTTAGCCGCCAGAGAAGTAGTCACTAATTCTATGAATTGTTGTAGTTTCGATTCTTGATGTTGGCACAGATAACAGAATCTAATCGAATCAACATCACTCTAATCCCGGTTGAAATAATGTCACAATGTATATACTAAAGAAAAAAAAAAAAAGCCTGGAAGCATATGAATCAAACATTACATCGAACTTGCAAGAGTTGAGAATCCTAGAATAAGTTCGATTTGCTAAAAGTAACTGGCCATTAATTCTACAGACCTCAAATCCTTCTTCACTAAAATAGTACTGTTGAGAGAAGATTAGAACCTACTTGCAAAGAAATGAAGATACGATGGCAGCTTAAGGGCCAAAAACATATGCAGGCGAAGTAGTAATCATAAAATTTATGACCCATTTTATCAAAGCGTGGGGATTGAAGGAGAGCGGTCATAGTAGAGACGCTAAGAGGGGATGAATATGCTGTTTAATACCATCAATAACTGTTGCCGATGCTTGTTGCGGAAGATAACCTTGTCATGATTTGAATAAACTCCGAAACTTTGAACACTTTGTGCTTCAATGGGATAAGTTAGAAAATAGTTTTTAGGCTTTTTAATTTTTTTTAATGTAATTCTGAATCTTTCATTTTTTTTTAATTTAGTCATAAATATTAATAATTCTTTTCAATGTAGTCTTATTTATTGAGACCAAAAATCAATTAAATGTTATATTTAATAGTTAATATATAAAAATATATTATCAATGCACATGTTTGTAGATATTTTGGTATATTTATTAATCCTTTTTTTTCGTGAGATAGGGTACGTTGGGTACTTGAAAATGAATCTTAATTGTCCATATGTATTTTTGTTTATAATATGAGATATAATATTTAACTCATTTTTCTGTTTTCAATTATATTACATTAAAAAGAATTAGTCATGTTTAAAATTAAATTAAAAAAATAAAAAATTTAATATTATATTTAAAAAATTAAAAACATTGAAAATTATGTTTTGCTTTGTTTTTTGTTTCAAACCATACAAAAAGAGAATAATAAATGAGGTCGACAAACAAATAAGAAATCTTCAGTTATGAAGTAGGGACATAGATGATTGTCTTATCAGTCCTTTGATGGTTGCCATCTTGATTGTTGCGTACATTGATCTTTCCCTGTAAGTTGAAAAGCAGAGGCAGTCCAATGGAGGGTTAGAAGAGGGTGGAAGAGGGAACAAAAATTAATAGACGAAACTGAAGAAAATTCTATTGATAATTAGCCAGATTTTCTCCTACTTTAGCGGCGACTATTTTCATTTTCCCTTCCCAACTTCTTCTGGATGCTGATGAATTGTAAGTTAAGGAGAACAATGAATGTAGTTCCCTATTTTGAGAAAAGTGGATTTAGAGCTAAATATTGAAATTGTTATTAATTTTAAGAGATATGGATATTGAGAGGTGACCTCTCAAAATCTTTTTTAGTCTCAAACATGTAAAAATACCTAAAAACTAAATTTTTAAATAATACACCGCCTAAATTTCTTTTAATTTTGAATTTAAAGAGGAGTATAATAAAAAAAATTATATAGGATCGCTTCACAAAATATTTTTTGACACAAGTCTTTTCAGAAAAAAATAAATTACTTTTCCTTATTTGTTCTTGACACTGAAATAAATTTTCTTATGTTGGATGAATATTAATTATTTATCAAGCACGACCGTAAAGACAAAGTAGCAAACAAGTAGTGTGCATTGCTATTACCAAATGAAAATTCTCATCTTGACTTAACAAAAAATTCAGTCTCCACTTCGATTTTCGATTGTCAAATTGGCTGACCTTCTCGTTATTTTATGATTGTCTACATATTTTTATTTTAAAATTAATAAAAAAATTTAATATAAAATATTATTAAAAATTAATATAAAATTATATATATATATATATATATATATATATATATAGAATATTTGGTATAATTAAATTATAAATATTATAATATATGAGAGGGAATGTATTAAATAAATATAATATAATTATTTTAATTTATAGTAAATAGTTTATCATGATTTATCAATAAAAATTATTATTAATATTTGTGTATAATAATTAATATAATAAATTTTAATTATAATAAATAAAAAAATAGTTTAATTTTTTAATTTATAATATTAGAATATTATTAAACAATATAAATGGGTCTCTCTATTTTTAAAAATGGTTATTTTTAGAATAAAGAAAATAAATATTTACCAGAATAACAGAAGATTAAATCTTGCTGAAGCAAAACCAAAGTATATAAACAAATCATGAAAGTCGGTTGTCCTTCACAGAAGCTTAAATCGAAGAAAGAAGTGTCCGATACCAATTTTCCGATATGATGGGCGGTGGGTCTAATTTTGGAGATTAGAGCTTTGTAGATACAACGATGTTAGTTAATTTACTTGCTACGATGATGGGAAGGCCGAGAAATAGCGATCGACGATTAGCAACTGGTGACACAACAGCTCGCGATTGGCAACATTGGTCGTGGACCTGGTCGTCAATGGCGATGGGAAGGCTGACGACTAGCACCTCGCGATACAGCGGCCCGTGACTGATGACACCAACTGTCACTGGATCAATCTTTCACTTCCGAATTTTTGCCTCGTGAAAATACTGAGTAGTCCACTTAACTACAGTGAACTCTCACACACACACACAGATAACAATATACTTAGAAAAAAATCTCTTAATTTTCCACAAAGTATAAAGGATTGCCAAGACTTATAAGTATTTCTCTTTCTACACTTGCTCTCTCCCTCTCGTTGGTATTTCGCCTTTGATTTTTAGGTTCTAAGTTCTTCTTAGGTTTCCTGGTTAGTGTTCCTTAGTTGACACTTTATATATTTATAAGCTGCATGACTTAGTTTTCAAGTCAATCATACTTAATAGAACATTTCCTACCCCTAAGAGTGCTACGTATAAATTAGGAAGAACATGAGTCTGCATTTATGAAGAACCCGTCACCTCATGTTAAACTTCTTTAATCCTCATTTGTTACCTGCCCACTTTCTCCATTAATGACTAATAGTGTGCATTGTTAGACTTCTTTAATCCTTATTTGTTACCTGCCCACTTTCTCCATTTGCATGGGTCTACCTTAAGGAAAGCTTGCCAACATATCAGACCCATACAATTATCCCTCCTCATGATCTTTGTGATAGGGTTGCAGAGGTTTGGTGATTTTGCCCAATGTCCCACGAACTCCTCTTTTCATGGTGCATGGGCAGAACTTTACTCACGCTACCACTTGCCCTATCCATGTGTCAGTCTCCCGTGGTACTGATCTAAACCCCTGCCTATACACCCAACTCCTGTGTTACTGATTTGGACCTCTACTCGTGCACTAATCTCCTCTCTTATTGGCCCGAACCCCTACCCATGCATTAGTTTCCTTTATTGATGTAGCCAACCTGCGAGGCTCCTATTAGCCAACTCATTCCTTGGCTAACCTCTTAAGGGAGACATGCACAAACCCCCCCTCTAAAGAGATTAAGGAATCTGGCTTTTTGGTAGAAGGACACTTTAGAGTGCTTGCATGATCACTCCCTCAATTGGCAACCTGCTCGCCCAACTTATTGCCGAACTAGTGATCTAACACCCTTCTCCTTTGCACTAATGCCTTAACTTGCTGCCCCTTGACTACAACACGTGCCTACTTAGTGTCAATGCTAAAGTCTGCATTTGCCTCTCCCGGCTTACTGCTATGCACATTGCCTCCTGTGTTTACCTTGTTTCCTTTGATGTGCCTGTCTTATGCCAACTCTATGCCAAGCATTGGTATAAGCATTATCAATGCTTGCATTTCCTTATCCAAAGACTTAGGGGGCTAACAAACCACTCATACCCGTTAAAGCTAACATCCTCGTTGGTAGAGTAGACTGGCCTTCATGTTCTTGTCACCCTAACTTTTGGCTAACCTTGCCTCTTAGGATAGGACTCCTGATGATTGGTTGCTGCCACCTATAAGCAGCATAACCCCGTTCATCAACTCTTCCATGGTAAAACCCATACCTTGGAAACAACCTATAATACAGCATTCAGCTTTCTCCCACAGTCCTTCTTGCCCCGTTCACGCCATTTTGGACCCTACCAAATGGCACTCCCATTAAACCTGTACGACTATTCAGCACCAGTTACTCCTTTACTTGATTACATAAAACTAGCTTGTAGTTTGTCACGTGCCCCTATGAAGGAGGCTTGGCTAGTATTCTCATTTCTTGAGGTTCGACAGTTCTTAATGTTGCTAAATATGTCATGTCTCCCTCTCTTATTCCTTATTGCACCTGTAAGGTAGACAGCCCAACACAAGTTTTCCCACCCTTATTGGTAAGATGACCCTTCTCACCAGTAACAAAGCATGGTTGCCTCTTGTCTATGATCACCAACCCACTCAAATGGGGCATCAGTGCAATTCCTATTTACATAAATAGATCTATTCTTAAGATCACATCAAAGTCGTCTAACGACATTATAGAGAAATCAAATTTACCAATCCATTGACCTAGAGTTACCTTACCTTCTTTTGCCATTCCCAGAATATCATATGTCGTTGAGTTGACTGCCTTTGCATGGCTACCACTCTTGCTCACCTTTAGCCCAAGTGAGCCTATCACCCTCTTTGCAATGAAATTGTGGGTTGCGTTAAAGTTCACCATGGCCAAAAGCTTTTACCTTCCTAGCCCAATTTTGGCAAAAATTAGGCTGAGTGATGAAGCAAATTTCGAACACACGGTATTGATAAACTGTAAAGGATTGACTTGAGAAGGACTATTATTGCTATCGTTGTCCCCCTCCTCAGCCACAAAGGTGCTCAATTTCTCCCTCTGTGGGTATTCCTTTGCCTTATGTGGACCACTACGAATGAAATAACCTGAGTTTAATTTGCTTTTACGTTAGTCTGAAACAACATCTTTGCCTTTACCTTTATTGTCCTACCCCTACTTGCATTCCCAAAAGTCTTCCTTCTTTTTACCCTTTTTCTTGGATAGTTTGCCATTTGAAGAAACCATGGAGTTGATTCGAAAATCCATCAAACCATCAACAATAGCAATTGCAGAAGGCAAGTCCTTCACACCTTGCCTCTAAAGCTTAATCTGTGCCCAAGGTTAGAGTCCTGATACAAAATTGAATAGCTTGTTCTCATCTGACATATTTTGAATGTCTAGCAACAAGGAACTAAATTCCTTGGCATAGTTACGAACCATGCCACTATGCCTTAATCTCTTTAGTGACTGCCTTGCAACCCATGATGTATTGTAAGGCAGGAATTGATTTGAGGCCTGCCTGAGCTAGCATCATTGTTAAGCCTTGTTTGCCACCATAGTTTGACATTCTTGGCCAGATACATGCTAGTAAGGGTCACCTTTTCCTCTTCAAATGCTGCTTTATGTCCCACAAGAAGTTCTTAAATGTTTTAACATCTCATTCCCCCTCAAAGGTCTTAGGTTTAGGAACTTTCATCCTCCTAAATAACTCAGCAGCACTATCGGGTTGGCTATCTATGGCATTTTTAAGAATAGCAACATCATGCTCTATATCGCCAAGGATTATGCCCAAGCACCATCAAGACTATTATAACGAGTTTACAGGGAACTTACTGATATCTCCAGTTCATCTAGCCTTGCCAAGATAGAGAGGAACTGCTCCTCAGAGGAACCACTAAGTACCTGTTCAATCTTAGACACCTGCTCACGAATAGCATCAAGTCCTGATTTACTCACCATGAATTGAACTTGTTATA
The DNA here is from genome assembly GCA_019804595.1 of Bruguiera parviflora. Classification (NCBI taxonomy): domain Eukaryota; kingdom Viridiplantae; phylum Streptophyta; class Magnoliopsida; order Malpighiales; family Rhizophoraceae; genus Bruguiera; species Bruguiera parviflora. The sequence goes on along the minus strand of CM034058.1, from coordinate 3,223,701 downwards.
ATACCAACTATCACAGAGCCAATCTTTCACTTTTGAATTTTTGGCCTTGTGATGACACTAAGTAGCCCATTTAGCCTTAGCCACTCACACACACAAAGAGACAATAGCATACTTATAAGAAAACCTCTCAATCTTTATCACTTTCCCACAAAGTATAAAAGACTGTTAAGACTTACAAGTATTTCTCTCTCTACACTTGCTCTTTCCCCCCCTCTGGTGTTTTGCCTCTGGTTTACAAGTTCCAGGTTCTTTTTGAGTTCTTAAATTGGTGTCCCTTGGGTGACACTTTATATATTTATAAGCTACATGACTTAACTACCAAGCCAATCATACTTAGTAGGGCATTTCCCACTCCTAGGAGCACCACTTACAGACTAGGAAGAACATGGGTCTGTATTTATAGAGAGCCTGCCACCTTACATTAGACTTTTTCAATCCTTATCTACTATTTGCCCACTTTCTTATTGCCTCAAGGAGAGCCTGCTAGTACATCAAACCTATGCAGTTATCCCTCCCCATAATCTTTGTAGATAGGGCTGCAGAGGCTTGGTGGTTTTGTCCTATGTTCCATGAACTCCTCTTTTCAGGTGTATGGGCAGAACCTTAATCACGCTGTCACTTGCCCTTTTATTACCCAGCTTGTGTGCTTCCCTAGTGTTGCTGGCCTGGGCCCTTGCCCATGTGTCAGTCTCCCGTGGTACTGATCTGGACCCCTGCCCATGCACTTGTCTCCTGTGTTACTGACCTTGACCCCTATCTATGCACCAGTCTCCTCTATTATTGGCTCGGACTCCTGCCCGTGCACCAGTCTCCTCTCTTGTTGGCCCGGACCCCTACTCGTGCACTAATCTCCTGTGGTGCTGGTCCGAACTCTTGCTAGTGCACCAGTCTCCTCTGTTGTTATAGCCAACCTGTGGAGCTCTTGTTAGCCAACTCATTTCTTAGCTAACATCTCAAGAGATATATGCATAAATTCTCCTTTAAAGAGTATTAGAGAATCTAACTTTTTGGTAGGAGGATATCTTAGAGTGCTTGCATGATTACTCCCTCAATTGACAGCTTACTCACCTAACTTGCTGCCAAACCAGTGATCTAATACTCTTCTCCTTTGTGCCAATGCCCTAACTCATTGTCCCTTAACAGCAACACATGCCTACTTAGTGTCAATGCCAAAACCCACATCTACCTCTCCCAACTTGTTGTCATGCACATTGCCTCCTGCGTTTGCCTTATTTCCTTTGACGTGCCTGTCTCACGCCAACTCTATGTCAAGCATTGGTATAAGGTATTACCAATGCAAGCATTTCCTTATCCACCAATGTAGAGGCTGACTCAATACCTCTTTGTAGCTCGTGCCCTGTTGGTTCTAATATTTTATCGTACTAAATGGGAAAAATATAAGAAAATTTATTTTTTCAAGAAAATATCTTTTTATAGACAAATGAACCCTTTAGCATAATATTTGAGTCTGTATAAATAAATATATATTAAATACAAATATATACACATATAGATACATATATGCTATTAAATTTACTATTCTCATCAAGAAAAAAAAAGAAAAAAAATTCTTTGGCAAGATAAATAAATTCATATGGAGTTAATCAATTTGCATTGTAGCCTCGAGAGCTCATCCAATAAACTAATTACGCCAATTTTCACTATGAACCTTTATAGAACAAAAATGTTTAAACCAACCAACCAACCAACCAACCTTTAAAGAAAATACTTTGCCAATAGCATAAGATATAGATTCAATGCTTTCTAAACATGGCCCAGGGTTATATTAGCATTTAACATACATGGAATACATTATATATAAGCATTAATATTAACATTTCTTGCATCAAATTATGCTTTATTTTTTTAATTATAGGGAATTTATTTTTTTAAGAGAGTTAATTACAAAGTTAGCAAAAAACGATTGCAATTTGCAAGAGGCCATGATCCCTAACAATTTTGAATTTGTTACTTTACATAAATTTTCATGCTTGGCGCTCCCAGCAACTTTCTTTTGGGTGCTATTGCTGCCCTCTCAACAATTGAGAATCTCCCTTTGAAACAAAATATCAGAATGTTTCCCTCTTTACTTCTCAAATTTTAAATGTTCTGTAGCACACATCTTTTATAAAGCAGAAAAAAAAATTTTAATGAAGTAATTTCATATATAATAGATCAACATAAAGAAATCTTGTTTGTTACATATCTTATTCAACATATCCTAATTTTGTATCTTTTATTGTCATGCTTTTACTCTAGTTTTTAATAGATACAGTGTGCTATAATTTAATATTTAAAGTATAAAAGATAAAAATATTATATAAAAAAAGAAAAAAAGCATTGCATTTATTAAATATATAAAGTACTTTAGAACCATTTTTCATCTCATTAGTAGCGACACAATTATATGTTTAGTGTTCGTATTTATGGACAACTGTTTGCACTTTTACCGTGCACAATTGAATGTCATTATTTATTTATTTAACACAGTATGATGTAAATTTAATTCATTCTTTTAACTTATACCATTGATAATTAGTGGTTTCTTCGTCTTTCTCTTTTATTATATCACGGATTATAAATGTACCCTCCAAGATATTATAAATATCACGGACAACTAATAAATTTTTCGAAGCGGTAAAGAATTTCATGATTATTTCCAATATGTGGCAATTTAATTCATCATATGTGATATTTATATAATTGATTTAACTTCTACATATGTAATTTATATCTTAAATGCTTTTAGGTGGACTTTAGGGTTCCATAACATTATATATATATATATATATATATATATATATATATATATATATATATGCTCTCATATTGGTGATATTTGTTTACCAAATCAAATATGGAAAATAGTATATGCACTAATATATTCTAACATCTTCTTCAACAAATTACATGCCTGCTCAACAAAATTAAATAATGATATTGGTATGCAGCTCGACATAATATTAATATGGGGGCTAATTAAAATGCCCTGCCTAAATTATACGGCTTGCTAAGAGAAATTTCTCCCTCTCAAATCAAATTAAATGCACACATTACTTAAAGTCAATCAAACCCATGGCTGCAATTAAATGCGCACGTGAAAACCCACATTTCTCGGTTCTCTCAAGAACCCACTTCCACTTCATCTTTGTCTGCCCAGACCCCTGGCGGCCATGGGGTCCCAATAAATAGATACACAATTTAATAAACCTTCTCAGTTATTTAAAAACAATTTAGTATGCCTTCAAGCAATTTAATACACCCTAGTAACAAATAAAATTTTTATTGGAGAGTACAGTATGCGACAACCCAATGAAAATTTATCGCCGGGCAAAGCAATGGCTGTAAAAGGATTAATGGTTGTAAGTATTGGTAGAACTGTTATAAAAGTTACCCCAGAAAATGTGTATCCTTCTTATTTTGTCGACTGAAACTCAGTTTTAGGATCATGTTATAGAGAGGAAAATTTTCATATCCTTTTAACTTAACCATGAGTGTAATTTGATGCGGCAAAACTAATCTGAAACTACCCGGATAGCTCAACAAAAGAGTTCCATCGTACAATGATCAACTTAATAATCTATTTTATATTAAATTATTTTAATTGTTAGATAAATATTTATTATTTTTATTTTTAATTATAATTATTAAAAAATATATAACTAATAATTATACAAGAAATATATAACCAATAATTATAATTGCACAAGTTTTAGTATATATTTCTTCCTCAAAAGAGAGCAAAATATGTTCTAAGTTCTGCACACACCATTCCTAAGACAATCATTGCATCAAACCATTAGAACTCAAGTGGGTAGGTATTAGAAATTGGTTGGCTGCATTGATCGTTTCATCTTCCAAAAGTCCTAGCTAGCTGGCAATAGACGTGCATCCATTAACATCTCATTTATACCTTCCACTTGCGACTAGTAGGTGGGCCTTGTGAACCTCATCACGAGATGCGTAAGCGGGTCGACCACACACAAATACACAGGGAATCTATATTTATATAATAATACTTATTCTGTGACACGAACATGCTCCGATATTCACTTGAGGTTCATATTTCAGAAGGACAAGGTGAAGAGATTCTTAGAGTTTTTAGGATAACATGTAATGGTCAGAATTTTGAGTTGATAGTTATAGCATTGTGTTATGTGATATGTTAGTATTCTAGAATTGATGATCTTCATTGGATACTTACTGTTTTGTGAAATTGGATTAAAGATAAAGATTTGTCACCAAAGTGCTGTCTTATCCTGAACTAATTTTCATACCTGAACAACTTCATGCCTTTACAACTTCTATTAATCGTCAGTTTCAATGGGAAATTGGGTTACTAATTAATATTTAAGTTTTAAATGCACATACCGTAACTCCCATAAATATTGAAGTCAATAAGTAAACTGTAATAATTGGCATAATTGTTGACAGGAAGTGAGTAATTATGTTTACCAGCATATATTAAAAGAAAAAGAAAAAAAAAAGAAAAATTCCTTTTTTTTTTTTTTGGTCACATTTAGCATATTTTATCAGTTTCTTCCTCCGATATTGATCAGGCATTCCTACTTCATTCAGGCATGAGAACTTCTTCATCTTTCTTTTTAGGTAAAAATCACGGTTTGTGTATTATAAGTAGTCTAACAACTATTTTGTTTTGCTTTTCTTTTGCGTTGGGTTCCATGTTCCTGATCCAACTTAGTCTTATAATTTCAAGTATTTCTACTTCACTTAATTTTCATTCCCTTTCCTCTTCCTATATAATAGCTGTTCTTTCTTTTATGCTTTACCAATATCATAGGTGCATTCATTGCATTCTATCTAGTATGATCAATTACAAATTGATCGTTTTCGTTGACCTCAAGGCAATTGCTCATTGTTGGTGTTAGAATTTTCAGTATTTCACATCATCTAAGTATAGTTAACTAAGTGAGATGTGGCAGAAGAATTGACGCTTGCCTAGATCTATCTCTTTTGTCTTTACCAAATGCTAATTTCTTCGTTCAATTTTCCATTAAGGGACGTGTTTCATAATGTTTGGTTCCATTGTTAGCTGCAAATAAATATTGCAATGATATTATATGTATAGTAGCTCAAATAATTCCTGGTGTAGAGGTTTGCATATTGTATATATAGTCAAATTATATTATTTTCTTTATATTGGTTTCCTATTATTAACATTCGATTTAGTTCATTAATCCTTAAATTAATTATTTTTATATTTTTGCTTATGTATACGGTGAACAATTTTATCTATACTACCAATTTAATTAACATTGATCAACGAGCCAATTGTCACTGTATATATGTACATGCATCCTCTTTTTATATCGTAATTCACGAATTTTTTAGAACTATAAAGTATTTTTTTGTAATATTCTAATTATAATTCGAAATTTTAAATATAAAAATTTAAGTTGTTAATTACTGGAATTTTTTACCGAAGAACTACAAGAATATAAATTTTTGTTCACGGCAAAGATGATGAGAGTTAAATAAATCCAACTAAGTTAAAAATAATATGTATTTATCAGATGATGTAGTACCGGGATGAATCATATGTCAAATTCGTGTGTTGCACTTGTCTAATTAACGCCAAATCTCGCACATTACTTCATGATTAACGCCAAGTTTTTAACTTATTCAACACCATACCTACACACGCACGTGGTTGCATCAAACATCCATCTTCCCAGTTCCGCGCACGTTCCCATCAAATTCCAATTTGTCATTTGGTGTGCAAAGTCTGTTGCTGTAGAAAAAGTAAAATGAGAACTACTCCTCGACTGTCTAACTCGCCCACGCCCTTGGAACGCCCAGCCACCCTTCTATAGTTCTATATTTGCTAACTCATTCCCAATTCTAACTCCCTCTACCCTTCCACGAGGCCCATAAATTTCACAGTCCCAACTCATCCGTTCCTAACATCCAAAGTTGCTTTCGCTTCTTTCCTTCTTAACTCATGCACCTACTATAAAACTCTCTGCCTCTCTCCATTTCCCAAGACACAAGGCAGGCCATCATCTAAGTAAACTCCTTTTCACGCCTTGGTCTCAAATGGCACCGGCTGCCTTCTATCACACCACAAACACAGTATGTGTCATGTATGCTTCAGGCAATCTTGGGTCGAGCTTGGTCAAGAGGCTTCTCCAAAAAGGGTACTCGGTTCATGCTGCAGTTCAAAACCACGGTTAAGCATCTGTGATTTCTCTTTTTTCCTTTGATTTTATTTCCTTTTTCTTTGTCTCATTTTTGGGATTCTGATGGGTTTTTGGATTTTTGTTTTATAGGGGATTTGGAACTCAGTGGGCTACCTGCCGACAACAAGGATCTGAAGATTTTCTATGCAGACCCTTTTGACTATAAGAGCATAGTTGATGCATTGAGTGGTTGTTCTGGCTTGTTCTACACCTTTGAGCCTCCCCAAGACTATCCCACCTATGATGTACGTTAATTCCTGGCCTTGTTTTTTTCTGGTCCCTAGCTACCATTGTCTTTTTTTTTTTTTTTTTTTTAACTCTTCTCCAAGCTTTTCCTCACTTTAAATAGATTTAATTGTATTTGGGGCATAGCATAGCCATTGTTAACATCAGGTATCTACTGTTGATAACTAAAGTTTACTAACATGGAGCTGCTAGGACTCAAACACAAAATCTGTAATCTGTTGGTTACAAGCATGGTGTTCTTAAGGGGGCCTTAAGAACCAATAAATGCTCTATTTTTCTTACGATGGACTTATAGTCAATGTCTATAAAAGATCCCATTTTTTAATTGCATTAGTTGAATAGGGTAATTGAAGAATTATTTTAATAATTTCTATCTTTTTTCTCTTGCTTTTTCCTTCCCACATCTTACCCCTTATTTTACCATCCCATCATTTGCACGTCAGATTTGTTTCTTGCGTCCCTTATTTATTTATTTATTTATTTTTAAAAGAAGAAAACCTATTTGATCTCACTTACTGTGACTCGCTTAATGGGATAAATGGTAGATAAAGAAAATTTGGTGAAAGAATGCTGTCATAAATAAATTAAATGAAAAGTAGAAAAATTATTTTAGTGCTCTTATTCATGTGCCTTATGCCTCCTGCACCTCCTTTGCGTGTTCTTAATTCTTTACTTCCTCTCTTCTATTTCAGAACTTTGCGGGATCAATAAATTTGTTTTTATATGCATATAATTTTTATTGGTCGTAGCCTTTTGTTTTAATTTCCAGCCGTATTCACAAGCAATTTCATTACTCTATGTTGTTTATTATGTCTTGTAATTTTCTAATGACAATATTCTTTTGGCATTTGGGTCAAAAATTATTTTATAATTATTTTCTGATTATATTTATCTTTGACTTGGTATATTGTATTCTCTTTCTTGATTTAAATGATAAGAATTTTAAAGTTCATATACTTTTCTTTGCGTATTTGCCATAAATATTAAATTTCGTGCATGCTAAAATTTTCCCAAGTATGTGTGAAATAAACTTATAAGTAAACTTTAGTTATTGCCTTAACAAGTGCCCTGTGGCAAACGGGGCCATTTTAATTATAGACATATGATTTTAATTAACTTTTTTTCGCCGGGGGGGGTCAATTGTCTTTGCAAAAAAAGAAAGAAAAAAAATAATCCTAGCTAGTTCATGCATTTTCAATTGATAATGGCACACTTATAGCACGGAAAGTAACTAAACATGTAGTTGCAGTTGAAAACAATTGTTTTCCTTTTCTACACTCTACAGGGTCGAACAATAATCTTTCCTCTTTGTGATCCCCACGCAAAATGTAGTTGTACAAGAGCTCCTCTCATATTGGAATTGGACCGTTATATATTTGAACGGCCCATACGGTTGCAGTCCCTATAGTTCTGTCGTTTGAGATCCCAGTTTTAATAAGAGTGGTAGAGCAAACTTGAGGTCCTGCACGAAATGTTCTTTTCTGCTGTTGGACAATTACCGCATGTTTCTAGTTCTGAGATGCATTATCGGATACCAATTTTAGTTTTGATAATCATACAATTGGTTGCCTTGCATCTACGAGGAAAGTTGGAGAAACAGATGTACATCATTACGTGTACCTGCAATTCGAGAAAATCGAAGAAACAAACTTTGCCTTGCTTATACAGCATTCTTAATGATTTTATGTATTTAGTTATGAAACTTTGATAAATTGTTGATTATCACCACAACTGGCAAGTTGGGATTCTTGTGGTCCGAGCAGCTGCCGATATTTGAGCCAGCAAAATTCTATGGTTCGGTTTCCTAAGAACAAAGTTGCTAATTTTTTGTCGATCATTTTTCTTTTCTTTTTGTTCGTTTCTCCATATTTTTTGTTGTCTGATGCTTCACGTAGCCTCTGAAAGTAACTAGCGGCCCCTCCATATGCTGCCTGTTATGGCCAAATGTGATATAGCAAAACCAGTGTGAGCCCCAAGGCAGTTCACGTAATTGGTCTATTCCGTAAACCCGTCGACGACTTCAACAACCACCCGAAATTGGTGCCGTTAACTCCCAGTGAACTCTCTTGATTTGATAAAATATGCTTTCCTGATAACACACCATAAATATGGCCGCAACACGTATTTTTTTTCTTCGATAAGAATATCATATATGACATTGTTGCCCACTTAAATGTAAAGGCCTGAAGCGATTCCTCGATTAATTTCCATAACAGCCGAGTTGTAATGAATGTTTATACCATCTATTTAGCGAGAAGATTTATGTCTCTCTGTGTAAAGTTACATATCTGTGTTCAAAAATAATGTATATGTAATGATTCTGGTGCAGGAATACATGGCAGAGATAGAGGTAAGAGCAGCACACAATGTGCTAGAAGCGTGTGCACAAACCGACTCAATTGACAAGGTTGTGTTCACATCCTCAGCCACTGCTATTCTGTGGAGGGACAATCGCCAGTCGATCTTAGAGGATTTTGACGAAAAGCATTGGACCGACATTAACTTCTGTCGTAAATTCAAGGTATCAATTATTATTATTATTATTATTATTATTATTATTATTTTTCACCAGTTTAAGCTTTCACGTCAACATCTTAATTGCCCAATCAATAGGTTACATATGTGGTTGAAACTTCAGGATTCTAAGTTGAAGGGTCTTAATTTGAATTTAATTGTACGTGCATTTCTAATCACGATGGTATTCTTAATGACCCGTGGAAAGAAAAATTGCTAGTAGCTTAGTCTTACCAAGACGGCAGCTCTGAGTTTGAATTGAGATCATAAATTTTCTTTTCTTCCACAACCTCACCTCAGGATAACCGAAAAAAAAAAAAAAAAACAGAGAGAGAGAAAAGAAAAGGAAAAGAACATTCTCTTTTTCTAGGCAAGAACACAGGGAACACAATTAACATCTACAGCGCCAAAATTTTGATATGGGAAATGTTTTGTACAGTTGTGGCATGCATTATCAAAGACGCTAGCAGAGAAAGCAGCGTGGGCGCTAGCAATGGACAGAGACATATACATGGTGTCTGTCAATGCAGGATTGTTGATGGGTCCTGATCTTTCCATCGAAAACCCTTATCTGAAAGGAGCAGCAGAGATGTATGAAGATGGGGTTTTCGTGGCTGTTGATGTTGATTTCTTGGTGGATGCTCACATTTGCATTTTTGAAGATATATCAGCCTATGGACGCTATTTGTGCTTCAACCACGTCGTCAATCGTCCTGAAGATGCTGTTAAACTTGCCAGTGCATTAGTCCCTGCACCTTCACTGCCTCAAAGGTTAGCGGATTACATACATCTTTGTTTCACTTGATAGAATTATTGAACATTTTATGGTCAGACTGGTCCTCATTGAATGCTTGTGAGTAAGGAAAAACTGTCATTTCTCATTTTCTAGTGATTTATACTGCTAAGATCATGCTCCTTTTCATCCTAAATTGAAAAAGGAAAAAAGAAGAAAAGAGCAATAAAGGAATACCGCCCGATGACGTTCCATGCATTGCTCAGATATTTTGGCACTAGCATTCATGCTAATTATACTTGTCTCTTTGTCACGGACAGTTTGGATCAGGACACGAGAATGATGCAACAGAAGATAAACAACAAGAAGCTGAACAAGTTGATGATTGATTTTGAGAGCAGAGGAGAATCCCAGGTGGATCACTAGACGCCTGTCTAGCTATATAATAAATGATGATGATGGAGCTTAAAGGCTCTGTTTTCTGCTCTTTATTGATTGAATTGGATCGCTTGGCCTATTAATCTCTCTTTCTGTCCGTTTTTTATTTTTTTTTATTTTTTATTTTCATTTTTGGGGTTTCAGAAGCTCAAATAGCACACCCTTACTATAAAAACAAAAACGTGTTTTAGCCAAAAAAAAGTTATTAATTAAAAATTTAGACCTTTTATCTTTAAAGTATCAAATTTTAATTCTGTAAAAAAATAAAAAATTTATAAAAATAAAATAATCATTTTTATTACCTAGTTTATAATCCAGTCGACGACCTTGTAATGAAAAAAAAAAAAAAAATCAATTGGAGAAATTGTAGTGTCTTTCAATATTGGCATAGGACTCGTCCAAGTTCTTCGATCTTTTATTGACTACCAATCTGACTGTCCAAAAAACTGTACATCAAAAATAAAATAACGAGGACCGAGGAAGTTAAAGAAGATTCTTCTAGTTCTTTTGGATACGTCTTCTCATTCCATAAGGTTATGACACTTTCAAGAGACAATGCCCCTTTGGTTCAATTTATCAAATGGCAGCAAAGCATCATTGAAACACTCACGTTATGCGCGAAGGCTCCCTCCGACTTCAATGAAAAATTAGCATCCTTACCAATTCCGCTCGTTGTCATAAAGTAGCAAAACCTAAAAGCTCTGGCCCTCAGTTTAGCCCGATAGTCTGGTTTACCTTGGTCTACTTTCAGGGTCATAGTTTAAAGTTAAATAGTGGCTCCCAACGAAAACAAGGATAATGCTACGCTGGTGAAGTCCACACCCCCATTAAAATATATTTCTTTGAAGTTCATTTTTTTAAAAAAATTATATAATGTACCTTTAAAAACAATAAAATATTTTAAAAAAAAGCAATAAAATGTGTATGAAGGGCAATAAAAGTGCAATATAACTTTGGTTGTGCCTTGTACGAGACTTCATATATATTTTATTATGTTTCTCGTATATTTTGTTAATTTTTATATATAACATATAATTACTTTTAAAAAAATTAAGATTTTAAAAAATATTTTAATATAAATGAAGTCATTCGCACTGGCCCCGGACCCTTCCCATATAATGGAAAAAGAGAAAACGAGACAACTACTCGAAATGTTGGTGATCATGGCAATCGATGTTTAAAATTCATACATAATATAAAGCATTATAAATCTAAGAGGTTCCTCTCTTTTAAGTTTTGCCTTTGTTTTGCTTATTTGGCAATCTATCTAGTGAAAGAAAATAACTGTTAAATCAATAGACATTTAATATTGTTATAACCAAAACTAAGACTTTCGAAGCTCAATTAATTCTCAAGGGAGAATACGCATAATTAAGAAGAGCATATATGTACTAAATACAATGCCTTTTTTTTTTTTTTTTAGCTAATCGAAAAGAGTTGAATTCAATTGGATATTTAAAATTATTCAAATGTACCGCTTAGAAGAGCTTTTTTTTTATTTTTTTATTTTTTTATGGTAGTTACTGACATCCTCATAACTTCCTATTTCTATCAATATAAGAAGAAGGAAAAAAAAAAAAAAACAAAGTTTACGGTAAAACAAAATTTTTTGATACATTTCCATACAAAGTTATCTTGTAGTTTGCAAAGCACGCGGCGGCAATTCTCTTGTATTATTCTGTTTTTGATGCTCCTATAGCACTTGTCGATACCTATTTTTCGGAGCTTGGAAGGGGAACTTGTTCATCCATCTGGGATACCAACCAAATTGAACATCCTAATAAAAGCTTACTAGTGGGGTTTTTATTTAGCAACCGCAACCAATATGTGAAAACGCACGCAGCCAACACCAAGATGTCTTTCACAAAGTCGGCTTCTGCGTTGTATCTATTGTCATTTGGCATTCTCTTACAAATGGTTGTCGGACCAGACCCGATCTTCCACACATGTTTAGGCCCTCCCTTCGATGCCAGTGACCCTTTTTAATCCTACCTTAACCAGGTTTTCGACACCCTCAAATCTCGAGTTCCTATTGCAGGTTATGGCTCAGGCAGCGGTGGACCCGGAGACCAAGTGTATGGCCATGCTCTTTGCAGACGTAATGTCAAAGGCCCCGGTTGCACAAAATGGGTGGCAGAGGCCGAGGGCGAAATTCGAAAGCTTTGTCCTTCGACTAAAGCAGCCCTTTATTTGGTATGACAATTGTATGTTGAGGTATTCAAGCGAATACATCCTTAACAATGTTGACTACCGACACTATTTCTCTATTTGCAACCCACACAAAGTGCCACTGATGCTTCGGTATTCAATAGAAAGAAAGATAGGCTTCTTAGCCAGTTGGAGACCCAGGCCCACACAAGTAGCCAGCCAACTAAATGCCACAGGAGACATAGAGGTAGGAGATTCACGAAAAATATATGGGTTGGCTCAATGCACAAGGGATCATTATCTGAGTAATTGTAGGAAGTATCTTCATCAATTCATCCCTAGGCTTGGAGGCCGTTGTAATGGAAAACGAGGTGGGCAACTCGCTGCTGGGAGTTGCAGCATTAGATACCCTTTTGAGAATGTTTAATAGTTGAGGATTGGGATTAGCGGGTAAACCCATCCGTTCTGTACCAAATGGGAAGATACTGTTTAAATGGAAGATAACTATGTTGTACTAGCAAAATTAAAAATTAAGCTATCGAGTAGATAGGGCTGCGAAAGAGTATAACTAAGCTGAGTTCCGACATGTTTGAGTTTAGCTTGTTTAATAAATATGTCTGAAAATGTGCTTTGGTATTGGTGCCTTTTACTTACCAACCGAGTTCAATCCGAGCTTAGCGTTATCAAGTCAAACCTTTGAGATTTTATGAATAGCCTGTTGAACATTTTAATTTTAACGTGAATAATCAAAATTGCAAAAATTTATTATTGTAAATAAAATTATTATAATAAAAATATTATTTTAATAAAATTAATCAATTAAAAAATAAGGGTTTAATTCTAATATATAAATATAAATATATATTTCATATAATTTTAAAAATAAGACCAACAAATTTATTCTAATAACATAATAAATAATTTTTTTAACGACCATGTAAATGAAATTATAAATAAATTATTTACAAATATTAACGAACTTGATTTATTTTTATTTTAGTTTAATTTATTTAATAAATGACTTTTAAATTTAAGTTTAAATGCCATTTGTTTAGATAAATGAATGAGTTCGTGTGAACTTTTATTGAGCTAAGTCACCTAACTTTTAATGAATGCATTGGTTCATTTGCAGGCATACAAGCATGACGGTGATGTTGAAGGAAACCAGGAAATTAGAGGGCTTATGAATGGTTGCAAATAGAAGGAAACAGAAAAGCATGTGCCAAGTTCGCAGAGAAAAAGGAAATGGGTAGTTGATAAGTGGCAGATAATAAATCATTTTTCAGGTAGTCTGTAAAGCAAAATTTACATGTTAAAACAGACTTGCGATGTTTAACGTCTGAAGACGAGAAAGTTTCACAATATTACATCTTAACGATTACGTCACCTCCACGACTACCGTAGTTGACCCACCTAACTACAGTTTGATTACAGTATAGATATTGCTGCAGACGAGTTGACATAATTGTTAAGAATTTAGTGACTTGGTTTACTAAGAACTTACTCAAATTTATTTATATACATAAATGAGTGGTACTAAAGTTTAATTTCAAAACTTTGTAATGAATAAGTTACAATTGAATAAGAGTATGCTCACTTATTTATATTTGTGAATAACTCATTTATTATCATTTGAAAGTTTTTCCAAGGTTATTAAAAAATTCATTTAGTGTATTATTAGAAGAATTTTGTTAAGTTCTTTTATATATTTTATGTTATGTTTGTAACTATATAATATTATTAAATATTTTCTATCATGATCCGAAATAGGGCTTATGATTGGCATAGCACTCTAGGTAGTAACTGCTAGGGATAATGCAAACTTGTAGGAAAAAGATTAAAAAAAAAAAAAAAGACAATAACAACCATCATACTAAGATATACAAAATATCATTTTAACTCATGAATCTTGATATATAAACAAAGTGCATGATAATATAATCCATAATCTTATTATGCGAGTAAAACATCATATTGTCACATGGATGCTAGCCTTCAATTCATATTTGGACATGAAAATAAGGAAATAAATCTTCAAAAAGTTCTAAATCTTTGGAAACCTTTACAATTGAGTTCTAAATCTTTGTAAGTTCTCAACTTAGTCCTAAAACTTAAATTTTCATTCTATATGAGTCTTTTTAAATAAAAATAGATAAAATTGTTAGGTACATAATTTGATTTTATAGATATTCTTTTAAAATATGCTTAAAAATTATAAAATACACTTATATACTTATTTTATTAAAATTTTCTCTTTTGTCTTATATCTAAAAAATAAAAATTTTAAATGATTTCCTCGTAGATTTAAAAAATATAAGAAAAATTTAGAATTTTTATTTTTTTGCATGTGAACAAAAGGAGAGAATTTAGCAAATTATGCTCATAAATTTATTTTTATGGCATATTTTGAATGTTTTTTTTTATACAATCTCTGTTAAGTTAAACTACAAATTAAATAATTTAATCAATTTATGTATAAAAAAAGATTCATATAATGAAAATAAAAAATTAAAGACTTATTTGAAAACTAAAAAGGTCTCAAAATTCAATTACAAAAATAATCAAAAGTTTAAGACTTTCATAAAACTTATTTATGAAAATAATTATGATAAAAGCTTTAAATAACTTGATTAAAAATGCTAGAAATCCAATGGAGCCTAACGATAATAATGATCAAGATAAACCATAATATAATACTAAAAAACTTTGCTAAGAATTCAAGAACATTAAAGGATGGCCATGTATGTCATAAGCTAATTGAAATATATTAAAAATCATGCAATGAGTATGATAATTCAATAAATATTTATAACATGTATAATATGAGAGACAAATGTAATCAAATAAGAATAACAAAATAAAATATGATTTGTTCTATCATATAAAAATGTATAAGAAAAAATGAATTTAACAATTGGAAATATAGTTTGGTACTACTTATACATTTATATATACATAAAATGTAAAATTCTATACATAAAGGAAAAAAGGAGATGGGGACTAAATTATTTATCTATCTATATATATAGTAACAGGGGAGATCTTATGTTGTGACCATTGGCTAGCAACGATGTGCAAATTAGCTATCATTCACTTTGTAATCATAACAAAATATAACAATTATGAAGAAATTAATTTTTATTATGTTATTTTCAAAGGGTTCATTTTAATTACAATTTTTTTTTAATTAGCATCAACCAATCCTATAATTGAAAAATAAGCTCCAAAGGTTTATAATCTCATAACCAATCACTAACTAATGAATAATCATCAATTATCCTATTCAAATGGATCCAAATTATTGATCTTTTATGATAACTAATAAAAAAAAATAAATCAAGTTTCTAAAACATGAAAATCCTAAAACAAGGAGCAAATTAAACATGATAAAAAGACACTTCATCATACACATATATAAGTTGATCCGACTAGTCATTCTCCTCTACCTAAGGTTTTTAATTATTTTAGAAACAATTACCAAGTCCTTTACATGCAAATTGTTTGAATTCCCAAAAAAATTTTCTCTTTATTAAATTGTAAGTATTTAATAATTTACATATGTATATAAGTAATATGCCTAATACATTGGACATAGAATAACCACTAATAAAATATAAACAGAAGTATTATTATAACTAAGGTTGTGAAGATGATAATGTGTCCTTTGTTGAATTTATAAAGAGTAAAAGTAGAAACATAAACATCAAAATTGAGATAAATGAAAATGACAAATAACAATGGAACTAATGGAATTGCACCTCAAACTCCTTAAAGTGACACATTATGATCTATTTTCCTTTCAAATATAAAATTTCATAGTTTGAGACATGCACTTTTACCTAAACTACCACAAGTTGATCAACAAGTTTTGGAATTTATAAAAAATACTTCTAAATCATATTTGGCTTTGATACCTTTTATGGAAGTAGACATACATGTTTACTATTTTTGGTATTAATTTCATATAAAAATTTCAACTTATTATTTAATTCAAATTTCCAAAATGCATGTTGTTTAGTAAAAAAATTAAATTAAATTAAAAAATAAGCCTAAATTCAACTATGAATTTACTCAACTTTTCCTATTCAAAAATTATGAAATTTTACAAATATAACATAGACTTTATTATAAAATTTTTGTAAATTTTTACATTAAAATTCAAAGTGAAAAAAGGTTACTTTAAATTCAATTTAAATCTAAAAAGATTGACCAAACTTGCACATTTTTATTTACTAGCTCAATTAAATTTAATTCTTTCCATTATTCACTTTTTCAATAGTATATTAAAATTATCCAATCTTCATATTAACTTACCTAATCAATCAAAATACCTATTAAACTAAAATTAAAACAAAAACATCAAAAGTTCATTTAAAATTTGAAATCCTTGACATATGTTTTTGTATCCAATCCATTAAAATATCCACTAAACTAAAATTGAAACAAAAGTATCAAAAGTTCACTTAAAATTTAAAATTCTCAACCTAAGTATTTGTTCTTGTATAAATCCTCTACTTTAAACTTAAATATCCTCAAATCACTGCTTAAATATGTTCCTACAATTCTTAATGACTTTAATTTGTCAATTAAGACTTGATTGGAGGATGATTATCATTGGAAATTCAATTAGGGACTCAAAAGTCAAGTTAGAAAGAAAGAGAGAAAAGAAGGGAAAAAATTGCTTAATGCAATTAAGGAGATATGAGTGATGATGACTACATTAGCATGGGGGAGGTGAAGGATGATGATAAGGGGTTAAATTAAGAGGGGCTGAGCAATGGAGAAAGAAAAAGGAGAAGGAGAAAAGAAAAATACAATATGAAAAGCAAAAAGGAGAAGAAAAGAAAGAAAAGAGAAAGGATCAATCTAGTGTGGAAAAGTCTAAGTTTCAATTAATAAAAAAAAATTGATTTTTTATAAGTCAAAATATAAAGTTGGATAAAGTTAATTAGTTTCTAGATGAGAGATCCATCTAAGTTGGCATTTACAATGATTGTGTAGGTCATTATTAATGAAATAAGGTTAAAGGGTTGTTAGGATTACATTAGGTAAAATATATAGATGTTGACTTAATCAAAGTAAGATTGTTATTAGCATGTTTAAATTTGTCCAAGATGGCCACTTTGCCTTAGTTGCTGGGGTTTGATTGTTAAGCATATCTTAAATGGATTTGAAGTATCCAAACTTACTCCATTAGGTGTAAGTGCTTGCAAATAAGCTCAAGCTTGTATAAGATGGTTACATTGCCCTACCTTTTTAGCTCGAGTGCAAAATGCATTCTTAAACACACCCACAATTGCCAAGAATTAGAATGCGACCTAATGAACCCATCAAGGACCTACCTTCTTTAATTAATACTTATTCACGATCTTTCTAAATGCTCTTGCATATAAAGCCATCATTTAAAAACCTTTCTTAGCTCCAATTTATCATTATTAATGTCTTACTCCTACTTTAGAGTTTCTCACCTCTTATGACAACTTTTGAATTTACTTTACCTTTTTTACCTCTTTAACCTATTGTTGAGAGCTGCAACCTGTAGTTGCTTTAACAACCTATAATATGCCATATTCTCATCATGTAAAATCTTTATATTTGTCTTATGTATCTTCCTTTATATGTTCCTTTCCTCAAGGAACGATGTTATCTTCTTTTTTCAAAAACTAAGCTAGTATAAAACCTTTATTGTCACTACATTCCTACTTAAGAGACATTCTTGCCTTTCTTTCTTTCTCATGGATTATTTGATGCCAATTACCCAAGCCTAAAATAATTAAAACCATTTTAAAGTACCTTTGCTCATAGATTTCTTTTTGCTTGCTTTTTACTTGAAAGACTAGCTAACTTCAAAGAGATGTAACTATTTCTTTCATGATTTACTTTATGAATTAAGTACCCATGTCCAAAATGCTCATTTTATTCTTTAAGGAAGCCCTCCCTACTAGGGAGTGTTTGTCTTCTTAGCTTGTTCATTTTCTGACCTTAGCTTTATTAAAGATCTCAAATTAATGTTTCCTCCTTACTTGTTAATGCCATTTAAAGACACCTAACACATTGTTAAGAAAAACACCTTATGTTCTCATAAATTTCAAACTATAAGATATAGTTTATGTCATATTTATTTTAAATGCTTATTGGCATATTTTAACTAACAAAATATGATTATGACAATTTCATTAGGATAAGTGTTAGCCTTTTAGAGTCTTTGATACAAAAATACAAACATTGGCAATGCCTTATTCCAATGCTTAACATGGAGTCGGCATGAGTTGGGCACGTCGAAAGAAATAAAGCAACAGTAGGGAGGGGTTAATATGCAAGGTAGCAAAGTTAGGAGAGGTAGAATACAGGCTTTGACATTGGCACTAAGTAAGGATGCATGTGTTGTGGTAGGGCATTGGCATAAAGAAGGAGCGTGTTGGATTACTAGTTTGGCAGTAGGTTGTACAAGTAGGTTACTAATTGAGGGAGTGATCACCCAAGCACTCCAATGTGTCCTCCTACTAGAAGGCTAAATTCCCTAATACTCTTTAAAGGGGGGTATACATGTCTCCTTTGAGAGGTTAGCCAAGGAACAAATTAGCTAACAATAGCTTCACAGGTTGGTTACGGTAACATAAAAGACTGGCGCACGGGTAGGGGTTCAAGCTAGCAACATAATAAGAGTACACAAGCTAGGTGGTAAAAGGACAAGTGGCAGCATGGGTAAGGTTTTACCCATGCGCCATGAAAAAAGGAGTTCTTGGGACTTGGGGCAGAACCATCAAACCTCTGTAACTTTATCTGCAGAGATCATAGGGAGGGATAAATACATGTGTCGATATGTTGGCAGACTCTCCTTGAAGCAAGGAGAATACGAGCAGACAACAGATAAAGATTGAACCAGTCTAATGTGAAGTGGTAAGCTCTCAATGAATGCAGACCTATATTCTGCTTAGTTTATAAGAAGTACTCCTAGTAGTAGGGAATGCTACACTAAGCATGATTGGCTTGACAACCAAATCATGCAACCTATATGTATGTATGTAAGGTGTCAACCAAAGGACACCAACTAGAACACTAGAAAATTGAGAAAGAGAAAGTGTAGAAAGAGAAACACTTATAAGAAGTCTTAGCAATCTTTTGTACTTTAGGGAAAGTAATAAAGGTTAGAAAGTTTTCCTATAACAGTGCTCTAACCTTTCTGTGTGTGTAAGTTGGCTGAGACTAAGTGGGCTATTTAGTGCCATCATAAGGCCAAAAATTTGTATGAAATGGTTGGCCCTGTGACAATTGGTATTAGAGAAAGTTTGATTCATGTTTGTAAGATCAGGACTTGATATAGTTGGTAAGCGGATGTCCAAGATTGAAAAGGCACTTAGTGATGCCTCTGAGGAGCATGTCCTCTCAATCTTGGCAAGGCTTGATGAACTGGAGAAATTGGTAAGTTTCTTACAAAATTGTTATGATAGTCTTGATGGTTCTTGGGTGCTGTCCTTTAGTGATATAGAATGTGATGTTAGTATCCTTAAAAAGGCCATAAGTAGCCAACTCAATGGTGATATTGAGTCATCCAAAAGAATAAATGTTCTTAAACCTAAGGCCTTTAGGAGGGAACCAGATGCCAAAACCATTGAGAATTTCTTGTGGGACATGGAGCAATACTTCATGGCTACAAGGATGCATAAAGAGGAAAAGGTGACCCTTACTGGTATATATCTAGCAAAGGATGCTAAATAATGGTGACAAACGAGGTTTGATGATGATATGAGTGTTGGTAGATCTCGAATAGAGACATGAGAAAGCCTAAAGAAGGAGTTAAAAGATTAATTCTTTCTCTGTAACACATCGTGGGTTATACGGGACTCCCTAAAGAAACTAAAGCATAATGGCACGGTGTAAAATTATATAAAGGAATTCAGTTCCTTTATGCTAGAAATCCACAACATGTTAAATGAAGACAATCTCTTCAACTTCCTTTTGGGTCTCTAATTGTGGGCTCAAATTGAGCTTAATAGGTAAGGTGTCAAAGATTTGCCATCTACCATAACTACTGTAGATACGTTGGTTAATTTTCCACTTAACAAGTCCATAGATTGTGATGTTGGGGGAAAGCAATAACAGTAGCAACCTAGAGACAAAGGAAAGAAGAAGATTGAGGCAAAAAGAATGAGAAACACTAGGACGACAACAAGGACAAAGGAAAAGATGTCCTATAAAACCAAAGTAAAGGCAAGTCCAATTCTGGTTGTTTTATTTGTAATGACCCTTACCATGCTAAGGAATGCCTAAAAAGGGAAAAGTTAAGTGTTATAGTTGCTAAGAAGGGGGCAGATGATGTCAGCCCATCTCATGTCAATCTTCTGTAGTTAGTAGATGTAGTTCAAAGGGAATGTTTACCATAGGCTAACCTGATGTATGTGAAGATTGAGCTTAGTAATTGGGAGTTGATGACAATGATAGACATTGGTGTCACCCACAACTTTATTGCCAAATGAATGGTGGAGTCGCTAGGCCTAAAGGTCATAAAGAGTGATAGCCAAATCAAGGTAGTGAATTCGGCCGCCTGTGAGGTGCTTGGCATAGCTAGAGGTGTGAAGGTAACCATTGGTAATTGGATTGGCAATCTTAACTTTACAATTATGCCATTGGATGACTTTAATGTCATATTGGGTGTTGAGTTCTTTACATATGCAAAGGTTGTATTACTGCCTCATTTAGTTGAGTTAATGATCATGCATAAGAATCATCCATGCTTCGTTGCAAGTGAAATTACTTCTTTAGCAGATGTTGGGGGAAAGTTGTGCAGTATGATTTTAGCGATGTAGGTTAAGCATGGCTTAAAGAAAGGAGAAGCCACCTACTTAGCAACCTTAATTGAAGTTAAGGAGGTGACAACCTTCAAGGTGTCTAATAGTGTTGCTAATCTATTAAGAGACTATGTAGACATGATGCCTTTAGAGCTATCAAAGTGTCTCCCCTCAAGGCCTGCCCAGGACCACCGGATTGATTTGATTCCAAGTTTCAGACCTCTGGCTTAGGCCCCTTATCACATGAGTCCAATAAAGTTAATCAAATTGAGAAAGTAATTGTCAAAGTTGCTAGATACTGACCTAGTCTAGCCCTTTAAAGCCCCTTTTGGTGCCCCTATGTTGTTTCAAAAGAAGCATGATGGCTCTTTACAAATATGTGTGGACTACAAGGCCTAAAACAAGGTCACAGTAAAGAACAAGTATCTTATCTCATTGATTGTAAATTTGTTCAATCGGCCAGCAAAAGCCTTTTATTTCACGAAGCTAAACTTGCGATTGGGGTACTGGCAAGTCCGGATTACAGAAGGAGACTACGTGCATCATATGCTATGGCTCATACGAATTCCTGGTGATACCCTTCGGTTTGACTAACGTCCCTATTATTTTTTGCAATTTGATGAATGATGTATTTCATGATTTTATTAATTACTTTATGGTAGTATACTTAAATGATATTGTTGTGTATAGTGAATCTCTTAAGGATTACTTGACTCACTTTAAAATGGTATTCTTATTATTAAGAGAACACCAATTGTATGTGAAAAAGGAAAAGTGTGAGTTTACCTAGTAGAAAATTGGGTTCCTCGAGCATAAGGTCAATCAAAGACTGGTAAGAATGGATAAGGGAAAAGTTTAGGCCATTGTAGAATAGTCACCTCCTACCAAAGTATCGAAATTGCAGTCTTTTCTTGGCTTGTATAATTACTATAAGAATTTTGTGCAAGGTTACTCCAAAAAGATGACCTTTCTTATCGATTTGCTCAAGAAAGACCGACCCTAAAGGTGGAGCACGGAATGCCAAGAAGTCTTTAACAAGTTGAAGGCAGTAGTGTCCACGGAGCTGGTACTGTGGCTGCCCAACTTTAAAGTGCACTTTGAAGTCATTACTAACGCCTCCAACAAAGCCATTAGTGGTGTGTTGATCTAGGAAGGGCACCCTATAGCTTACAAGAGTCAGAAACTTAATGAGGCAAAACAATAGTACTTAGCTTATGAGAAGGAAATGCTTGCTATAATGCATTACCTTCGTCTTTGGTAGGTGTATTTGCTGGGTACCAAGTTTGTTATCCAGATAGATAACATGGCTAACACCTTCTTCTAAACCCAAAAGAAGCTCTTCGTAAGACAAACCTAGTGGTAGGAGCTCTTAGTGGAGTATAATTTTGTATAGGAATATAAGTCGGGAAGGTAGAACTAGGTGGCAAATGCCTTAAATCACATAATGCAAAGAGTTGTAACTACCCTTACCAAAATGCAAAGTGACTTGCTAGGTCGAATCAAGTTATAGGTGCTGCATGACAACGATTATCAAAAACTAGTGTAGTAGGTGAACAAAGGCATATTGAGGTAATACTAGCTGGATGATGGACTATTACACGTGGAGGGTAATAGGTTATATGTTCCTAAAGGTGCAGGCCTTGGGAGGGAGATCTTGCAAGAGTGCTATGACTCCTAGTGAGCTAGTCATCCAAGCATAGAGTGGATAATAGCCTTATTGGCCCGTAGCTACTATTGGCTAAAGATGGAAGACAACGTTAAGGAATACGTAAAGACATGCATTGTCTATCAACAAGACAAAGTTGAAAAGCAAAAAGGAAGTAAGGTTGCTACAACCATTACCTATTCCAACGAAACCTTAGGTGTTAGTTTTGATGGACTTTATTGGTGAATTTCCAAAGTTAATAGCAAAAGTTCCATTATGGTGGTGGCTAATTGATTCTTCAAGTATGTTGTGTTTGTTCCAGCCTCATCTTCATGCTAAGTATAGGGGGCTACCAAATTGTTCTATAAACAGGTGGTAAAATATTTCAGTTTGTTAGAAGATATTATGAGCAATCAAGACTCTTGCTTTATAGGCAAATTTTGGACAATTTTGTTTAACATGATAGGATTAGAGTTAGAGTTTTCCACTACCAACCATCCTCAAACAAATGACCAAAAGGGGCAAATTAATGACCTATTGGAGGAGTATTTTTGGCATTACATGATTACAAGCCAATAAAATTGGCTAAAGTTACTGGATTCTGCACAGTTTTGCTACAATCTTCACTAAGCATCATCAACAGGGATGAGTCCCTTTGAGTTGGCGATGGGGCATCAGCCTTTTACTCCAAATGAGATAACACGAATAAGTCTTTGAGGGAAGTGTCCAGCAGCCTACCGGTATGCTCGTTTGAAATAGAAGTTGTTCGACGAGGCCCACAATAGCTTAAATAAAGCTACCCAGCATATGAAGAAGTATACGAACAGGGGAAGGCAAGACTTTGAGTTCCAAGTTAGGGATAAAGTTCTACTCAAACTGACTTTTTAAATATGGAAGAAGATTAGTAGTAAAATAATGCATCACGAGTTGATTCCCAAGTATGACGACCTATTTATGGTGGTAAAGAAAGTTAGCAATGTTGCTTATTGGTTACAACTACCATAAAGGTTGAAGGTCCATCCAACCTTCCACGTGAGCTTCTTGGGACCCTTTCATGAGGAAAATGGGGTTAAACCTCCAAGGAGGCAAATAAAGCATACTCCCCTAACCATTCAATCGGATTTCTAGATTCAAATGGAGAAGATTCTAGACCAAAGGATGTAGGGACAAAGTAAGAAGAATCATCAGGTTGAATACTTGGTAAAATGGAAAGATGTTACGGATAGCAAGGCTAGTTGGGAGAGGGACGTGACGTTGTGGTAGTTTGAGAAGTAAATCTAGGGCTACTAATCAACCTTACCAATGAGGACATTGGGTTCAACAGGTAGAGGTGGTTTGTTAGCCCTTTAAAGTCCTCGATACAAAAATGCAAACATTGGCAATACCTTAAGCCAGTGCTTAGTATAGAGTTAGTGTGAGTCGGACACATTGAAGGAAATAAGGTAATTATAAGGAGGGGTTAATGTGTAAGGTAGCAAAGCTGAGAGAGGCAAAATGCGAGCTTTGATATTGGCACCAAGCAAGGATGCATATGTCACGGTCAAAAGGCAGTAGGTTAGGGCATTGACACAAAGGAGAAGGGTGTTAGATCAGTAGTTTGACAATAGTTTATGCAAGTAAGCCGCTAATTGAGGGAGTGATCACTTAAGCACTCCAATATGTCATCCTACTAGAGGACCAAAATCCCTAATGCTCTTTAAAGGGAGGTATACATGTCTCTTTTAAAAGGTTAGCAAAGGAACAAATTAGCTAACAACAACTCTGTATGTTAGTTACAGCAACATAACAAATTAGTACACGAGTAAGGGTTTAGGCCAATAACACAATGGGAGCACACAAGCTAGACAACAAAAGGATAGATGGCAATATGGGTAAGGTTCTACCCATATATCATGAAAAGAGGAGTTTATGGGATGTGGGGCAGAACCACCAATCCTCTACAACCTTATCTGTAGAGATCATGGGAAAGGATAACTGCATAAGTTTAATAGGCTAGTAGGCTCTCCTTGTAACAAGGAGAATGTGGGCAGGTAGCAAATGAACTTTGAACTAGTCTAACATAAGATGACAAGCTCTTTATGAATGCAAACCTATGTTTTACCTAGTTTGTAGGAAGTACTCTTAGTAGTGGGGACTGCCCTACTAAGCATGATTAACTTGGCAGCCAAGTCATGTAGCCTATATATATGTATGTAAGGTGTCAGCTAAGGGACACTAACTAGAACACTAGAAAACTGAGAAAGAGAAAGTGTAAAGAGAGAAACACTTGTAAAAGGTTTACAATCTATTTCCTTTTCTGTATGCATGCAATAAGCTAGAGCGTGATAAACATTAACATGGATCACTTGAGCATTGACTTTAAGATCTATTGTGTACATTGCCACCAAAGTTGTCAAAGCATTAAAGACTTAATTGTTTTCACAAGGCATATTAAAGGTGATCTGATCAAATTTCTTTGACAATTATTTGATGTCTAAGTGGTATGAAGCAAGCTTATAGTATCATGTTTTCCATTAATTTAATAGTTGATAGAGGACTAATGTTGAGTCACTATATACCTTAGGACTTATAACTTTCATCTCTAAGGTATACAGTAAACCTATAACACACTTTTTAATCCACTATGGTATCATTTACTTATAAGGTGTCCTTATAAATGATTTTAACCTTGTCTCAAATCTCCTTTGTCATCTTACATGATGAAACCTTATTATATTCATTAACTCTTAAGCCACAATAAAACATATAAGTAACTTTAAAGTTAAAGCTTTAGATCTCTAGGCTTTTATGGTAAACTAACTCTCATTCCTATTAGTGCTCACTTATAGGACTTTTTTAAGACCTCTCTTAACGATTTGCCAAAGTTCATAATTATGGAATTAGATATACATGATCATTTTATCTTTCTAGTAATTATAGTTAAAACCATCAAAGATAAGGGGGCTAAGAATGTTTCAACCTTCAATATAACATATGGTTATAAAGGATATCATAGATTAACTCTAGGAGGTTAGGTCTGTGAAATAGATACCAAACTTTAATGCCATTTGATGGTCCCAAAGGCAACCTAAGAAAGGAAGTGAATTAGATTTGTTTGATTTTACTACTCAACTCTCACTCAATCCTATCTCTAAAGAGTAATAATAAAATATCTAATAATAAATAATAATGTAAGCAATATAAAGAATTGAAAATATAAAGAGAAAAAGGAAGAAAAATCAAACACAATGATTTATAGAGATTTAACCATTTTTTAAGCCTACATCATCTTCTCAAAATCACTACTTTAAGAGTTTTCAAACTACTATCACAATCTTCATCCTTAAGTGAAGATCAGATCCTTTACAACTTTACTTGTTAATCTAATGTCAAACTCATTAATCACTCTACTTGTTGATATAGTGCTAAGCTTACCAATCACTCTACTTTTTAATCTAATGTCAAGCTCATTAATCACTCCACTCGTTAATCTAATGCTAAGCTCACTTTTAAAACATTTAAGTCACTTAACTTTGAATACAAAACTATACAAAATTTTCTCATAAAATTAGAATATTTATCACCCTAAAACATTATGCCCTCTTTCTCTATTTTAATCTATCAAAATATATCTTTTTTTTACTCAAGACATTCAAGACATATAGTTTATTTACATACATCAATATATAAATATGTAATTGAGTATATCTTAACATATAAAGAGTAAAACACAATTTGAACCAAATATAAAATGTTTGTTTTTGAGGTATCAATTGATCATTGGGTAATTTTGGTTGACCAATCCAAATTTTTTAGAACTTTTCAACTTCTACATTTTTATCGTATCGATCGACCTATCTGTTCAATCAACCAACTTAAAATCTCTATAATTTTTCAACTTTCAACATAACATGCTTTTATACATCCAATTGATCATAATGACTAATGTAGTTAATCAATTAAGACTTTCTAAAACTTTTTAGTATCTTCAAGTCTTTGCTTTCGTGCTAAATTTCTTTCCTCTTTTTGCATAATATTTTTTTCAATATCATTCAAAAACATTTCCTTTCTCTTTCACAATCTTTTCATATATTTTCCATAATCTTATTCAAATTCAAATTTCTTTCCTTTTTACTCACAATTTTATTTAAATTCTTTCCTTCATTTTAACTTAACAACTAGTACTCCTTTTAGTAATCACCCATAACTTTCTCTACAAAATCTCAAATCATGTATTCTTTTACATTGAAAACTAAACTGAAATATCTTTTCAATCATGTATGTTCATCATCTAAGTTAGGTCTAACTATCCATGGCATTTTCCAAAAATTAATTGATATAGTTTTCCCTAATAATTTGGACACACTCCAATATTTGGGTCATATTTTCCTCCACACATTTCTAATTAATGCATAACTAATGACATTGAAAACTAGATAGGTTTAACTTTCCAAACATGTACAATAGTGTTTAGAAATTGACTAATAGTTGGCTCATTTCTGTTGTGTTGCTTATGTTACTTCCTTTTATATTTATGGGTCCATGTCATTCAACCTTGCCACTAATGACACTCAAACAAACACATTAGCAACACTCAACGTTTTGTTATCATCAAAACACAATATCAAACCTTCGAGTCACAAATATAAAATAAAGTGACAATAATACCATTTCATTACAACTAACCTACAAACACTACTAAAGTTACCACCAAAATGCCACTGCACCTAATTTTTTTGTTACCCAACTCAACAACACCATTAGACCAATGAGACCAATGACAAAAATAGTAACAACAATTCGTATACATAGCAAAACCCTCCTATCATGTGTCCTATCTCTCTCCATACTACTCACTCTCTTCAACAATTCAAGAATAATTTGCCTTGATCTATCACACATTGGAGAATCCGTATAATGGAATGTACCGCATCCTCCATCTTACTATATAAATCACAAGGATGAAATGTACCACATCCTCTGTCTTGCTATATGATCACAAGAAATATATATATCATTAAACTCTTTTTAATAAATTAAATTGCAAAGGCATCACAAAATCCTTCAGCAATTACCCTAAAACGCCCACGACATACAGATCTTCTCCTTGGGTTCAACTCAGTCCATGATATTTGCAGCACTTTTTCTTTGCCACGTTGGCACATCACCTCCTTAAGTCTTCTTTATGGAAACTTGAATTATTAATTTAATGTTATTGTAATTAGCAATTATGGCAATTTAAGATAATTAGCATTTAGCCGTTAACTAAACAATTGAAAAAAGGAACATATACGGGATAGCAGTGCGCCAACAACAAAGTCAAGTACAGATGATAGTAAATTTAAATTAAATTATTAGATTCTTAAATATAAATTTACACAAATCATAATATTTTACATTTTTAGGTCCAAAAAAGGCAAAAATTCTTAAATAAGACAAAAGCAACCAATAAATAAATGAAAAGGAGCAAGAACGAGCCAAGATTATAGAGTATACAACAGAAGGCATACAAGACCGAGAGGGGAAAGGGGGGGAGAGAGAGAAGCCAGGAATGTGGAACCCTTCAATGAAACAAATGCATGTTTAAGGTGGCTACTTCTTTGCAGTGTAGCCATGCTTTTTCTTTGCAATGTAGCACTACTTTGGGTTGCAGCAAAATGTGTCAATCAGGTCTGATGCGGAAGAAAGGAGGAGAAAATAGACAATCATTGAATTGAAAATAAACAGTTGAATATTTTACCTTGTCTAGAGAGAGAAATATGAATATAAATACAATTTAATTTATTTATTTTTTAATTTAATAAATTATTTATTTTACATTAAAAATCACATTTTACTATTAATTAAATTCAATTAAAATGTAATTATAATATTTAGAACTAAATTGAAATCTCCAAAACATTTAGTTATCCCCCTAGGACTACATTAAAAGAAAAAAAAAACTTAATACTAAAAACATAGTTATCCCCTTATTTGGGCCTCAAACAAATGAACAAAAGAAAAAAAAAAAAAGTATAACGTGTGGAAAATCAGGTTGCTTGCATATAAAACCGCAAGCCCAGACATGGGATTTTGATTATCTTTTAATTTTACCATAAATCAATTAATATAGAACCAAATTGTAATTTTTGATTGTGATTTTCTGTGACTTCGACAGCAAACACAGTAACAAAAGCAAAATGCTTCACCACAAAAAGCAACAAACAAAAGCAAAATGAGATCTGATGGACCCGCCCGCCCGCCCGCCCTTCAAGAGCCCAAACAAAGTGAAACTGTATCATGGGGAGTCACTTCCCAAAGAATTAGGCCTGAAAAGAGGTCACAACTGGTAGTATCTCACGATCAGGACTCCCAGTGATAAATGAATCAACCGACAATCAACGTTCCTGCACCAAATTGAATCAACGATGAAACTGTGGCTGACAAACATGACATCTAGTTGGATATTCCTATATGTATCAGCAAAAAATATAACATGAAACAGAGGGTCTTCGAACTTCCTATGCCTGACAATTTTTTCCGTTGGTAATTGCTGGAGAATCCTATCATTACGGGGACATTTAATTGTAATTGAAGTAGAATTCTAACAACCAATCGTGCCGAAGTATGCAATTATCATATTTTTCTTTTTGAAAATTGAGTATATTCATTAATAAAAAGAACAAGATTTAAAAAAAAAACAAAAAAACTACTAACCGAGATAATTCTACGAAACTCAACTCTGCACTAGAAAACTTAGTTCTATTGGTGTTTACTAATTAGAAAAACGACTCCTCGCTACAAACATGTCTCCCTTTCGACTCAATTCAATTTCATCTCCTAGAGACGCACAATGAGTTCACTTTCTTTTTGAATTTCTCATTTTTGCCAGTGAGTCAGTCGGTCACTCCATTTGCACTCTGTTGATGTGGTAAACTAGCACTTCAGGTGACGTGATGTGATGAAATTATCATGTTTATAAGACATCTCTACTGCACGTATCATTACAACCGAACTAAATCTCTCTGCGTACGATTCCTTTTCTTGACTCTCTCGCTTATTTTTTCACATATTTCACTCTATATTTATAATGGATAGGTTGGACGTGGGGTCGACTGAGTTATTGAACCGTCTAATAAATCACTATTACTCGTTAAAAGGTCTCGAACATGCATTTATTCTAGCCAGCCAACCGGTGCTGCAAATTACTAACAGTACATGATAATTACGTCTTGTAGATGAATTTGTTATTCGTTCTAGGAAGAAAACAAGAGCGTGCATCAACTGATTAGTACCTTTTGGAACTCGACAAGCATTGCCTTTGCGAAAGGAGAGCCACAGGTTAGGTAAGTTATCAGCGGGAGAGGAACCGTAAGACGGTCGGACTTGGTTTTCAGCTTCAATTTCTTCAATCTGCTGAAGCGCAGAGGCTTCATGGCGAACATATCAGGAACCTTGCTCAAGGCCTAGTCACATGAGATACAAAAATTCCGTGTAAGATAGACGAACTCAAAATAAAGTCTTCCTCGTGCAGTTTGCATCTACAAATTGCTAATACATTTTAACGTCAAAGGACCGAAACCAACACGGTTCGCAGCCACATGCCTCTATGACAGAAGGGCCGAGTGAGACGACTTCTGAGTCACGAATTCCTAAAAACAATTTAAACAAATTGCTTCCCCCAGCCGTCATTCGTGCATAGGCATCAATATCCACGTGCTTTAGACATGGAGAGTGGATCAAGGAGATTTCTTCTGTCTTCCAGCCTCCGTAGCTGAAATATTCGAGCTTTGGTGCAGAAATTCTAATGGAAAAGCTACTTGAATAATACACTAGCGACTGAATAGATAATTCAACAATTTTTGAACCCGATATCTTCACGGCTGTGGCTCTTTCGAGTCGACAATAATGCAAGCGTAAGTCCTCCAAATTGCGACAGGCGGCAAAAGGATCGACAGCGCGACGACGGCATTGTATCGTGCAGTAGGAGAGATGCAAAGCTGTCAAGGATGTGGAACCGAGTGAATCGCCTAAAATTAGATTGGTGAGTTCCAAGAATTTTAAGGACGGGCACATGAGGACAGCTTCCGGGACACGGTAGGAATTGTATTGATACTTCAAATTTATTATAAGATGACAAACCTTGTGGGAGATCGCGTAATTCACGACCCTTTTAAGGAGGGAATTATCGTGACTTCCAGAAAATAAACGAAACCTTCCTACGGCGTTTTTATCACGGCGTTTCAGGGCATGGCGAACAAAATTCTTGAAAACAGTCAAGCTACGAGATCGATAATCCGAGCAGAAAGCAGGTAAAAAGGCCTGGGAACTGAAGTTAAGGTCAGGAACAGAAGTCCAGAGGTTCCTCCATCTCCTGGAGAGGACGGTGGTTTTAACGGCGTATTTGGTATCAAGGAAGGAGAGTATCACAAGTAGCACCTCGTCTGGTAAACTGCTCAGCCTATCTATCCCTATCCCACGAGTAATTCTAGCTTTCTTGTTGTTCTTGGCCATTGCAAGCTTGAAAAGAGACGAGAATATAAGATCACAGATATATTGATTATGGTGTTCTGTCCCGGAAAAAACTGACCTATTGCGGCATATATATGTAGGGTTCCAATCCTTTTTTTTTTTTTTAACAAAATAGTTTGTATTTGACGCTATTTTAGATATCCGGCCCCCCGGGGGGCGGGGCAGGGGAGTTAGGGATTTTATTTTAACTATAATCTCAAATCCAAGCAAACAGACAACTTGTGTAGGGAACATAAACCTACTACTACTATTATTATTATTATTATTATTAAATAATTCATGAATAATTCGCCGATACAAATCATTCTTCCATCCATCTGCCAATATTTGTTGAATTGTTAGGACCGAATCAGTCTCAACAATTAACTTTTAATTTTAAAGTCACGGTAATAGCTCGCAGCTCTACTCCAATGGCTATAGTCATGCAGCAAAACCCAGAAAAGCCATATAGCCAACGACCACAGCTATCTCGCACCAACCCCCCATAACCAGCTAGGCCAGGCGCTCTCCCTCCGCACATCTGTCAGTATTAGCCGTACTCTCACCGGATTAGTAGGCCTCCACTGCAACTTCTTAGTGCTCTCCATGGAACGAATTTGATATATTTCAACTACCTTTTCCGTACAGCTTCCGCCACCTCAGTTGGTGTCATCGGCGAATATATAAGCATTACGCCAATTCCATGGGAACACTAAGGCGGAACTGAAAAATATCTGGAAGAAGCAATTAGCAGACAGCACCACCATATCAGTAGTGTTTGCATCCTTGTTTTACCCAATCCCGAAAATTGACTAGAGGACACTAATCTCGATTCATCAACTGAAGAAGAAGTCTAGACCAGGCTCATAGAGAGACATGTTCCAACAATAGAACATGATGTGGAAATTTGCTATTCAACAACCTCCAGTTCCATTCTCTGGTTGCCGTAAAGTAGTCGTTGACGGGGTTCTCCAGCTCACCATGAACCGCATCAACAACCTCCATTACAATTAACGTCACATCAAGGAACCAAACTTCACTCCAAAATATAATATTCCTACCATCACTCACACTCCAACGAAGTCCCCGTCGAAGAACATCCCGTCCCTTTGGTGTTGGCAGGCCAAGCAGGAGAGACCACCAACACAATTTCGAGCATCAACCTTTTCCCTTAACGAACAAAGGTAATTGAAAATTATTTCCAGACGATAAAAAAAATATAATTTAACAAATAAAAATAAAACCCCAAGTCCCTCTCGTCGCTCCACCATTCTCCTCCTCCGCCGCCTCGTCCTTCTGTTTCTTGTTTTGCGGACATCACTTACTACAGAGACAGTGAGGGACACACCAACACCACCTACCCCTTCAACACCGTCCGGACCTCCGACCGCTACTTCACCGGACGGCGGCTATTGTGTTCGTACCTTCGCCGTCTACGACAACTACGACGGTAAGTGTTAAGCCAGAAAAGCCGAGAAGAGAAAAATAACAAAAGTCTTGGTAAAAGTTTGTCGGTTTGCCCTCATTTCAACCTACTATTATGTATAAATACCATATACAACTTAAAATTTCGTAACTTTCATTCCAATTTACTTAATTATCAAATATAAATATATACTAATATATACAAAATAGACGAAATTTCAGTCACCAAATATTCACTCTAATACCCCTTAAGTTAAAGTATGAAAATCAGAAATACTCAATTTACAGAGAATAGCATCAAACGAACGTTTACCGAGAGTTTTAGTAAGGATATCAATTAGTTGCTGAGACGAGAATATAGATTAAGAAAAAATGATATCACGACGAATCTCATCACGAATAAAGTGACAATCAACTTCGATGTGCTTAGTGTGTTCATGAAACACAGGGTTGTGAGAAAGGTGAAGAGCTGACTGACTATCACAATAAATCCACATAGAAGATGAGTGAGGGATGCCAAGAGAAACTAACAAACTCTTGAGTCATTTCAATTTATAAGTCGTAGAGGCCAAAAATTGATACTCTATTTTAGCCGAAAATTGAGATACAGTATGTTGTTTTTTCGTTTTCTAGGAAATTAGAGAGTCCCTAAGAAAGACAAAATATGCCGTCAAAGAACGTCGAGTCAAGGGGCAACTCGCCCAATCCACATCACAATAAGTCGTAAGATGAAGGGAGAAATCAGAGCGGAACAGAAGACCTTGCCTAGGATGAAGTTTTTAAGAAACGAACAACCCGAAAGGCTGCCTCCCAACGACTGTGTCATGGCTCCTGCATAAATTGTGCTAAGATATGCACACAATAAGACAATTTAGGTCGAGTAATTGTCAAGTAGATGAGACGACCAATAAGACACCGATAAGACATAGGATCAGGAAGAGGCGCGTCCTTAGCCAAAGCGAGGTGATGATTTTGTTCCATTGGTGTACCGATAAGTTTAGCACCTAACAAACCGGTCTCATAAATAATATCGAGAGCATATTTTCTCTGACAAAGGAAAAGGTACGAACTGTGACCATCTTTGCAGTAGGTGCGAATGTCTCATTATAATCCAGACCCTCGATCTGGTGATTCCCAAAAACAACCAAGTGTGTCTTGTATCGCTCGATAGTTCTATCTGCATGGTACTTGATTTTGTACACACATTTACTACCAAAAGCCTTTTTTCCCTTAGGCAAAGTAGCAATTGTTCATGTTTCATTATCCTCTAGTGCCTCAACCTCCTTTTTCATTGCCTCACACCAACATGAATGCTGCATAGTCTCTTTAAAACTGGTTGGTTTAATCCCTATAGTTACTGCAGCCACGAATCGACGATGCGACAAGGAAAATTTAGTACAATTCACATAGTTTGTGATGAGGTAGGGCGTACCTGAGGATGCCAAGGAAGAGGAAGGAGAGCTTGAGGGACTGAGGGCAACTGTATGCAACACATAGTCATGCAAACGAACTGAAGGCTATCATACCTGTTTGCCACGTCCAGGATCATCCATTGCACCCGTATCCTCTGCAACTTCTGGTACTGGTACGACCCCATCTGCTATCACACCCTCTTCCACGGACTATCCATCATATTCAGAGGCTGGCGAAGGTGCCTTAATCTCAGGCACATCCTCCAATATAGTAAACTCAATGACAGAAGGCAGGGAATCTGGAGTTTCCTACCTAGTAGAGTCCATATAGGCAAAAGGAAACATGTGCTTAACGAACTCCACATCTCAACTTTCAAAACAAACTTTCCTATCTAGATCATACACCCTTTATCCCTTTTTACCATAAGGATAACCCATGAATACGCATTTATGACTTTGACTTGCAAACTTATCCTTTTCTCGATTAATGTTCTTAGCATAACATAGGCAACCAAATACCCTAAGATGAGAAATAGATGGAGGGCTTCCAAACAAAATTTCATATGGAGTTTTTCCACCCAAAATCGATGATGGAGTACAATTAATTAAATATCCTGCAGTGATAATGCATTCTCCCCAAAATTGAATAGGCAAGTTAGCCTGAAAACGGAGTGCCCTACCAACATTCAAAATGTGTCGATGTTTCCTCTCAACTCTTCCATTTTGTTGAGGTGTCTCAACCATAGAGGTTTAATGGATAATCTCACGTTCCTTAAAATAATCACCTAAACAAGTAAACTTTGTACCATTGTCACTGCGTATAATTTTGACTTGTTTATTGAATTGTCTCTCGGTTATAGCCAAAAAATTCTTAACCACATATGAGACCTCATGTTTCCCCTTTAACAAATAAACCCATACACCACGAGAACAGTCATCAACAATAGTCAAAAAATAAGTAGCACCACAAAAACTAGCCTCTTGATAAGCTCCCCATAAATTACAATGAATTAAGTCAAAGATATTACCAGATTTATTGTCACTAATAGAAAAAGGAATACAAGTTTGTTTTGCCCGAAGACAAACATCACAAGGTTCATGAACCTCTTTATTTATCTCAGTACTACCTTCTATTGTAGGGAGCTGTTTTATGACTCGTATAAAGGGATGTCCTAATCTTTTATGCCATAAACCCATATTCTTGACTGCAACGGCTCCATGAGCACTAACTAGAAGCTCCCCTCGTGCAACATGCAACCCCCTAAGCTCTTTACCCACTCCAATCAGCATCCTCGAAATACGGTCCTGAACAACACATAAATGATCAGTGAATTTCAAAATATGACCTTTGTCCCGAGCTAATTTTGAAACAGATATCAAATTGCATCGTATTTCAGGGACATATAAAACACCCTTAAGAAATAATTTTCCTACAAGAACTGTTCCTTCTTCTGTTGCCATAACATATTCACCGTTCGGCATTTTCACGGGACAATGAGATATTCCTCGAAACTCTACAAATGCAGTTTTCTCGCCCGTCATATGATGTGACGCACCTGTGTCAAACAACCATTGTAAATATGTCTTACCATTAAACCTTAGCTGAGCGATAGATGTATTATTCGTGTGAGTGTTCCAGAGAGACTTCAAAGTCTCCCAATCATCTTTACTCAGGGTCTCCAACACAGCTTTATCAGAATCATCAAGTGGTCTCCCATGAGGAACATTAGTAACCGCTCCTTCTGCCCCTTGTGCAACATTAGCCAGTGCTACTCTACCCCAACCACGTCCCTAGTTACCACGTCCTTTGCCTCTTCCTTGAGTCGAATTTCCTGGCCACCAGTCAGGATAGCCATGTAGACGAAAGCATGTGTCTATGCTATGTCCTGGTTTCTGATAGTGGGAGCAAACTACTCCATTGTCTTTTCGGTCCCTCCCTAAATTCTGAGAACCTGAGCTGACTGTTTTCATGGCAAAGCTCATCGGATCAGACCGAATGGGAGCTGCTCGAGTCATCACCTGCACTTGTTCTTGCTCCATAACTTGAGAATAAACCCTATGAAGGTTTGGAAGAGAGTTTAAAGCAATGATATTGGAGCAAACATTACCATAAGATGATTCATCAAGCCCCACGAGGAATTGATGCACCTGCTCATCCTCTTGACGCTGTTGAAGCTGTGTAACAAAGTTACACTTGCATCCATTACAAGAGCAAGTAGGCATAGGATCATAATCATTCAAATCATCCCACAGTTTCTTGAGTCGTTCATAATAAGTCATGATCAAATCCCCGTTTTGTTTGCAATTTGCAACCTCCGTTTTCAATTAATGAACTCGCATGCCATTACGAACAGAGAATCACTATTGAATATCATCCCATAATTCCCTTACCGTTTCCTTGTATGAGATCGTGGAACGCAAGTTTAGTTCGATGGTGTTAAAGATCCACGACACAATCATAAAGTTTATTGTCCACCAATCATCAATTTCATTTGAGTTCTGGTTCGGCTCCTTAATGGTGCCATCAATGAAACCGTGTTTCTTCTTTGCCCTCAACGAAATCCTCATGGCCTTAGCCAATTCTTCGTAGTTTTGTCCTTTGAATTGTGTCTGCGTAATTAAATTACCTGGGTTGTCATTCGTGCTCAATAAAAACGACGAATTGTTCCTTGAACTTGAGACTTTTTGATCCGCTATCGTCCTAGCGTTTATAGTTTGAGTGTTCAGTATTGTTTCAGAAGACCTTGGCCGACTCTACAATCTCCCCACATCACCGGAATTTCTTTTTTACGGAGAGGCCGCCCGCCAGCGACGGAATTTGGGGGAGAACCTCCAGTACTACACCGCCAGCAACGTATTTGTTCGGGGCGATTCTCGGCGCTGCCAAGGGATCGATTGACAGAATCCATGGCGCCAAGGTTGATGACTCCTTACTGAGGTCCTCTCCGCCGGTAGCTTCCATGCTAGCTCTAATTAAAACTCTGCCAGAAAAGCCGAGAAGAGAAAAATAACAAAAGTCTTGTAAAAAGATTGTCAGCTCGCCTTCATTGCAACCTACTATGCTATATAAATACTATATACACCATAAAACTCCATAATTTCAGTTTTAATTTATCTAATTACTAAATATAGATATATATTAATATATATAAAACAGTCGAAATTTCAGCCACCAAATATTCACCCTAATAGTAAGTCCCATTCCCCGAGCTTTGACGCCTCTATCAAGGGCACCCTCTTCTTCTCTTGGCAATCCCCTTGGCACGAGGACCTAGCTCGTGACGGCGCCTACTCCGATCTCTTAGCCTTCTTTGACGATGGCGGGGGTGATACATATTTCTGCAGCTGCCACAAATCAGTGTTGGGGTTTTATTTTCTATTTGTTAACCGAAATTTCATTTTATCTTTAAAACTAAATTTTTGAGTTTTTACAAATTGGGTTTTAGCAAAAATTAAGGTTCATGGATCTAGGCCTGACCATGGAAAAAGGCCCATTTGGCCCATGATTGGTTCAGCCCATGTGGATCCCACTTCGTGGTTTGTCTTGTTTCCATTCATGTCATCACACTTCCGATTTTCTGTTAACGAACCTCATGCTCCAATGGTGACTAAAACATTATATGATGCTCAAATCATTCAATTTTAAAAATTTATATTAAATTTGTTACAAGACATAAATTTGATTTTATTTTTATATATCAATCCTAATTTTTTCATCATTCCAATTATGTGGTAACACAAAATTCAAATTAACATTCAAATTAATGTCAACATTTAATTTAATATGTGATATTAATTCAAATTTATTCTAAGAATTTGACTCCTATTCAATTTAAAAATAACTTGGCCAAAAGATTACTTGAATTCAAAATAATTTAAAATTTTAAAATCAAAATTAAATAATTTATGTAATATAATTTTTTTAAATAAAGAAAAAATAAAATAAAATATGATAATTTGTAAAAATTAAGAATTCAACTTCATACTTGAAACCAAAATTAAAGTATATGAATTAAAAATATTATATAAAAATAAAATTTTATTATTTTTATTATGAATTTTATAAATATTTATTTGTAAAAAAAAAATTATAATTTGATATTTTTTATATTTTTATTTATTATTTTATTTTTATATACACATTACATTAATATATTTTTTATATATTATACAAATATATATTGTATTTATTTTACATAGTTTATTATTTATTATTTATATTTAATTATTCTATAATATTATTATTTGATTTATTTTATATAATTATATATTTTATTTATTATATTTATAATATTTTAAAAAAATTATACATAAAAAATATATATATACATATCTGTATATATATATATTATAAATAATACATACACATATATACATATATATTTATATTTATATGTAAACATATGTTATTAAAAATTTTAAAAAATCAATTTTTATTTATATTAAATTTTTTTATAAATTTATAAATTAAAAATATTATAATATCTTATAATTATTAAAATTTAATTATAATTAGAATAAAATTATATAGATTAATTAATATAAATTTATTTATAATAAAAAAATATTAATTTTATAAAATTTTACTTTTATTGTAATTAAATTTTTATAATTATAGAAGTTTTTTAATAAGAAATAAAAGACCAAAAGAAAAAAAAATTCTCAAATTCTCTTTTTTAAAAAAGAAAATAAAAATCTCTCAAAATCTCCTTTTTTTAATTTTAATAAAGTTACACTTTCAAATTTTCTAAAAATGAAAGAAAAGAAAAGGAATTATTTCAAAATCCTCCTTTTTTATTTTCTTAAAATGAAAACAAATTTATTTTTAAAACATTAAAATTTAGTTTGGTCTCCCTTTTACTAAGGTTAGCACCGAATACCCTCACCTTGCATTATCTCTCTCTTTTACTAAGATTTGCATCCTAGTCTTTGGTCTCCCAACCTTTAACGTCTCCCAACATTAAAGGAATACTCATTTTCTATGAGCTTAAAGGTATCATTCATCGCCAATTTATCAAAATCATTGTTTATCCCTTAGTTTCTTTTCTTTTCTTTTTTTTTTCAATGAATCAGATCAATTTTATTAAGAATGTATAGGCCTAAAGAGAGACACAATCCAACACATTATGAAACGTAAATAATAACAAAGGCTATTGTTAAACAATGAGATTTAGTTCCTTTCACCTTCATTCTTTCTTTTCTTTGTTAGGATATTGCTTACATTTACCAATTTACATTTTGTTATAGTAAGGTTTTTTTATTAAATTCAATCTCTAATACTAATATTATTGTTTTTCTATACTAATTGATTTAGATATGGTATTAAATAATTCAATTTCTTAACATATTAAAAATCATTAATTATGAAATAGGTTTTCCTTTAAACGGGATAGTTAGATTGATGCTTGAACAATCAACAAACTAAGATCCATAGTATAATATATATATGAAAATATTTTATAAGGAAGTAAATTAATTAGCACATATTATGCAAAACTTTAAAAGCTAACAAATCCTTCGAACTCTAATGTTATTTTTCTTGTGGGAGAGAAAAGCTTTTTAGTTTTTACATAATAAAGGGGGTTTTTTTATGTTAGCTATTATATTATGTGACAACTTCAATAAATTTCCATTTGTTATTTATTTTGGTGGAAGAGTATTTAAACTCTTAATTTTAATAATTAAGTTTTAAATTTTGGCCTTGATGAACAAAACAATTATAAACTAGTAACCTTTTGCGTTGTTTTAGCACCTACTTCTTTTTCATATTTACAATTTTAG
Organism: Bruguiera parviflora; assembly: GCA_019804595.1. NCBI lineage: Eukaryota > Viridiplantae > Streptophyta > Magnoliopsida > Malpighiales > Rhizophoraceae > Bruguiera > Bruguiera parviflora. Next base: position 3,183,901 of record CM034058.1, on the reverse strand, counting down.
TTAAAAGATGAATATAAGGATAAAATAAAATTTGGGTAAGATTCAACATAAATCTCACCAAGACAACAATATAAAATATAGGCAAATTGCAAAAAAATATTTATTTTCTTTTCAATGAGGACACTTGCCCTAACACCTTTGAACATAAATTTGCCAATGAGATATGACATACAAAATTATAATAAAAGATATTAAATCATGTTAAATACTTAGAGACATCTATTAATCATATCTTTAGAGAATATTATTATTCTATATCAATTGTATTAGCATTAGTATTATACTCTTATTTTGTTCATTTTAATTGAAAAAGACCTGACACTTACTTACTCTCATAATAAGACATAAGTAAAATTAATTTATAAGGTATGATTATATTTGAATTGTCATATGTTTATTTGAATGTGAAAAATAATAAAATAAAACCAAAAGCCAAAAAAATAATAATTAAATTGTTAATTAATTTATAATATCTCATGTATAGTTAAAAGTCTAGCACACAAAACACATCCCACTTCAGAAAGGAAAAGTTGACTACCCTTTTAATTCTCAAACTAAATTCAGAATTAAAAAAAATTATCTTTTATTATAAGTGACATCGTTGAATCATGAAAGGAATCCTCCTTTTTTTCAAAGACTCTTAATTAAGGATTCAAGTGTAGTAATATCAATCTATCAGTCCTTTTTTTTAAGGTCTAATGACTTTGTTCAAATGATAATTCATAAGATATTAGAAATATACAATAAGGCAAGTAGATTTCAACCATCCACCAAAAAGCAAAATTAATGGTTGGGATTAAGCTTTATATCTCTATAAAAAAAAAAAAAGGATTCCTTTCCATTTAAGAAAAGAGCATAAATGTCAAAAAAAGAGTATTAACCAAAGAAGCACCAGCTATAAATAGCACCAACCAAAAAGCAAACAAAAAAAAGAGAGCACCAACAAGAACAATAACATTTGAAGCAATGCTAATGCATAACATTACTAATGAGCATAAATGAGGGAGATGACATAAGAAAACAACTTACTTTTCTTTCTACTCTAAGCAAATTTTTGTTGTTTTTTCATGTCATTCCTCTCTAAATGTCCACGTGTCTACTTAAGAAGCTACTCTCCTCAATCATTAATGCTGGGATTATGAGCTTTTTTTTATGATTTCTTCCATTTTTATTAAAAATTAGATTTAATACTTTTAATTAAAGTCATGAAATTGAGAACATAAGTATAAATAAAAAATCTAGATTAAATTTAAAATTACAATCAAGCTAAAAAATGATATTGAAAGTATTAATGACCAAATGTCTAATTGAAGACATTATTCCACTCATTAGAAGTGTATTAGTGATTCTTAAGTATGCGGCTTCAATTAATTTGGCACAAAAAAAATGCTACAATTAACAAATAAAAGGAAAAATCACCTATAAGCAAAAGAATTATAGCACATAACCACACACTTAAATAACCAAAAACTAAACAAGAAAACACTTATCTTGAGTGGTGGTGCTCCTTTTTCATCCTAATTAAAGCCTCCTTGTACAAAAAGAAAAAGAAAAAGAAAAAAAAAGTATAAAGTCAACAAATTATTATTTTTTCTTTTTTTTATGCATAAACACACACTAGTAAACTAAAAAATATATAAGATAAGAAATAATAATAAAAACGCAAAAGTAATCAAAGAGGTAGAGAAAGTACCTAAAATCGTGTATATTACTTAGAGAGACCTTACTAAATCCCAGTTAGTAGTCGCCACCATTACTCACACCATTAATCAATGTTGTTTTATCTTGAAACTAATATTGTTCAACATATTTAGTGTAAATCTATCTAATAACACCAAATGAAGTGTGGGGAGGCAATGATTATCACCTCAAAGTTTAATGTTGTCATTTGCTCCACTTTCTATATGTATTATTTTCAACCACTATAACTATATGAAACTAACTATAATAAACTCAATAAGTGACAATCTACCCATTGGTATCTTCCATGCGTTAATTGAAAACCAGTGACACTTCATAACTAGCAATCATAGCCCTTTTTCTTTACCATACCTAGTTTAAGACACTAGCAAAAACATCATTTTTGAAACTAAACTCGAACTTCCCACACCAAAAATCGTACCCAATGTTTGCAATTAAGGTGTTTTTAAGCATAAAGTGTGAAAAATGACTATTAAAATGACAAGTGTAGAGAGATAAAGAATCTTTGGGTCAAATTAGTTTTTTAGGATAAAAGAATTAAGGGGGGTCATTTATCATGCGACCAACTAAAGAAAGAAAAAAAATAGAGAAAAAGAAAACAGAAAAATAAATAAAAGAAAAAAAAAAGGAAAAAGAAAAAGAAAAGAAAACGTAACACAAAATTCTTAATCATAATACTAATTTAAGATAAACAGGTGAACCTAAAGATACAAAACAATGTTAATCATTTCTAAAAATTTTCCTTTTTCTTTTTGGTGCATATAATCATTGCAAAAAGTATTTAAACCCCTTTTAATCATCCTAAAAAAAATCCCAAAAATTCCTTTTTATCTTATTAGTGCGCAGGATCATCATAAAAGTATCCTAACTCATTTTAAATTTTCAAAAACCTTATTCCCAATAAATTTTACAGCTCTTAGCTCGTTTTTTCATTTTTACCACTAATCCAAATTCCTTAAAATCCTAGTGTGTGTACTTTTGTGACGAATCATATTACAAAAGAGAGAAAAATAAATAAGCTATTGATAAGAGAAGTATAAAAGTAATAACAGATGAATAATGGTATCTTTGCATGTGATGAGTGTTTAGGGTGGTTATGGCTTCTGCTAAATTTAAGTATACTCTTGAATAACAAAAAATCTTGATAAAGTAGACTGAATCACTCACAAATTCAACTTTAGTATCTTAAGGATGGTTCAAGATGGCAAAATCTCAAATTAATTCAAGCATTATACAAGCTGATTGAGTAGTAAGGGCAAATTAGGCAGAGTACTGTACAAGCCTAATTTGCCTTTGTTATTAATAATTAGTCATGGTAACATTGTAGCAATTACTAATGGCTTATCACCTATTATTCATTAATAAGGCCTTATATTAAACATATCTTAGCTACTTCGCACTAAAAAGGTAACTCCCTTTACCAAAAACCCATCATGAAAGCTTGGTAATTCCACTAGGGATTTTCATTTTAAGAGATAAGTTACTCTAACTTGTTTTTATTTTGGTGTTTTTATTTTTCTCCTAACTGATATTTAATTTATTTATCTCTCTTATTCTAATATTTATGATTGTCATTTGCATTATAACTTTAATTACATGTACTCACAAAAATCTTGGAACTTGACCTATAACCTATTTAGCTTAAACAAAAGAAAGTATAAGTCCTTTGTGTAGCTTATGGCTTTTATATAGGATGGTCTTGAAATCTCTCATTCATATTATTAACTCTTACTTAAGCCTCAAATAATGAGGAAGGGAACCCTCTGAGGACCTTTGGCTTAGTTTAAATTTATTAAACTACACATTTATTATTATACTAGTAAAATCATCCACTTATTAAATCTATCCCTTATAATATAAGAAATTTAAAATATCCCAACTTTAATTGTCACATTATATATCATTTATTGTCAATTTTATTGCTTTACTTTATAATTTATGTCTTATCCTTATTTTCCACGTATAAACACATTTCTTTTTGTTTTGTTTTGTTCTTTTACTTATGTTATCTTATGGTGTCTATTTAGGCATACCTTATTTTGTCCATCCTGATTAAAGGAACAATTTGTTAATAAACTATAAACCACACACCCATTATTATATCAGTAAAGTTATCCATTTGTTAAATTCATCTCTTATAAGACAAGAAGTTTAAGATATCCTAACTTTAATCATCACATTATGCATCATTTTATTTTCAATTTTATTGTATTACTTTATAATTTATTTCTTATCCTTATTTTCCATGTACTAACACATTTCTTTTTGTTTTGTTTTATTCTTTTTCTTATGTTATCTTATCTTATGGTGTCCATTTAGGCATACATTATTTTGCTTATCTTAATTAAAGGAACAATTGGTTAAAAACTATAAAAAGCTAACAACTGATAAGGCATATAATTTTAACTAGATCTTATACAGAAAAGATGGAAGACAAAATTAAAGAGCTAGTTGGTTGCATGGATGGGATTTAAACTTTAATCAAAGAGTGAAAGGAGCAAATGCAGCAAATACCTTAAGTGTTCACTAAAGGAAAGACAATCTTGAGGAATATAATCCCTTAAGAAAGCCCTCTAGCCACGGCCTAAGGGACATTTTAGACAACCTTAGTGTCAGGAGCATCTCCATCACCTTTCCTCTACTCTTAATCAATAGTGCATCCTTCTTTAACTTTACAATCATCTAACACCACAATGTATGCACCTAACATCACTCCAACACTTCACTTTGTTAATGTTACTCTTGGTGAATTTAAAACTACTCCTAAATTGAAGGATAAAGTGGCAAGAAATGCTAAACATTCTATGAAATAGAAAATTGACCTCTTATAGGAGAAAGTCAAGGCCATCAAAGGAGATGACATTTATATTCTCTTAAGCAAATTAGACTTGTGTTTAGTTCAAGATGTAGTACTTCCACAAAAATTCAAAGTTTCAAAATTTAAGAATTATGATGGCACTAAACTACTTATAAACCACCTAACTATGTATATCTAGAAGATCACAACATATGCCCATAATAAGAAAATCTTAATACATTGCTTCCAAGACACCTTAATAAGTGTGGCTTTTAAGACTAAAGAAATTTCAGAACCTAGAAAGAGCTAGTAGCTACCTTTGAAGTTAGGTTTAAGTGCATCTATGAGGTAGAATCAACCTGGATAAATCTTTAAGTTATGAAAAAGGAGCCAAAAGAGACTTTTAACTAGTATGCACAATGATGGCATAACATAACTATCCATATTTAACCTTCATTATTAGAAAAGGAATTGATATCTACCTTCCTTAGCATCTTTAAAACCCCTTACTATGACAAGATGGTAGGAAGCGTATTAGAGAGCTTCATAAATTTGGTGATTATAGGAGAATAAATCAATGAAGGTATTTGAAAAAGTGAAGGTATTGTCACTACTACTAACCTTGTAATATTTAAGAAAATGGCATGACCAAAAAGAAAAAAGGTAAGGTCCAAATGACTAAATATAATAGTCAATTAAGATTACACCTTATTCACTAGTCATTTGGCAAACTATAAAGATAGTTTAACTCTTACCAATCATAGTATCCCTATAGTTAAACTATCCCTATATTATGAGCCTTACAACATAATAGTTCCATTTGTATACTAAAGCCTTTAACCATGATCTTTATAGCCAAATGTCCGTAAGCTAGCACTTATGGGTAATCAAGTTGAACTTAAAAGGAAAGAAAAAAAGAAAATTGACCCCATATTAGTGTCTTATTCAAAGCTACTTTCTTTACTCATTCAAAATGAATTGGTTATTGTTATAACTTGAGAATAGTTAAAATCACTATATCCTCACTAGTATATCGCCAATGCCAAGTCCGAGTATCATGGTAAACAAATTAGGTATTCAATTGATAACTTTTGAGCTCTTAAACATAAATTGTAAGAGCCAAGAAATAAAGAATGGATTGACTTTTCAAAAGTCAAAAAGAAGTCTAATATCAGCATTAATCCTTTTCCTAATCATAAAGTAGTGAATCAAATTAACAACTACTTGGATAATGATTATTAAGGATTGAATTCTAGCTCCCTTAAAATTGACATGGTAGAGGTTAAGGTATTAACCTAAAAGAACTAACCCTTTTGATATTAAAGAAACTTGACATTGCCAAAAATATTTTAACTACTTTGGCCTATCTTCTCTTTTAACATTATATTACCCCTATTAGAGTAATAAGGCAATCTAATAGAACCATAATTGTTAGGTGAAGTCCTATGATCAAGCCTTTACACCAAAATTAGTGCTTGTAGCAACATTTGACATCATAAGAGTTAGGGGAATGACCATAAATGAGAGGTTAAACTTTAAAATACATAGAGAAACATAAACCAAGGAAAAAGAAAGTCCTATAATCTTGGATGATGTTAAGGAAATCCCTCCTTAAAATATTAAAAGAATAGAGTTATTTAGTAAGCAAAACCCTAAGTAGAAGAGAATCACTATTAATAAGGATGATGGGATGCTCTTTAAATACATCAAGGAAATTGATAATTGTTGGACTTTTAAACGTAAAGTCCAAGAACTAAGAGATAAAGGATAGATCGACTTTTCAAAAGTTGAAAAGAAGCCTGATATCAACATTAATCCTTTTCTCAATCATAAAGCAATAAACCAAATTCCAACTCGTACAAAATTGACATGGTAAAGATTAGGGCATTAACCTAAAAGGGTTAACCCTTTCAACATCAAAGAAACTCGACATCACAAAAAATATTTCATTCAACTACTTTGGCAGCATCTTTTCCTCTAACATTATATTACCTCTATTAGAGTAATAAGGTAATTTAATAAGACTACAACTATTAGGTAAACTAACATGATTAAGCCTTAACATAAAAAATGGCACTTATAGTAACATCTGACATCATAAAAGTTAAAGGCATCACTAGAAATAAAAGATGTTATACTTTAAAATATATAAAGAAACTCATGTAAAAGGAAAAGAAAGTTGTGTAATGTTGGATGATGTTGAGGAACTCCCTCTTCAAAATATCAAGAAAGCAGAGTTATCTAGTAAGTAAAACCTTAACACAAGGAAATCACCATTGATAAGGATGATGAAATATTCCTTAAATATACCAAGTAGAGTTAAAATAATATGGTTGAGTAGCTTAATCAAACCGCAACCAAAATTTCAATCCTCTTTGTACTAATGAACTCTGAGTCTCATTAAAAGTCTTTACTATATAATCTTAACTAAACGTATATCACACTTGACATTTCTTTGGCCAACTTTGACCATATCGTCAATAACATTATGACAAGCAATTACATATTGCTTTTGGACGAAGAGATTCTAGTTGATGAATATGACCATACCAAGGAATTGCATATTTTGGTCCTCTATCATAGTTGCAACATGTCCTGTGTCCTTATTAATAATAGATCATCTTTAAATGTCATACCTAAAGATATACTAGAGTAATTACTAATTACTATAGTCATCATGGTACCAAGTCATATGTTTGTTTGTGTATTTGAGGGTATAAAGCATAAAATCATAGAAACCATTGAGCTCCTAATATAGGTGGGACTATGTACTTTTAATATACCCTTCTAAGTAATGGACATTAAAACTACCTATAGTTATCTATTGGGTTACCCTTGGATTAATGTAATAGGAGCCATTCCCTCCACCTTACATCAAAAAGTGAAGTTCATTGTGGGTGACCAAATAATCAAAGTTGAAGCAAAATCTAATTTACTTTTCTCTAGACTTTTGAAGATGCCTTATGTCAAGGTAGTTGAAGAAGCATTAAAATGTGCTTTTTCGTTTTTCAAAATTACAAATTTGACTATTTGGTTAGAAGATTCATTTTTCAAAATACCATCTTAACCATCTGAAGCACTATTGATAGTAGCCAAGGTAACAATGAAGAATGGTTATTACCAAAGTAAAGGAATTAAAAAACACCTTTAAGGCATAACCACTCTTATAAAACCTAATAGATAACAAAACCATTTTAGAATTGAATATCAACTTAACCAAGACAATCTCATCCAAAGATGCTTAGAAAATGAGGTAACTAAACTTGTGCTTCCCTAACTCATCACTTTAAAAGTGCAAGTTTTATTAATCAAACTAATGATGAATGCAACGGGCTAGTCAAAGTCATTATTAAACTTGTATTTTAACATTTACATACTATAAAAAACTTGTAACAAAAATTTTAATTTAATTTTTTCTAAAACTTGTCATTTATTAAAAAACATAAAAAGCCCATTACCATTATAAATATATTTTTTATAACAATATGAAAATTTTTGTTGTATCATAATAATGAAAAAAGAAATTAACACAACACTTTCAATTGACATAAAAGACATAGATCATGCATATAAAATCAAGAAACTATCTTTAAAATTGTAAAAAATATAATTTATAAAATAATATAATATTATAATAAAAATAAATTAATAAAAAAATTATATCTCAAACATATTATATACTATTTGTAAGAATAATTTTTATTATTGTAGATAAATTATCTTAGTACAATAAGTTACAACAATTATCATTCTAAAGTATGATAAATTTTTTCACTAATATTTACTATAAATACTAAAATAATAAAAATAACTTAATTTTTTGATAAATTTAACAATAAATTATAGATTATTATGAATAATATATACTATTTTTTAAAAATAAGAAAAAGATATGGCATAAAATTATGTTTACATGAGTATTTCAATAAAAAAAATTGTATATAAAAGGAAAAAATTCTAAATTTTTCTCATTTTTCCCAAATTCATATGAAAAAAATTCAGTATTTTTGCCTTTTATATATAAGAGAGAAAAAAAATAGCAAATAATATATGTAAATATATTTTGGGTTACATAGTCTTCATTAAGCCAAACTACATATCTAACAGTTTAAACAAGGCATATAAAATGAAAATTAAAAATTTAGGATTAATTTGAAAATTTAAAAAAATTAGGACTTAATTGAAAAAATTCCCAAAAGTATAAAACTCTCGAAGACTAACCCTATATTTTTACCAAATACTTTTTTTTAACCTAACTATAATAAGTTAATGTCAAATTAATAAATAAAATGTATTAACATAGTTTATATATGCCTAAAAAAGCCTTTTTAATTGCATAAAAATTATACAAAGATAACAATCAATATTAAAGGGGTTTCTAGTAGTTGTCATTCAGGTATAAAAAATTTAATACCTTATTTTTTACTATTCAACAATACATAGTATAAATAAGAGTCAATTTCATAAAGAGTTCAATTAATTTACTAATAATAGACTAAAAATTAAAGACATTAAAAGAATTAAGAAAAAAGTTAAATTTTAATTTTATAACAAATAAAATAAATAAACCAATCAAATAAAATAAATTATAAAATAATCAAATATTAAAAGTTTAATTCCAAATTTATTCATAATGATTTTAATTATGCATAACCTTGTTTCAATTTTAATGAAACTATCAACTATAAAGAACAACAAACTCTTAGAATAAACTCTTTTGAGTAGCATAATGGTAGTCTTAAGAATTAGAAAAATAAGTTAATATAATTAATAATTACATAAAATTAGATTGTTTAACCTATATTGAGTTATCCATGACAATAAGATAAGAACTTATCTATAATTTTCTATTATTATTCACTACTCAATGATTAGAAAGAAGGTAAAAATAAATCATAATTCCTAATTATAACAATTGATATCTATTAATTAATTCAACAAGCCTAACCAAATTGATTGAATAAATAATCATTTAACTCTTAAATTAAAATAATCCAAACAATTCCATAAAAAATTATTAAAATAATCTATACTATTGAAATATTAAAAATTTTGAAATCCCCTAAAATTGTTAAAGAGCTTTACTACACATGCTAAAATAAATTCTTTTTAGAGCAATTGTTTTATCTTTTATTTGTTTCTCCCCTTTCTACTTTCAAAGATAGTTATTTATATTCTAAAAATGTATATAGTAGCTACTAAAAACCTTAATGACTCTAAAAACAATCTCCATAAATCTCGAAGACATCCTAATCTTATTTTCTTAATCTTTTAAAATTCCTATATTGGCTTTCAAGCTAATTTTAGACTAGAAATAGTCAAAATTAGGGTTTAATTTCCTTATGCAAGTTGTATTCCTTTTCTCTAACTTTTTGACACATTAAGTCTTGCCCAAGACGAAGTTCTAAAGCCTAAGTTATGAGTTAAAAATCAAGATTGACTTAGTTCAACTCATGACACATTTTACAACAACTTTTCCACTATTTTTAAACCATTAAGTAATGAATCTAAGCTTAGGTCTCTTCATAACAATTATAGGTTAGAATGTGTACTCTAAGTTAGACTTTTGAATCACTTGATTTGAATGATTAAAACTCATGTTATGTCTAATTAAGTATGTAGTGCCTACTCTAATTAGAATTAAACTTTAGTTTTTTACCCTAATTTTAAAGTAATGTCTTAAAGCCTAAATGAACTTGAATTTTTATGTTCAACTTTAATCTAAAATATTTGAGATGCCTATTACAACTTCACAAAAGACCACTTTTTCAATTTATACCTCTAAATTAGTGAAAAACCTTAAACAAGTAAGAAAGGTCAAAATGTTAAAATACTAAAATTTTTCCTACTAAAAGTATATATTCTTAAAACTTCCCTAAAATTAATCTAAAACATAAAATATATTATAATCAATTTAAATAGATATAAAACTCATTAAAAATAACTATATATATATATATATATATATATATATATATATATATATATATAATAAATTCTCACTCATTAATTTCTCATTAACCTCTTTAATGAGAAATGCCTCTTTAATAGGAACACCTCTTTGATGGGCTTTGGCTAATTTCCAAATTCAAGTGAAATTTTTGTCACAAGGGGTTTTATACATTTTACTACTTAAAGACATAAAAAGAATATACGAAAATGGAAGAAAAATGACAAAATTTTGATTTCTAGGTTTATGTCTACATAATTTCACTTTTGTTTTTTCAAAAAATTTATTTGTTTAAAATTTCTTAAAGGGAAAATATACCATCATGTGCATAGTTCCCTTTTATATAATGAATTTCATTGGGAGAATATATGTTTCTAATAGCTTAACCACTTTCTGTGATGGATTTGGAACTGAATTTAAAGATATAAGATTTAGTTGAAAACAAAAGGATATTTATGATCCAATTATAAAAATTATAAAAATTTATGGCCAAATTTTGTCTTATCCTCTTGAAATAAATCAAAGATATTATTGTGATTTGAAGAGATTACTATAATCAGAGGAGATTATAGTAATCACAATAAATGTGAAAAAATATTATTGTAATTTAAAGGGATTATTATAGTCATAATAGATATGAAAAGATAATAATATCTTTGACATCTCCCCTTAAACTAAAGTTGCATCTATAAAAAATAATTGAGTTTGCAAAGTAACTCTAGAAATTAGCTTGGAGGATGTGTCTTGGTGAATATGTCAACAAGCTAATCTAATAATGAAATTTACTATAAGCTTATGCTCTTACTATTAATGTGTTGGTAGATGAAATAACAATCAATCTTAATATATTTAGTACACTTATGAAAGACATTATTAAAGCAATTTGAATGGCACTTTAATTCTCACAATACAATGTAGTAAGACTTGAGAATGAAACACCCATATTAGTGAACAACCAACAAAGCCTAATAAGTTTAGTTATTGCATTAGTTAATGCATAATACTTGGCCTTGGTGCTAAAGCATACTATTATTGATTGTTTCTTACTATGCTAAGAGATGAGAGAGTTAGCAAGAAAAAAATGAAAACCAATAGTAAATTGTCTAAGATCTTTAGCTTAATCAACATTTGAAAAGGCTTGTAGCTAAAGGGAGATATGAGCAAAAAAATAAAGTTCATGAAATAAAGTCCCCTTAATATACCACATAATAAGGACAACTATGAAATGAGTAAACCTAAGAGCCATCATGAACTAATTAACTAGATGAACTACATAAGCAATGTCTAGACAAGTGACTATAAGATAAACCATACTCCAACTAGCTAATGATAAAGAGTGGCATCACTAAGAAGCATACCAACAACTGGTGTGAGTTTAACATTTATCTTAAGAGATCAGAAAGCTATCTTGTTTTCTATAATATCAATTTGAAAAGGAAAATCTAAAGCATATTTTTAGGTTGGGAGAGAAATTACCTATTAGTATTAGAAAATACTTTTAAACTTAAGAAATAATTAAGAGAACCTAAATGTTTCATATCAACTATTAACTTAAATAATTTTGAAGAGAATGGATGTTTAAAACATCATCACCTATAATAATTATGTCATTAACATAAAGTTTAAAAAAAAACAATACCAACATTTGTCTTTTGGATGAAAAGACCAAAGTCATAAGAACTTAAGGTAAAGTTAGTTGTGAAATGGTATAGCCAAACTTGGCAAACCAAGCTTAAGAAGCCTACTTAAGCCATATAATGCTTTGTAGAGATAACATACCTAATAAGGATGATGTCGATAGCTAGTAGGAGGCTGCATATAAAGTTCCTTATTAAGATCACCATTGAAAAAGACATTGTTAGCATATATCTAAAATAGCTTCCAATGTCATATAACGGAAAATAACAAAAAGTAATAAACATATGTAAGATAGGTCATAAGAACAAAAGTCTCCTTATACTTAATACCTTACTTTTCAGTAAACCTTTTAGCAACAAGGAAAGTTTTGTGTCACTTAACAAAACCATCTACATAAATTTAAATTTTATATACCAACTTGTTTTTATGAGAGACTTATTAGGAGATAGATTAACCAAGTCTTATATATGATTATTTTCTAATACCTTAATATCTTAATGCATAACACTTTCTAAGAAGGATTTGAATTAGCTTTATATATATATATATATATATATATATATAAGAAATGGGTTCATGCAAAATGGTAGGAACAAAATAACAATGAAAATCATGCAAAAAAATAAAGGCTTCATGTACTTAAGTGGAATGAGTGAGTATAAGAAGTGTAAGAAGTGAAGGTAAAGGTAAAGGTGAAGGCTGTGGTAAAGGAAGAGCATTAAGTTATGGTGAGGAAGGAGTATTAAACTAGTTAAAAACCTTAAAGTGTGTTTATAGAGGTTTAACAATATAGTTATGATCATTGAAAAGGGTAATAAAGAGGTCACTTGAACTAGGATCACTTACATTAGAAGAAGGATCAGAAAAGAGATGGAGTGAAAGATTGATAATAATAATAGGGAAGGTGTAAGAATGGGTAAAACATTTGTCAAACTAGTGAACATTTTGTGTTCCTAAAAGTTGACATGATAAGAGACTCAAAGTCTATTAGAAGTAGGATCATAATATCTATAACCCTTATGCTCAGTACCATACTTAAAAAACAACAAAGACAAGTTCAAGGTTATAACTTTGTGCTTTCATAAGGTTAAAGAAGAATGAAATAAATACAACCAAAAGTTTTAAGGAGATTATAATTAGATAATTCTTCATAAAGACACTAATATGGTGTTTTATTTTTCAAAATAGAGAATAATATCTTATTAATTATGTATAAAGTAGTTAAAACTACTTCACGCCAAAATTATTCAAAAAGAGAGGTAGAAATCAATAATGTACAAATAGTATCTATGATATGACATAATTTTTGCTCAACACAGCCATGTTTCTTAAATGTACTTGGATAAGACTTATGAGAAATAATACCATATTGGTTTAGAGTGAAAATAAGCATTGTAAAATTGAGTGTAAATAATTAGAAAACTTTTGGTAGACTTAAGATATTTTAGAACAATTTTTCAAGAGGTAAATCTAGAAAAATCATCAATAAAGATTGCAAAATATCATAAACCTCTTTTTGTAGGAATAAAAGCAAGACCCAAAATATTAGAATGAATAAAATCAAAAGAAAATGAAGAGATAGAATCACTAGTACTAAAAGGCAAGATTTTGTGTTTACTATGTTGACACAACATACAATTAAAAAACTCCTTACTAACATGCCTTAAATAATTATTTAAGTCTAAATGTTGAATTTTAAACAAAGAAGCATGACTAAGAAGTGAATGTCGTAAACTAAGAGGATTAGAGGGTTATATAGTTGCAAAAAGACCTAAAGGAACATGAAAAAAGGTAAGCCCAAAGAGGCATCCAACTTTATGACTTGTTCCAATGACTTAACTTATTCGAGGATCCTACACTTGAAATTAATGATTAAAAAAATAAAGTTCAAACTTAAGATCATAAAGTTGATTAACAAAAATATAATAAAGATGGAATCAAATAAGTGATAGGAAAGGACAAAGAAGATGTAGATATAAATCTAGTGCAATTAATAAGCATAACAAATCCATTAACAATATGAATAATTGGTTTATCAAAGAATCCAATTTTTTTCTTTTAAAATTGAGAAGAATCAGAATTCATATGATTACAACTAGAATTAATTAACCAAAGTGAAGTACGTAAGGTAATTGATAAAATAAAGGAAGCAATATAATTAGCAGTGTAGTGTATAATGATAGAACATTTTTGATATAAAACCTAGTTAATCATAATCTTAAATGAGGACATTTTATGCAATAAGTAAGACAATGCATTTACCAATTTTAAAACAAAATAAAATAACCTTAAAAGTAGAAAGAGAATACCTAAAAATTGTAAAAGTGTCAAACTGAAAAATACCATGAGGCACAACTAATGTTACATGATGTCAATACATGATAAAAAAGTGGAAGTAACAATAAGATGTCTAGTGGAGGTGTGCAAAATATGAAACTACAATTAAAAAAAACTTCTCTTGATGAAAAACCAATAAGAAATAGACTAAAGAAAGAAAGAGAGAGAAGAAAAGATAGTTGTCAACAAGAATAAAAAACTCTATAAAGAAAATTAAAATCAAGGCTTTCATACCATGAAAAATAACTCTTTGAAATCTTAAGTTCTTCTAAAAGCTAAAATTTATAGTTGGAAGAGTCCAGGGACATTATAAGTCATGTAGGTAAAGAATTTTCCTTTTTTACTATTACTTTTGTCATACTATTAGAGCTTAGGTAACCATATTATAGACACTATTACCACTTAGTAATTTGGCACTTCCATAACTTTAGTCTTATCAATTAACCTAATGTTATTAAGGTTTAATACATAGATTTGGCTCATTTAGTTTAGTTTCATTATGTTACATGCTAATTAAAATTAATACATGTTAAGAGAACATGTTAAAGAATATAAAATCTAGCATTATTAAGGTATAAAGACTTGACATAATTTATAATATTTAAGGATTTTCCCACTTATAAATTTGACTTTAGATAAGATTTTAAAAATTAGACTAGACTAACTAATTTGACCAAGAAAATCAAGAAGCAACCCAATGTCTAATCTAACTATGACACTAAAATTAAGGGGATTAAGAGTCAATCAAAAACTTATGAACTAAAATGGTTGGATTGTAAATTATTAAACTAGCCTTAATTTCTCTTATTCAATTAGTAAACTTCTAAACAACATAATGCATCTGAAAAGTGCTAAATTATCAATTATAATTTAACTAAAAGTTCAACATTTATGTAAATTGAACCTTAATCTTCAATTTTGCTAAAAGTAAGGTATACCATTGAACTAAATTATTTGTTATTATTATTTATTAATTATTATACTAGCAAATAAATAATTTAATGTTTAAACTTTAAAACTTTATCTATGTAAGCAAATCTAAATTTCTTAACCAAGTTTAGATCATTATTTCTTTCTTTTTTTTAAGTTATTTTACAATATATATATATATAATTTAATTACTATATATTTTACATTCATATTTAATTATTTAAAAAATTTTATATTTTTTTGCATTATACTATTTTCTTTTTAAAAAATATAAAAAACATTAATTACTCTAAATTGAAAATATATGTATTATAATATACTTTTTATGTAATAAGACTATGTACCTTAATTATTGAAAGATTGAATATAAATCTAGATTATAGAAACCATATTAATTAATATAAATTTAAAAAATATGAATGATCTATAAAAGATTCATATTACTATATACTTTGTGTTTAATTATAGTAACAAGCATGTATTAATTATTTGTTAAATGATTATGAATAAAAAAAACTCCTTAGTTTTTAGTTTCATTTAATAAACTTTTGCCTATTATTTGAAATATAATATTATCTTTTCTCTCAACTTTATGGCATATAAAATTATAAAATAATTATAATTAATCTTATCAAGTATATATATATATAGATGCCTGTTTTCTCGAGGCTTTACAAACGTACGATTTTCGATTTTTGGTATAAGAGGAATTAACGTCGGCCAGCCTGCTGTTAAAAACTAGATTTTACCTTACTTTGAAAATTTTGCCTGTGTCTTGAAGAGAAAAATAATAATAATGAATAAATATATATATATATATATATAGATATTAATGAGTTCCCATCTGTTTAAAATGTGTCTCTCGTGTCTTTAAACCAGATCTAGTAGCTCTAAAAAAAAAAAAAAAAAGAAAAAAAAAATCTTGTTTTTGAACGAAGATCCATATCTTTTATTATCTCCTGCCATTGAAAGTCCACTGACAAGCGTTCCTTTATCTAAAACCACAAACTCTACCATTCTCTGTCGCCACATTCTATCTTTACTAGTTTCCAGATTGTGCTCTAAATATCAATATCAGGGTTGTAGATTCCTATTACACTCATCAATTAATTCCCAGGTTCTCTTTCCTTTGGTACTCTTTGCATGTTCCTGTTATCGTTGTTGTTTTCATTTTTGCTTTGTTAATTGCAAAATTAAGGCTAAAGCCTCTTCAAATCGGCCTAAGATGTGTTTATTGAAGACCAATTTCCCAAATTTGGGAGATAATTGGATTGGATTTCATGTTCCCCTTTGATCATTGGTTAGGGTTTTTTTCATCAAACTTCTGAGTTTCAGATTGTCATGCCTCCACTTCATTTCCATTCAATATAAGCAATCTGGGTTCTTGGGTTCGTTGTATTTGATCAGCTGTTGAGGTTTTTATCTGATAAAACTTCAGTCTTTTTTGGTTGGTGGGTTATTTGTTCTAAAATGGATTATTCTAGAGATTACTCCGGTGGAAATGTTGTCCATGTTGTTCCTGGAACCGGCCCCGACAGTTGCATTCCAAGTTCCTTGGATTCCAACATTCTCTGGGCAACAGAAGATGATTACCATATCTGGAACAACTCCGATGGCCCTGCTGACAGCACCCCCTCCAATTCCAACTACCAGTCCTCTCAAACACGTTCTGGAAGCGAGCCACCAAATAAGAAATCAAAAAACAATTCGCAGGAATTGACCTCCAAGAAGTCCATAGGGAAAATGTTCTTCAAGACCAAACTATGCTGCAAGTTCCGGGCTGGCACATGCCCCTACATTACAAACTGCAACTTTGCACACAGCATAGAGGAACTTCGGCGCCCACCTCCCAACTGGCAGGAAATTGTAGCTGCTCATGAGGAAGAGAGGGTGAATGTTGTGGAAATTAGAGAAGAATTTCAAATCCCATCAATAGGGGGATTTGGAGGGGAGACACAGAGGTCTTATAAAGGGAGGCACTGCAAGAAGTTTTATACTGAGGAGGGGTGTCCTTATGGGGATAATTGCACTTTTTTGCATGACGAACAGTCCAAGAACAGGGAGAGTGTGGCAATAAGCTTGGGACCTGGAGGATATGGAGGAGGTGGTAGTAGTGCTGCTGGAAACGGAGGTGGGAGTACAACAAATGTGAAGCCATCAAATTGGAAGACAAGAATTTGTAATAAGTGGGAACTTACGGGATATTGCCCATTTGGGAATAAGTGCCATTTTGCTCATGGAGCTGCAGGTATGTTCTGAATTGTGCTGATTTGATTACCTTGCTCCCCACATCTATAAGGATTTTGGGTACTAGGTATGAACATTCAATATTGATGAGCTGGTGCTCGTTAAACAGAAAAAAAATAATAATAAAAATAATAATAATAATAAAGAAAGCAGATTTGAGGATGAAACTGTTTCAATTTGGGATGGATCAGTTGGTGATAATGATTATTTGATATTTCATCACACAATAAAGAGGATGATATACTTTGTTAATATTGTACTGAGTTTACCAACATGGACCCATAAGAAGATAGACGCACAATTGGCCGCATGATAGTGGCCACAAGAACAAAGCACTTTGGAGAGGGGGATGTAAGGGCTCAAATCTCCAACCCCTTAAATTTTGACAAAATGTGGGGTTCCAAAATAAAAAATTAAAAAAAAGGATGATATACTGTAACTATGATTTCTTTTTTCAAATGGCACCATTGCTTGTAATGCATGAACATTCTCTGAAACTACTAGCTGGCTTGGACTTCTCTTTTTGGGCCCAGGGCCTTTAGTCTAAACCAGTAATAGACATCTTTGTGTTTTCTTGAGTTGAATGTGCTCCAATGATGGGCTGTAATTAACTTATCATTTTTCTCAACAAGGTGATCTGTAAGACAATAGTGCCTAGGTAATCTTTTAGTTTGTCTAGCTGTCATTTGTCAAGTTACTTGTATTATAGATAAAGTATGGATGCCTAACACAAGCTGTTCCCATTGTTTCCTTTTTCCTTCATACATAGCTAGGGGAATGTATTTCCATAACTGTGAGTATGAGATACTACTTTTATTCTATGTAGAGCTATATGGAAATTTTGATTTTTAAGATGTTTGTTTATTGGATTCTGCTTATAAACTTATGTGGTTGGCAATTAACATTTTTCATGCACCATTTCCTTTTTGACTGTAGACTGGCATAGTTTATAAGCTAATATTCTTATTGTCTATGCAAAGAATGGCAAGAATGGATCTCTGTGTGTCTGTTTATATTGTTGAAGATATACATCTTCCATATTCCTTATGAATGATATAGGAATAGCTGGCAACAATTTTTCCTGTTTTAAGTTTTGGGGTTTTTTTTTTTTTTTTTTCTAAACTGCAGAGTTGCACCGCTATGGTGGGGGGCTTGTGGAGACTGAAGCTAAAGATTCCTCTGTCCCTGCTGACTCAAAGCAGGGTGTAGTAGTACCTCTAAAAACTCCCGCAGAGACCGTGGTTCCATCAGTTACTGCTGTTCCTCATTCAGATCTATATCATCTTGGAGTTCCATCACAAAGGTCATCTGTACTAATCCAGAGGCCAGGGCAGAGAACTCATCTGAAATGGAAGGGTCCAGACAAAATCAGTCGGATATATGGTGACTGGATTGATGACATTGAATAAGAATTAAATTTCATTTCTTATGTTTGTGGAACCTGATTGGTACTCAAATGGTTCATGAAAAAAGGTTTTAATGGGATAAAAAAGCATGTGAAGAGTGAGCTTCAGCCTTTTGGATGTGAATGATGCCTCACATAATGCTCCTTGACTCCCTGTTATGAAGGAGATGTCATATATCGGTCTCTCAGCCCCTTCATTTTATGCATGAAATTTTCTTCAATAGTGTCAAAATTTGAACCTTCACATTGTAGTCTTAATCTTGTAATCAATCATGTTCCAGAATTACTCTCATCCAAGAACTGTTGTCGTTATTGTTGTACCACTTTGGATTAATATACTAAACTAAGTCTCTCTCTCTCTCTCGCTATCTCTCTCTCTCTCTCTTGGAAGATATATTTTGTTTCCTGCCCAGCATCTGTGCAACTAGAAGGTAATCTATCAGCATATTCATGGACTTTTTTTACATGGTGAGCCATTGCAGTCTTGTTTTCATTGAATGGGTTATCTGCATGTCAGGTTTTCACATGTAGATAATCCTATCTATAATGAGGCTTGTGACTGATCATTTATTGTCACATTGCTTTGACAGACATTCTTCTTCTTCCTTGGGGACTGATGACAAGGGAAGGCAAAATGCATTATATGATTCATTTTGCCCAATTCTGATGCAGGTGGTGACTGAACATCCAAGACTCTGAGGCACACAAGCAATATGTGGCGGATGTATGAGGTCATAACATGTCAGGTAAGCAGAACAACATGGTCAGACTGAGTTCACAATAATAGTTTCAATTTCCTTATGTGAAACCTAGCTGATGATGCTAGAGGCAAACAATTCAGAATGCAACTGTCAGGATAAAACTTAAAAATGTTTTTGCCAAATTAAATGGCCCTTGGTTATTCTGCTGTGGGGAATGTGTATGTCAGGAAAAACTATAAAGGTCTCTTGAAGTTTAACAGATCAAGCTTGAAATAGTACAACAGAGTATGTTTCAATAAGAGCTCAGGCAGCTCTACTACCATATCATGCAACTAGTGGCAGCAGAATATGCTTATGGACATTATGGTTCAGCTAATATTTAGGTAACCATTTATATGCATTTGTTCATATCTGTACTGATTTTTCCATTTATGCAATCATGCACTACAGTCTGTTAGATACATTCCCTGGTTTTTGTTGCAGACAGTTAAGTTTGGGTTAAGAAAGAAAATTATGTATTATTTCCCCAAAATTGAATGCTGCAACTGGGCCTGAAGCTTGGTCTTTTTAGAAGAATTTTGTCTATTAACTTGGGAGTACAATTTTTTACTGCCATCCATGTTGGATTATTTGGTCCAAAAGGAGAAATGCTCTTGTTGAGCTAGTGTTCATTGAGCGTACCTCTGATGACGACAATGCTCTGTTAGATTATGGATTTAATTTATGACTTTTCTTCTAACAAGGTAATGCATAGGTATCATTAGAATTTAGTGGGGGAGCGGGGCAAGTGTGGAATCGTTAACCATCTAGGTAGACATCACAAATTGCTCGCAAATGCTAGCATGGGTGGGGGATCTGATCCCCCGCACTCACCCCTTCCTTAAGGAAGGAATGGCCACTGGGGCTAGCCCCGCTGGTTGATTTCATTTGTAACTTTGGATAGCACACTAACTTCGGATCATACTATGTCACTCACTTTAATTTGTAATTAGTCTTATCTGGGATGTTTCATAGTTTTAGATAGGTTAATCTATTGTTGTCCTTAATCATACATGATGTCTTTTTGTATTGCTGACCAGAGTTGAGAATAAAAATGGCCTGCCCCTGCCTTCACACTGGTCCTTGCAGTGCAGCTGAATTCTGGCAATTGTAATTGACAAGAATCTGAGGCTGAATCCTTGAATCTAACAATGCAGTACGAATCTCCCTCTTGACTTTTATGTGTAGTTAACTGCGCGCACAAACTTCCATTGTTGGCTTGTTCACTAGATATTCTAGACGTCCGAGAAACTAACATACAATCGGAGTGGTTCCTGGCAGCTCAAAATGCACGTAATAAAATAAAACAAGCCAGCATATGACAAAATAAGTGTCTTCACGCTCCCAATTTATACCAAAGTAAGCGTGCTAACATGCATGAAAGATACTTAATGAGGTCGGACGATTAATCGTTTCGAGGCACCGAGTAAAGGGCATGACTGGGTAGACCCAAAGCTTCTATTTGATAAAACGAGTGCCTGACGAGAATGAGATCATATGAGCCTGGCTCCGTTTCGGTCCATGCAACAAATGCATAAATACAATGTTTTCATCGGAAGTTCCAAGATATTGGAGCCATGCTACAATCAAAGTATCTAGCTTAAAATGCCTTTACTACCAAAGCTATGAAGTAGCTCTTAAACCGCTAAGTCTTGCGCGCTACCCAAAATTTCTGACATTTTTACCGTGACGTTGTATTGATGGACCAAAAAAATTATGATGGTGCATGGGTGGCGACCTCAACCCTTTAAAGGGATTCGTAGAGGGGACATTAGAGGTTAACATCTTCATATCTCCCCCAAGATTTCTTATCAAAGGCCATGGGAATACAATATGAAAAAAGGAAAAAATAAGTAGTCACAACTCAATCGTACATTTGGCTCTTTACCGGCGATACATCCTTGCGAGCAAAAAATTTGTCATTAATTCGTACCAATAATATGCTAATCAAAAGAGAAGAAATTAGGAATCTGTGGAGGCGAAGTAAGCGACGTTCAGACAATGCCCCTCAACCTTCTCACAATGACTCGCTCACTACCGTCGTTTCTGCCAAGGACATAAAACCAATCTCTCCGCATCACCCTTGCAATTTAAGCCATGCAAATTTTCACACAAAAACAATCGAACTGCCTTCTTGTTTCTCTCTTCCTATTAGCCTTTCATGTACCTAACAAACATCAAATCTAAGCATCCAACACACCCACATTTTCTCTTCCTTTCTATTTAGCTCTCTCATTTTTTCTTCTCACAACTTTTCCAAATCCATGCACAACTGAGCCCGGGAAAACAAGCCGGGAAACATCTAATTAATCTCCGGCCGCCAATTTAGGCTGCAGCTTTTCGTTCAATGTCAACGACGAATTCTACATTAGCCCAACAACCAACATATTTTGTTTCTCCTCCCGTAACCATCATTCTGGCCACCATTACCCTTATTTGCTTCTTTATAGCCTTTTTCTCCATATATTTTTGTAGGTGTTGCATGGATAGCATTGTTGGCAATTGGCATCTACGGCGTACCCCTTCAGGAAACCTCGTAACTCCGTCTGATTTACCTGTATACCAGGGGCTTGATCCGTCTCTAATACAGCTTTTTCCTGCATGTACATATTCAACTGTCAAAGAATTTCGACATGAAAAGTATGGCCTCGAATGTGCTATTTGCTTGGCAGAGTTCTCGGATGATGATTTACTCCGGCTCTTAACAGTTTGCTACCATGTTTTTCACCAAGAATGCATAGATGTTTGGCTTGGATCTCACAAGACGTGCCCGGTTTGTCGTAGAGATCTCGACTTGCCTAAAGAGACATTGGAAAAGACTCTAACACTTGACCACAACCGGGATGCTCATGGTGGCAATGGAATTCTAGACCCTGCTATTAGCATTGCCGTTCCAGAAGGCCACGGCAAGGAACATGGAGGAGGAAATGGGGAAGGAGTGGCTCAAAGCGCGAGCAAAGAAAATGGTAGGGATGAGAATATGGGAAGATTTTCAAGGGCGCACTCGACGGGGCACTCAATACTTGTGGCTAGAGAGGAAGATAAGTATACTTTGAGATTGCCGGAACATGTGAAGGTAAAAATTGTCAGGGGACATGGTACAGCACGAAGTTGTATTACCTTTGGGGACTTTTCAGGCCCACAAAACAGTGGCTTTGGAGAGGTACCAGAGAGCTCAGGAGGAGACATCAACAAAGTATAAATTTTGCTTTTTAGTTCTCTTCCCCCCCCCCCCACCCTTTTCTGATACATATTCTGTCGAGAATACTGAGATACTTCAATGTCAAAAGATACATAGAAGATTTGTTCAGTGTATGACTGGTTTGCAGTCCTGCCTTCCAGTTATTAGGCCTTGCAAAATAAACATAAAATGATAGCCCAATGAACATCTACACCTTGTAAATTAGCATTCAGAATTTAATATTTTGGGCAATTAGATGCTTGTAGGACACCACTAACGTGAGTGCCAAGAAACTTGGGTATTGAACTTATAACCTACACGAGGTTTAATACCGAGAAAATGTCAATTGGACAAGGGGCAGTTTGGTGGTCAGTTTTAAGGATATGGCATCGTAAGTGTGAAGAGAAGCTGCATTTTCACCACTCTCGAGACTTATGAGCTTATTAGATCGCTAAGTACGCATCTCATAAGCAGGACAGGTAGGTATTAAATACAGAGTGCAAAAGAAAGCAATTGGGAAAGAAATAACAAGGAGTCGGGGGAACTCTATAATGACTTCTTTACAAATGAATAGTGATTTTTCTAGTCCAATATCTTCCACCTACAGATTGCGTGTCAACTACCTCTGTTTATCAGTTTCTTCTCTACACAATTCACCATTGTCCTCAATTTCTAAAATGGTTGCTTGCAGGTTGCCTTCAAACTGGGTTCATGCTACTGGTAATTGGTAAAGATTTTGGTGTATCTTGACATTGTTCTACAAAGAAGCATATTGCATTACATGTTTTGCAGTACCATATTGCATTAACTCTATCAAGTCCAAGTCATCAACTAAGATGTACGAATCAACAGGAAAGCAGGCAAGATACAACTATGCAATTCAGCACCCTATGAGAGATCTTAGTCAGAGAAATACTATAATATTTTTAAATTTCCATAACATCTCTTAAATGTCTAGCATAAAAAAATAATATTATTTAAAATAATGATTGCATTGTAACTAGAAATAATAACGAGATAGAATGATGGTAGGAAGCTTCATTCTAATCCTAATTCCTATTTTATGATTAGTCCTCATCTTCAACGGAGAGGGGGTTTAGAGTTACCTCTCTGTCTCCACTTTGCTTTCATTTTTGGAATAAAAGTAATAATTTTTAAAGTAAATTCTCAAATTTTAAAATATCAAACCAACAACTAATGTAAATACAAAAAACTTAATTATTATCTTAATGTCCAACTTACTTTTTTATGTTTGTCTTTGAGTAAAAGATAATAAAAGATAATAAACATGTTGAGTTCATGATACACAAAATAGATGACACCATAAAAGCCAAAAGACGGTAAAAATTAATGGCATCACAAAAGCCTATCATTGTCTCTTAGCTAATTAAAAATCAATGGCAAGAGCAAAAAACAAAACTATAAAAAAATAATCTCCATGGAGATTTCTTTATAAGAGTTGATGTAAAGAGAATAAATGAAAAATTTATGCTAATTAAATTTTGTACTAGAAAATAAAAATAGTCCAAAAATAATATTTTAAATTTATAATTTATTGGGAGGGGAATTGCTCCATTTTAAGTAGATCTATGATTTAGTTTTCTAAGAGAAGTAGTGACGAAGTTCAATGTATTGATAATACATTGAGAGGCAAACGCAATAACTAAGAGTAATAGAAACTATCTTTCTTTGAGAAGAAATATTTTTCATTAAGAATATGAGAAGAAATATGAAGGGTGGGAGTAAGTGCATGGGTAAAGTTATAATTTATATATTAATTTACTTAATTATTCCTTTATAAAAAAATGTTATATAACTATTATATAAAAGACAAAATTGTAATATAATAATTTAAGACCATTGTCAAGGACAAGATAAGGGAATATAAATACCAACTTGTTTCTATCCCCAATTAAAAATTCATATATCAAGGCAAAAACCTTTGATCTTTGGTTAATTTCCTTTGACTTTACTTTTGTTAAAGTGGACGAGCTAGGGACCATTGTTATCCTTAGTTGTAATTATTTATTGTTAAGTCATTGTCAATAACAATTTGATCACTTTTAATAAAAATTAAATTGGGCTAATTAAAAGTTTCATTTTGGGAATATCAAGGGACTTTTTTTTTTATGAGAGAAAGGGATAAGGTAGTAATAGGAAGATTTCTAACGTAGACTATATAAGAAAATTCTATAAATTATTAATATAATGAATTATTAAAAGCTTAATGTAATAGACTAAAAGATTATTTCAAATTTTTCTTTGTTGTTGCAAAGAAGTATTAATTAATATAATTAAAATTATGATTTCTATTAAATTAATTTATAGCTTATAGCTTTTTATATTTTTTTCATTTAGCATTAGAACTTAATTCTTCAATTGCATTGATTACAATTAAAGATTATATATGTATCATGATTTTATGCATTTTCTTTTGTTGATGAATATCAAGTTCAAGCAATTTGATATTCCTTAAAAAGAGAAAGCTAAAGCAATCGTAAAAGCTATGGAAGAGCAATTTGTAAAATCTAATAAGACATTGACTAGCACCTTAATGAAAAAAAAAAAATTAGGAAAGAATTTTAATAGTTATAAAGATTGTGTGAGAATATTATAAAAATAAAGAACACTAATTCTTAGCATAAGTCCTTAGAGATTAACATATCTAAGACCTTTTTGGTGTACTTTATTCTAAATTTTCTTCCTTCTTTTACATATTCATTATTTAAGATATCTTACAATACACATAAGGAAAAATGGTCTATCAATGAGTCTTTGACCATATGTTTTCAAGAGGGAAAAAGAATGAAATATAAGAATTTGAAAAGTACTCATTTCTTGACTAAAGAAAAGCCTAATGGCAAGAAGGATAAAGGTTTTCCATCTTGGAAGAAAGATAGAAATGCGCTAAGGAAGAAATCTAGGAAAAAAAATGCATGCTTCTTTTATAAAAAATGTGGACATATGAAGAAGACTTGTCTTAAGTATAAGATATGGTTAGAAAAGAAAGGTATTTTTATGTCTTTAGTGTATCATTAATCTTTTTTAATTAATGTCCAAGTAATATATGGTGAATTGATTATGGTACTACAATCTATGTTGCTAATACTATGCAAGGCTTTTTAAACCTAAGAAAGTCAAAGAAAAGTAAGTAAGACATCTATTTAAGAAATTAAATGCATTCTCATGTTAAAGTTAAGGACTTGCCATTTAATTTCAAAATTTGGTTTTAAGTTAAACTTAGAAAACACCTTTTTATGTTCATGTTTCTAGTAAATGTAGTTTATGTTCTATCATTCTTAAGAAATTTGATTTCCATTTCTAAATTAGCATATATAGTTATTAGTTTGTCTTTAAGAACACCATTTATAGTACTTTACATAATAAAAATATCATTGATTTTGGTTATTTGGTTAATGGCTTATATAAATTTAATTTAGACCATATTTAAGAATGCAATCTTACATTACATAACAATATTAGCATGAAAATATTTATTATTAATGAACAATTTTTTTTGTTATGACTTTAAAGATTAGGTGACATTTCTCTTGAGAGAATAAAAAAATTACTAAATGATGGAGTTTTATCAACTCTTGGATTTATGAATTTTTATACTTGTATAGATTACATAAAGGGTAAAGAAATCAATAAGAACATTAAAAGTACCAAGTAAAGTTTGAGAGTTTTTAATATTATACACACAAATATTTATAAACCATTTTCACTCTTTATTTAATGGTCAAAGATTTTATCTCATTCATTGACAAGCATATAAGATTTATATATCTTTATTTGTTGTTTGATAAAGTTAAAGCATTAGATACTTGTAAAATACATAAGGCTGAAGTAGAAAAATATTAGGATAAAAATATCAAAAGTGTAAGGTCTAACAAAAGTGGAGAATATTATGGAATGTACATAAAAATAAAACAAATAAAAGGTTTATTTATAAAGTTCCTTGAGTAAGAAGGTATTATTACATAGTATTCCATATCGAGTACACCTTAATAAAATAATTTAGTTAAAAGAAAGAACCAAACAATTATGGACATAGTGAGAAGGATGATTAGTAATTCTAGTCTTTCATTAAGTTTGTGGAGTGAAGTCTTAAAAATTGCAGTGTATGTCTTAAATAAAGTTCCTTTAATGATTATTCCTAAAACTCCTTTTAAATTATGAAATGGAAAGAAATCAAATTTAAGATATATGTATAAATGAGGTTGTCCTATTGAAGAAGGATTATAATCCTTAATTAAAAAAATTTAGATCCAACATTTAAGGAAACTAGTAGTTATTTCATTAGCTATATGTTAAACTTTAAGGGATATATATTTTATTATCCTTCAAATACATTAGTGGTTAGGAATGTATAATTTCTTAGGAATTTTGAGTTTAGTTGGAGCAAGCTTCTTTATAAATTTGATTTGAGGAGAGTATAAATTAAATCGAGTATCTTATAAACTTTGGAAATTTAGTTGTTTAAGAAATTCACACAATAATAATAATAATAAAGAACAACCAATTCAAAATCAAATGCCTAATGAAATACAAGCAAATGTGGAACCTATAGAATGTGAACCATAAAATAAGAATCCAAAAAATGAAGGACACAGGAGATCATTAAGAAAAAGGAAATTTGTAATTCTTGATAACTATGGCATATATCTTTAAGAGATTAATACTAATCTCAAAGATGATCTAAGCATATTTTCACAAGCCATGAAAAGTGAAAAATCTGAATTATAGTCTAATGGCATGAAAAAAGAGATGATGTTATAACCTAAAGTTTTCATATTATGTTTAGATGATAACAAAATATTAAGTGTTGCTCATGTATTTGTTTGAGTGTGATTAGTGGAAAGATTGAATCACATAGACACAAAAGTATGAAAGCAAGAAATAAAAAAAAAGTGAGCCAACTATCAATCAACTTTGAAAAGGTGCTCTACTTAATTTGAGATGAATTAGATGATGAGTCATATATATTTATAAAGATAGACCTCTTTAGTTTCCAAGGCCGAAACTATACATTAATTAGAGATGTGTGGAGGGAAATATGACCTAAATATTAGAGGATGTTGAAATTATTAGGATAGATTACATTGGTCAACTTGTAAAGGATATTATAGATAGCTAGAGTTGAATTAAATAATGATCTAAATATGATTAGAAAGATATTTCAATCTAGTTTTCAATGTAAAAGATAACACATAATTTAGGACTTTATATAGAAAGTTATGGCTAATTTATTAAAAGGAGTAAGAGTTATCAAGTTAAATGAAAAGAAAGAATTTAAATGAAATTATGAGTAAAATGAAAAGGATTTTTAATTTAAGTAAAATCACAAAAAATAATACAAAAATCTTAAGTTTTCTTGCTGAGTCCATGCTCAATCTTTACTTTAAAGAAAAATAATAAGATAAACAATAATTGAATACTAAAGCAAACAATATAAAAAACTAAAGTAAAGGGATATAAAGGAAGAGAAATCAAACATAATGATTTATAGAGGTATGATTATTATCTGAGCCTACATCCTTTTCTTATAGTCATTACCTTAAAAGTTCTCAAACCACTATCATAATCTTTTTCTTTGAGTAAAAATCAAACCTTTTATAACTTTACTTGTTGATTTGGTGTAAAGTTCACCAATCACCCTGCATATTGATCTAGTGCCAGGCTCACCAATATAAAGACTTTTGTTCTCAATAGTCATGTCATTGGGTTTCTTATCCATGCAATTTAGAATGTCATATAACTTATCAATCAAAGACATATCATAAATATCATCATTTGAAGTATTGTATTCACCCCTTTAAAGATGTACATAATGATTGATATGAAGAGAATATGAAAAGATTATGAAAAAGTATTTATAAGATACTTCAAATGATAATATTTATAATGTGTCTTTAATTGATAAGTTATATAACATTTTAAATTACATGGATAAGAAACTCAAAGACATAACTATTAAGAACAAGGGTTTTTGTATTAAGAATGTCTCTATAAAGCATGAAGAAGGATTCTTGAAGGATGAGATTGCTTTTCTAAAAGTTGAGAATGTAACTCTAAAATATGAAATCAAGTCACTTACTAAGAAAAATAGTGAGTTGGATAATGTCTATAATAAGGAAAGACTTGTAAAGCTCTTAGATGAAAATATTTATCTTAAGAAAGAAGTATTTAACCTTCAATAATCTCTATCCGAGTTTGCTTAAAGCAAAAACCAATTAGACATACTACTTAACTCTCAAAAGCCTAAAGGTGTGAAGATTGATTTGGGTTATACATCTTATGCATATCAATCTAAAGCTTTTTAAGACAAGGCAACTCATACCTATACACGTGCATATGCATTTAGTAATAGATCATGTAATAATACTCATACATCATACCATGGTAAAAAAGCATCCCATAAGTATACCTATATGTACATGAGACACACACAAAAATCTAAAGCATTATATAAATATATATATATATATATATTCATATGATAGATGACATAATATTTATATGATAGATATTATGTTAGAGATCATATTAGATACTATTTTTATGGTAATTATGGTCATATACAATATTCCTACAATTTAAGGTGAAATTTAAAAGGTATAAGATACTTTCATATAGGTGGTAAAGGCATCAATGCTAACTTGTAAAGACATAAACATCCAAAATAAATCATTTAAATTATTTTATAGGTGAAAAAAAGTGTTGTCATTAACCAATTAAAATCTTTGGACATCATTCAATTGCTTAGATAACAATGACAACAAGGGATGAATTTCTAAAACTTCTTTAATAACTCTTATCCACTACATTATGCGCTATTCAATTCTTATGACTTTAAGTTTCCTATATTATTATGCATATAAGTGCTTAATGTTGATTCATTTATGATTTAGCTTTTATATGCCTTTGTATACTCTTATACATGCTTCATCCTTAATTTTCTTTAATTGTCATAGTTAATTAATTCTTTAAAGATATGATCAATATTGTCATGATTATATGTTGCTCTTTTAGCATGTATTTCATTTTATAGTGCATTCACTCAAATCAAGCCATCATGTATACACTTGTGTCTCATGCTTATTTGAGTTATTATATTTTTGTAACCATGTATAATTGTTATTGGACAAGTTATATACTATCTTACATGATTAAATGAGAGCCATTATGATTGATTAGTAATATTGTTTAACCCCATAAATCTAAGTAATTTGGATACCAAAAGTTAATTATATTTTGTAAGAATATAAGAAATTCTTCATATAGAGATCTTTATAATTAACCTACTTTAAGAAATTAATAGATATCAATCATTACGTTAGATCATGATAAAACTTGATTTGACAAGCTTTATCTGCATGAATATGAAAATAGATAATATAAGCTTAAACAACACATCAAAGGATTAATAACACAAAGAATACCAATGAGCAATAATATTTTCTAAAGAAAGTTCATTTATCAAAGGAGGGCACATCAATCATGTGATTTAAAGATTGCCAAAGGAAATGGAAGCATGCTAAAAAGACTTTCTAAGAACATATTATTGAAAGTTTATATAGTGTATCCTTTTAGTTTTAAAGCTCTTTCTTGTTGCAAAAGGATTCTTTAAAGAAAAGTCTAAATGAAATTTTCACCTAAACCATGAATACAAAGGGACTATTCAAGAAGTTTAACATGCACGATTTCAAACATTATAACTCACTAATGTCTATATCAACTAAGTTTAACAAGGATGAATGTAGTAAAAGTGTGGTTAAGAAAAAGCATAAAGATGTGATTAATAATACCCTTTACCTTATTTTTAGTCTATATGATGTCATAAGTGACACAATCATAAGGGGATTATGAGATTGCATTATACAATTAGTTAAGTATTTCTTTTAAGTGCTTACATTTTTTATGTTATATTATTGTTATATTGCATGTTTTAGGGAGAGGATAATACTTTTACATGGATTTCCTAAGGTTTCATATTAGCATATTTACTAAAGATAAGCATTATTATATATACGCCTTTATACCCTTATACTCTCGTAATACATGTACAAAAGAGAAACTTTTTGATACATGAAGGGGGAGAATTATGACACCCTTTGATTGAGACACCTTTTTTATTATGAAAAAAATGAGAGAAGTATGTTAATGCATCAATGTTTATTTCATATGTATTTTTATTTGCATTAATGTCTTGTCATCAAAGGCAAAGATCATTATAACCCTAAGGTTTCATTGTATTTTGATGATAACAAACCATTGAATGCTACTAAAGTGTTTGTTTAAGTGTAATTAGTGGAAAAGTTGAATTACATAAATACAAAAGTATAAAAGTAAGCAGTGTGAGAGAAGTGAGTCAATTATTATTCAACTTCTAAAAGCTATTATACTTAATTTAAGATGACTTAAATGATAAGTCATACATATTTAGAAAATTAGACTTGTCTAATTTCCAATGCTATTAGTTTTGCATTAATTGGAGATGTGTGGGGGAAGATATAACCTAAATACTAAAGCATGTTAAAGCTATCAGGATTAATTGTATTAATCAACTTCCGAAGAATATTATAGACACCTAAAGCTAAATTAAATGATAAGCTAAACATGGTTGTAAAAATATTTAATTTTAATTTCCAATGCAAAAGATAGTACATGATTTAGGCCCTTGTATAAGTAATTATGATTAATTTACTAAAGGGAGTATAAGCTATTAAGTCAAAAAAAAAAAAAAGGAAATAATTTGAATTAAATTTCAAGTAGAAAGGAAAAAAAATTTGAATTTAAATAAGATTAATGAAAAAAATATGAAAATATTATAAAATTGAAAGAAAATGTTTTTGAATAAGATTCAAAGAGATTGTACAAATAAAGGAAAGAGACTAAGTACAAAAGGAAAGATTTAAAAATGCTAAAAATTCTCAAAAAGTCTTAATCAATAGACCTAATTAATCACTATGGTTAACCAAACATGCAAAAGTGTGTTATGCTAAAAGATGAAATGTTATAGAGATTTCAGGTTGACTAGATAAATAGGTCAGCCAAACGGCCAAGTCAACTAAATTGATTGTTACAGTTAGCTAATGTGACAAAAGTACAAAAGTTGAAAAGTTCTAGAGTGTTTGGATTAGTTAACTATTAGTTAACTAATATTTTGTAAACAAACTATCCATATTTAGTCCAACTTGTAATTTATTGTTTATATGATAAGATATACTAAATTACAATGGCTAGTAAGAACTATATATATATATATATATATATATATATATAAGGCTAAATACCTTGAATCCCTTAAGCAAAAAAAATGATATACTTAGATTAAAAATATAAGAGAGGTATAACATTTTAAAGAGACGAATATTTTAATGTTATAAGAAAGCTTTGTATAACTTTGTATCCAAGGTTAAGTGACATAAGTGTTGTAATGGTGAGCTTGGAATTGAATCAACAAGCATATTGATTAGCAAACATGACACTAAATCAAGAAGTAAAGTGATCGATGAGTTTGACACTGAATCAATAAGTAAAGTTGTAAAAGATTTGACATTCATCGAAGGAAGAAGACTATGATAATGGTTTAAGAACTTTTAAAATGGTGATTTTAAGGAAAATATAAAAGCTCAAAGAATAGTTAAACTTTTATAAATTGTTATACTTGATTTCTTTTCCCTTATCTCCTTTTATTTTTAATTCTTTATATTAATTTTTTTATCATTTGATTACTTTTTTATCTTATTATTTCTCTTTAAAGTAAGGATTAAGTATGGGTTGAGCAAGCAAGGTAAATAAATCCAATTAACCCTCCCCTTAGATTCTCTTAGGGACTAATAAATGGAATTTATGGCAAATAATCAAGTTTGGAATCTTGTTAAATTACCAAAAGAAATTATAGCTATAGGTTGCAAACAAGTTTATAAAATTAAAAAGGACTCATCTTGTAATGTTAAGTAGTACAAGGTTAAACTTGTAGCCAAAAGTTTTACTAAAAAAAAAGGGAATTAACTATAATAAAACTTTCTCTCCAATCTTGAAAAAAGGATTTATTTAGAATAATCACGACTTTAATTGCTTATTTTGACTTAAAGTTGCATTAAATGAATGTAAAACAACTTTCTTGAATAGAGATCTTGAGGAAGAGGTATATATATGTTAACCCAAAGGTTTCATTACTAATAAAGGAAGTCACTTAGCATGCAAGTTTAAAAAATTTATATATGAGCTCAAGTAAGACTTCTAACATAATAATATTAAATTTCATAATATCATAATTTCATATATGTTTAAAGAAAATATTGTAGATTAATATATATAACTTAAGGCCAATGGAAACAAGTATATTATTTTAGTCCTATATATGAATGATATTTTATTTGCATGTAATAATTTATAACTGTTACATGAAATTAAAAAATTTCTATCTCAAAAATTTAAAATGAAGAATATAAGTGAACTTTCATATGTCATTAGTATAAAAATTCTTAGAAATAAATACCAATAAATGTTGAAACTATCTTAAAAGGCATATATTGAAAAAGTTTTAGAAAGATATAAAATGAAGAGTTGTTCTTATACCATAATACCTATAGTCAAAGGAGACAAATTCTATCTCACTTAATGTTCTCAAAATAACTTAGAGCGAGAAAAGATTAAGCATGTACCATTTATATCTATAATTGGTTGTCTTATATATACATAAGTTTACACTAAACTTGATATTGCTTTTACAGAAGGAATGTTATGAAAATATCAAAGTACTTGGAAAGTTACCAAAAAGGTTATACAATATCTATAAGGAATTGAGGACTACAAGTTTATGTATAAATATATTAACCATTTGAAAATGATTGGGTATTCAATTGCTAATTTTACTAGTTGTATAAATAATTGAAAGTCTACTATTAGATACATTTTCTTACTCATTAAAAGTGTTATATCCTAAAGAAGCATTAAGCAACAATTATTGTTTATTTTGCTATAAAAGTAGAATTCACACGTTTTATAGTTTAGAAATTTTTCTTAAGACTGTATATTATGGATTTTATTTCTCAACCACTCAAGATATATTGTAATAATTTAACTGTAGTATTCTTTTTAAAGAATAATAAAAGTGGAAACCAAAAGAAGTATATCCATATGAAGTATTTAATTATTAGACACTATGTCAAAAAGCAATTGTTATAAAATATATTAGTGCTTAACTTATAATTGCCAATCATATAACTAAAGAATTATTGATTAAGTCATATAATAATTATGTTAAGTATATAAGACTACTCAGATTTAACTAGTTTCTTTTAGAATTATATTTTTTGATATTTTATTTTATTGAAAAACATTTTAGTCATTTGTAAATAAAAACTAATATTTTGGACATAAAATGTTTTTGGATATAATTTATTTAACACTTGAATAAATTAAGAACTAAAGTATTTTTTATTCAATAAAGTATTTAATTAAAAATTTATTAGTATCATGATATATGAAAAAAAATATTTACAAAAAAATGTAATATAATTATCATAATTTTTATATAAAGGTTTCTATTTAAAAATATTAAATTATATATATATAGTTTAATTCATAAATATGAATAAAAGTATTTTCAATTTAACATTATAAATTAAGTAAGAGAATGTTATTATATGTTTTAAATTATTATAATATCTTTTAAATAATTTAGATAAAAATAAATATTATTTAAAATAATAATTAAGTTAATAATAATAATAATTTATTTATTTTAAATACAAATTAATTTAATATTTTTATGAAAATATTAAAAAACTTATTTTAATAAAAAATAATTATAAAATAATAATAAAAGAATTCTTAACTTTAACTTATATAATAAAATTTATAAACTAGTAATATAATATTTTAATAAAAATATAAATTAATAGATTAGATGATTATTTTTTGTTTTATGATTGTACAAAAAATATAATTTATATTAAATTAATTTATGTCTTGTAATTCTTTATATACTTTCAAGAAAACTTTTAATAAGTTGCTAAATTACATGGAGGGACTTCATATTCGTGCAAGGAAAGGGATTTAAGGCTTTGGTTTTCTCTTTTTTTGTTTTGTCTGTTTCCCAAAGAAAATTGAAGAATGAATGAATAATTGTAATCATAAGGTCATCAATCTGGAATTCTGTGCAGAATATGTGCCCAGAGGTTTTTGAAATAAATCCTCCTATTTTTGTGTATTATGACAAGACTGTTAACCCCAATTCTGTTCCAGCCATCACTCCACTCAAGAGAGACGCTTGTTAACCAGCTTGAGTCCCAATTTATCATCCTCGCAATTCCCGATATGAGGACCAAGCGAACTTGGATCATAATTAGGAAATACCAAGAAACAAGGTTCCATGGAAATAGCTCGCTGACAGGCTGGATCAGGGATCTTATGCGTAAGAGGCATGCTCAGAATCCATGGCTTCACCCCTCCAAGGCCTTGAGCCACATAGCCGAAAGTAGACCAGGGGCATGTCACCAGCACATCACTCAAACTCAGAATGTACATGTCTGCCCACGCCTTCATGTTGTGCTTGTTGTCATTAAAATGCTGATATTCTTCATGGCTTGGCTGGTAGACCCGAACTACATCTCCACTCACAGTTGGCTTCATCAGGTACATATTCCTGATAAGTTTATAGTACAAGGAGTACAGGGAAACCACTAAAATGGCTTTTGATGTATGGTTTTTGTGAGGTGGAGTCATATATTTTTGATCTTGTACCTTTGGTAGCAGGCTTTCCTTCTGAGTACAGGCTAAAATTTGGTCAAAGAAATTGTCACTTGCACCAAACAATCTTACTTGAAGACCAATTCGCTCGTCTGCTTTTGCCATGTAAGCTTGATAAAATCTGGTGACCTCTCCCCAAACTTGATTGGACGGTTGAAAAAGGTAACGACCCAAGTGATGGAAAATAGTCTCCTTGTCAGGAAACAATTTCTCAAGCTCTGGCTTGAAAGACTTGACCAGGAAAAAAGAAGGCACAAAGTACTGTTCGGATTTCAGAGCAATCCACGGTGTTTTTTGGAGAAACACTTGAGTTTCATCGCTGTAAAATTGCTCATCAGGATCAACATCTGAATCATATACTAAATTTATAAATATAAATGACGGTTGCGACATCATCGTTGAAATGTTCGCATCCACATTCTGCATACGAAATCTATCCAGTACACGTCGATTTACAAGGGGAAAGTCTACAGGTAACAACCATGATGTGTCTGGAAATGGCTCACAGAATAAATTGGCCATGTCACTTCCTTGATTAACTAGTAGGATCCGGTCAGTGAGGAGGGAGTAAAGAAACATAGAAGCCATGCTCATTATCCTGTTTCCAAGGCCACCTGAACCTAACCAGACAATGTACTTACACCCTTTTCTCTTGGTGCTTCCGGAGGTATGACTGAGAAAATTCATTGCTTCTTCCAGGGTTTCATTGAAGAACTTGGTATGGGGGCCGCAAGCTTTATGCCGATCTTCGTATTCACGCAGCTTGGAAACAAGGTAGGGAGAAGGTTCGTGGGATGAAGTTTTGCGATACAAGTAAGATTGGTACCTGCTCCTGCATGATTCTTCATCAAATCCTGAGGCAAGCAATCCTCCAAGCAGTTTATCCATAGGCAGGCTAGTATCTTGAGAATAACTGACTCCTGCACCTGGAAATGGGAATTGAAACTAAGAAAATGAACCAGAGGATACCAATCAAGTTATTGTAGCAGCTGAGTGATACATACAAACCCGTGAGGACCTTATTAGTCCATGGATGATGGAGGTGCTTCTCACTCGCATATTTATGCTCATCCTTTTGTCAAAGAGCCTGTCTTATAGTTCTAAATATTTAATCGAAACCTAACATAAATATTTTATTGATTTTCACATTGATTAAACTCAAATGATAAACGTTTCAGCCGCAATAAAGAGAGGGAAAAAATGAAACTTATGAGGACGAAATGCTTTGTGATAGTGCAAAGCCAAGAACACTTACAACAAACAAACTGATTGAAAATTCGAGTCTTACCATCGCCCGAAGAAGTGGCTAGCACTTCAGATTTTTCTCTCACTGCCACAGCTTGGGCATATTTCTCATCTTGATTGGACTCTGTATTCGAGCAAGCGATTGAGAACAAGTATGAAAGAGTGAAGGCTATAAAAAATCCAACCAAAACTATGGTGAATCTAAGGCTGTGCACGTACGACTTGAAGTTCTTAAATAGGGTGTGATTCTTGAATGGAAAAGAGGATCTTTCCATGTTATATATTGATCGATTCCCAATCCCCAAGGAGCTATTTCATCTGCTCTCTCAACACAAAAAAGTCTTTTTGGATGCATTAGCAAGCGAAAGAGAGTTTCCTCATTTCCTTAATTTGCATCTCAAAATGAGATACTACGTAACATATTTCCAGCATAACTTCGACGAGCATTAATACACAATAAGATACTAACACCCTTTTGTTCTTTAGTACAAAGCTCAACCAAAAACTCTCCCATGTCAGCGTTTACCCGAATTAATGTGGGTCCGAATTTAATTGTCAGAAACATTAATTCAATACGGAGTTTTGATTTGTTGCTGTTACAAGTACAATTAATGAGCCATTTCTTAATTATCTCATTTAGAGAAGCAATTACTCAACCCCACTGTCAAGTTAATCGTTAACAACTTTGTATGGCGAATGTTATAAAGAAATATAAAAGCTCATGCTCACGCGCGCGATTGCATCCCTTTATAAGAACAAGTATTCATATTGCAAGAAAAGTGATAACAACTCAAAATGTTACTATGGCCCCGTGCAATTTTGATGTGCAATTCACATTGCTACGTGCAAGATGAGAAGGTAGATACTTTTAAATGTGGTTAAATAATCCTAACCTAAACTTCTTAAGGCCTCTAATATGTGCATTGTGAATATAATATTTCAAATTACTTTACATTTTTGAATTTTTAACCTTTTGATTGTGTAGAAAAAAGAAATATATACATTTAGTAAACGCTTGTTATCCAAATATGAGTAGGTACTTAAGACCTTCTAGATTGACCATATATCATTATTCATTTACAACATAATACATTGACAAGAGGATATAAAGAAATTTTTTGGAAATTTTCATGTAGTCCGAGATTTACAAGATTTGAATAAAATCTTGACCTTGAAGAAAGGCATATTTTTTTAAGAAAAATATTAAGTATATACGTTATTTAGTGAATATAGATAGACATAATAAGATTATATCATATGAGTTATTTGGTATCATATAATAGACTTACATAAAAATAAAATAAAATAAAATTTTATGTAAAATTTATGTAATATTTCATATAATATAAATTAAATTGTATTCACTGTATTTATCAATTAAAGCGTTTATACGGTGAGGTCATATTTTCAAATGTAGCCAATAGTTCATAAATTATAAGTCATAAAGAAAGAGACAACATCAGACATGGTTTGCTCTTCACAATGAAGATGGGAGTAGTTTGATGACCCCCAAGTGACTGGGTCCAAACTGTATTTTTATTAAGAGTTTGAGCATATATTAACATTTTATCTCTTTTTTAAGTATGTTTTATTCTAAAGGCACCACTCTTTTTTTTTTTTTAAATTTTTATTCATATCATTATATCTTATAAAGTCATTATCTGCTGTAACATTCATTTTGATTTATATAATCCATTAAACATTTCTCACGTACAGACCCAAAATCTTTTCTCATATGCATATTCCGTTAAAACATTTCTCAATTCTCCAATATAATTTCCTCCCCACCGCTTTCCACTGTTTTTGTTTTTTTAAACCCCATTTCTCTCAACTCAAAGGTTGGAAAGATAAATGTCTGCGAAAGATAAAAAAGAGAATCGCTGCTGCAGTAGCTTATAGAGAAATACTTATAAAAGAGTCGTACTCTGGAAAGATTGTGGATCATCACCGCGTTAACGTTAGGACCTTCTGACTTGTCTTTGCAAATTCTAACAGGCATATTAACAAACGTCTCGTGTTCACTCTCTGTTTCCCGAAACGGCGCCAGAAGCAACACACCAACAATGGAACAATAAGGGCCTCAAAGAACAGTAATCCCCCTCTCTCCCTACAACTATCTAGTTTTGCCAATAATTTGTGTTAATTATTTTAATTTGCCAATAGTTCATAATATGTTATTGTGATCCTCCATTCCCTAGATTCCCCTGCCACCCAGACGCCAATGAAGAAAAATGGTGATGATGGCTAAACCATTTTTTCCAAGAATTGGACAACTTACTTGTCTACCATAACCGTGGATTTTCTGTTTACTGCTCTGCCGATGCTTTTTTCTTTCACTGTAGGTGTTCACCAGGGTAAGAGTATAGACTGTTCAGTATTCATATGAGTTTTGATTTTTGATTGCCTTATTTATGTATTTATTTACATTACTTGGTCTGAGTTGTATTATCTGCATTTCTGATAAAGCTTTTGGACCTTTTATATGTTCCATGCTAATCAGGGTATTTTTGAAAATTGGAAAATTAGCCTTATTTCTTTTTTTTTAGTCGTTGTGATCTATGTTAATCTAGTTAAGTCTCTCTTATAGCTTGTAGTATGTTGTTAAAAATGAAGGGAAAGCTTGACTTTTTGGCTTTTGAATCAAAAGTTCACCATTGATGACAAGTTATATTACAACAGACATTTATATTAGCATCCTTGTTGTCGTTACTAGTTTTTTATTTATTGCAACTAAAGGTAGAATCTGTAAGTAAGTCATTTTCCTTGTTATTCTTTCATTTGATATTCTTTTGTAGAAATACTCATTTAGGTGTTGGGCACAATTAGAATATTTTGTATACTCTGATTATTAGGTAATATACTGTCCATGCATTATTTGCATTTTGATGCAGGGACTTTCATCTATATCTTATTCAGGAGGGTTCCTTTCTCTTAGGAGCTACATTTTGTCATAGAGGGTCCTTATGGTAATCTATATTACATATATCTTCCTGAGTTGTATACTATCACTATTTACTGATCAACTATTTCCTTCTGGTATCTTTATGTGTCCCTGTTGGGTCTGATGATATTGATTGCCACAGATGCTCATAACTTGCTTGTGCATTGTGGCTGTTGACTTCAGAATATTTCCAAGATGATATGCCAAGACTAAGACCTATGGCAGTAGTTTGGTAAGGCTTCCCAAGCTGGACTTCATTTACTTGGATAATTAAGAAATATTCTCCTTTTTCTGTGCCCATTTATTGAGTTACTTTACATGTGTGACTATTATCTGAACAGACTGGGAAAAGATATTTATTTGCATACCAGTTGAATGAAGGTTTCTCTGCTTTTTTTTTTTTTTTTTTAATTTGTAAAACTTGAATTTTATCCATGTTGCCCTCTACTCTGACTTTTTTTTTTTTTTGTGGGACAAAGTAAGTTTACTTAATGACTGTTGGATAAGATAACAATTAGCTTACAATTTTTTCAAACAAGAAGATTTAAGCCTATCCAATGGTTGCAAACATAAAGTAAACATAATTTGTCAAAAGACAAAGTCACCATAGAATTTCCCTTAATTCCATGGGTAGAGATGAGACTAGAGAATAGGAGTATGTTTCATGCTAAAGCTAAGTGCAAGAATTCACCACACATTGTGGTGAAGAAGTCTTGGCTGAAGCTGTACCTGACAAATATTGTGAATTGTCTTTAAAGGCTGCATGGTGCCCAATTAACAGTAATATTGACACTTGAGAAAGGTGCCCAATTAGTTATTCTTTTGATGGACTGTTCAATCAGGTGCAATTTGAACTTCTTCCTCCCAGAATTTTCGAATTCTAAGATAGTTGATTTGATCCAAGACCTAGAACAACCTGGAAATCATTTTGGTCTAAAATACACATTTATCAGTTTTTAATTAAGACTATTTAACTTTGTGTGGCTTTCCAGCATTAATGCAAATCTGCTATCTTTTAAATGCAAATTTCAATAAAACCAGCCTTTGAACTTTGTATATAAAGCTTGCTTTTTTTACCCCTTCTTTTGGTCAGAAAGTTCTTGCATGATTGTTCTGATAGTTCTATGCATGGTACATCCAACTATTGGATATGCCTAAATTGTATTATTGCTTGGAATAGAAAATAATCTACACAAAATTCCATATCAATTGGGGAATGCTATCCTTGCAATTTGCATATCAAGGTTTGCTGCTATGCTCCAAGACTAGTATGTTCAGTTTGTGTATATCTGTTTACTGGATGCTTGGTTCTGTACACACTCTCTCTCTGTGTGTTAAAAAAGTCATTTTCTGGTGACAACATGACATTTGCATTTTTTTTTTTTTTGTGAACTTGTGAAAAATATACTGATTATATTTATATCAGATGGACCTCGGGGTTGGCTCCTTTGTAATAGCAAATTCTCTAGTTTCTTGGCAAGCCAGATGTGTCTTATCAGTGTAAGTCTTTTCTATGCCTTGTAGTTCTGCACATGCTGATATTGTATTCTTAGAATAATTAGGAGAAGTACAACTTTTGTACCGGGATGCAGTGAGTCTCTTTTTCTCTTTGAGCCCTTTATCGAATGACTTGTTCAAAGTAATGTTTCACTTATTGTCTGAGTTCTACTTTTATACCAACAACAACAAAGTAACAATCCCAAATTTAATTGGAGTTTGTTACATAAATTTTTTCTTACCATTCTATTCTTTATGAATTAAGTTTGGGGTAAAATCTAATCATTTTAAATCCTTCATATTGTGCCATAGAAGAGGAGATAAAAGACCAGTGGACTGCTGGGATGAACATTAGTTCCATGAAAAGGGTTCATCACTGGTTAATGATAAAGAATGAAAAATTTGTATTTTGTCCACTTATTTAGGAGATCCTTAATCTAAAGGTTTGTGGCAAGTTAAAGCTAGCACTGCCATTTCTAGAGTAGAGAATATATCCTTAGACTGTTTATATTATTATGAGATGTTGGTTTATATTTTGTTTTCCCGTTTTAGGAATTTGACGCATTCAATTCTATCTACTAGCCCACTGCTACACATTCAGGTAGATTACATTGGGTACTTGCATTTAAATTCTGATAAATTTAGGTGATATTTCCTTTGAACAATGCAGAGATATGCATGCATTCTCATTCTGTCATAAATGTCTGACATCAACTTGTTCTTCCAATTTTGAAAATTTATAGTGCCATTTCTTTGTCAGTTCTCCAACTGGCAGATTAGTTATCTTGATGCCATACACTCTGTCTGTGGATAGAAATGGCTTGCATTTCAAAAGCACAGCTACACAATCAAAACTTTAAAATGAAAGCTCCATTTTATGAAACAAGGAAGAGGACATCCCAACACAAGGCTCCCACATTTGTGGGGTATGAGGAAGAGTCAAATTTATGTAACCTTTTTCACAAAGAAGCTATTTCTGTTTATGGAACAAGGAAAGGATTTATAAAATGTCAGCCGTGATTTATGCTTTTGCTGAAATGGTTTCTTTGTGAAAATAAATGTAAGATTGCATACATTTGACCCTTCCCAGATGCCGCTAATGTGGGAGCCTCGTGCATTGGGATACCTTATAGTCATGATTTATTCTTTCCATTTAAAAGCCTTTGGCACACCTGCCCTTGCATGTGTACACATGCTTCAGCTTTTCTTTGGGTTGGTCATTTTGGTTTTCACTTTTATTTTTTGGTTTTTTTTTGGGGGGGGGTGGGATGTTAGGAGAATGCATTATGGCAAAGGAGCACAGTGAATTAATCCAGCCAATAGAATTGATTTGTATAAATGTCTGTTGTACCTGGTCCACTCTTTTGTGTGTCACTGCAAAACAAAATTTGCTACAGAATGCTCTTTTCTTTCAAGGATCACAGAAATGTTCTGGATCTAATGGCTACTGACTCTTAATAGTTCACAAAGTATGTTGGTTGGGGTTCTAAGTATGAAAAGTCTGTATTTTTTATTCATGCAAGTTTTGTCAGAATAGGCCCTGTCAGTAATCCTTTTTTAGTATAAGCAGTCGAGTTTTGAAGCCCATGCATATAAATAAGAGTTCACTAGGGTAAGCAAGTAGTCAGATTGGAATTTGTTGTCTCATAATAAGAATGTGCAAGTTGAAATTTGACTCACTTAATTCTGCATGTAGTAAGTCTAAACCCTGCAAATTACATTGGAGGAAGTAATTATGTGTTGCCAGTGGCAACTACCATGATGATAACTTTGTCAATTTGGGCACAGAGAAAGCATGAGATTGAGATCTGTCTTTTTATTCCCTAACATATTCTCTACTTGACCTCATGTATGCCATCATATGCTGTATGTTTTCCAACTTGTCTTATTTCCATCACTTTACATGATGATTCATTTTTGTTTATCTGTTCCATCTGTTTTGTTTTCCTTTCTCTGTATAGGGCCATACTGGGGAATATGGAGTGCATTGGGACTTCTTTTTCATGCTTGCTGCTGTGCCAATCATTATATCATTATATCTATAATTAATGTTCCTCCAAATTATTCCCGAGTTCTAGGTTTAGAAATTCTAATGGGTAATTGATTCTTTCAATTGAATTTGTCTTTC
Organism: Bruguiera parviflora; assembly: GCA_019804595.1. Classification (NCBI taxonomy): domain Eukaryota; kingdom Viridiplantae; phylum Streptophyta; class Magnoliopsida; order Malpighiales; family Rhizophoraceae; genus Bruguiera; species Bruguiera parviflora. The sequence goes on along the minus strand of CM034058.1, from coordinate 3,140,399 downwards.
AATTATAACTGCTGAAACCTTTTTGGTGACCCTTGGTAAACAAGTTTGATATGTTTTCTTCAGTTTACGAATATTGGTTGAGCCATGGATTGAATGCATATCTGCTTACGGAAGGAATATTTAGGGTACTTGGTAAGGATGCTGCTTGAGGTACATTTCTGTTTTCCTTTTTTTCCTCTTAATTGATCTCCTCCCCATGCTTTCACTGCCTTAAGAACTAAGGACCTTAAGACTTTGAGATAATTGCTGCTTATAGAATCCTTTGGATAATGTTTCTTGCTTCTCTGTTTCCTCGGAACTTTTCCTTTTACTTATATCAAAAATTTGCTCCTCATCACTCAGATCTTTGTACTTGAAAACCATTAGAGAAATCTCCCATGCTGACAACATTGGTTCAGTAAAAGCCATGTTAATTAATTAGTGTACTCTATTTATAGATGTCTAGCCAGCTTGTAATTGGTACATATATTGTTCATGGGGACTTGGTCTTGAATAAGCAAATGGAGAGCAGAAAGAGTTAATCTAGATTTAGTAGTATTCCACTTTCTGGGTTCCCCTTCTTGGGACTTGGAGCCCACTGAATCAGTTCACTATTTTTTTTCGGATATCTGAAGGCTAGAAAGTGGTCTTCTTGTCTGCAACATCATGATGCTGTTGGATTATTTTATTCTTGAAATTATTAGTAGCAAAGTATTTACGTGGTAAAAGCATTCTTATTCCCAGGATATTGGGGTCTGTACCTTGTTGCTGTCCAGTTGGGCTACAGTCTTTTCTCTGGAAATCATTTTTCTACTGTGGGAAGCAACAAGTGGGCAGGGATTAGAGTCAAATTTCTCTCTCTTACATTTTGGTACCACTTTCTGTCACTAGAGACATTGTTTTCTGTTTAAATTTTCCAGTCAATGGATCATGGCAATGCTTATATCCTAGTCTTTTTGTGAATCATAATGCAGGTTAATTACTGTGCTTTTAGACTGGCATGTTGAAAGAGTTTCCTCTAGAATGGTAGGATGTGCTGTTCTGATTATCTGTTACATAGAATTTTTTTTAGTAACATTGCTGATGCTGACATAACCAAAACAAAATTTCTTGCAGTGCAACCTTGCTTATGTCACATTGATTTTGGCACAAAATCTTCTGGTCTTTCTCATATCTTTCCATTTTGGGTACATTTGAGTTTTGGTGTCAATAATTTTCATTATCTAATGTAAAGATCACCATTGGCATTTTGAAAAATGACACATACATTTGTTTTGTGATATAAGCTTCGTTCTGAACTTAATTGTTAATGGATTTGTTTTACTCCCTGATTGTTTTTTTTTGGTCACTAGACTTTTGCATTTGACTTTTTGCATTTAACTGTACTATCCTTTGACAATTTTCAGAAATAATCCATGTTCTATAATGGTCTGCGGTTGTCTAATGAGCCCAATCCATAAGAAGTCCTGTGGTGTTAGACTAGCAGTTCCTTCTCTATATTTTGCCACCTGGGGAAATGAAAGTTGACGGCATAAGATTGTCTTTAGGAGGCAAATATAAGGATACCTCTTGTGCTTTTACTGAGCAAGTTGTAGTGGAGGGTGCCTCTAAAGTGAGCTGAGACCAGATATACCAGTTCCATTGATGGCCTGTTCAGCAGCCAATATTGTGCCGAGACCCTGGAAGGAAAAGGTGTAATCTGTCCCCTAGAGACAAGTGTAGATACACATGGATGTTTTGGCTATGCCAAGGAGATACTTTATTGAGCAAACAGGAAAAGCTGCTGAACAAAATTGTGTTTTGACTGTTGATGGATGCCAAGTCAGACTCTAGAGGAAGACTTTAGGTCAAATGTTGTACACAACTCCTAGGTTTAGTAGTGTTCCTCTCCAAGCCAATTTGGCACTGAGAATCCCAATAGTTTGTGAAATTCAAATAAATGCTTTTGTCGATCATCTTTGGCAAAGCTAATTCAAACACGCAATTATTTTTTGTTTGTAACTTACTTTCTTCCAGCAAATTTTTGTTCATACACTCTCTCTCTCACATCCTTCCTATCTCCTCCTCCTCTGTTCCTTGTCCTCCACTGTCACCAGTGATGCATCCTTCCCAACAGTTAAATTCCATCTGTCTTCAACCATCTTGCCTACTCCAACCCCTTTCCTAGGCTGTACTCCCTTTTAGAACCCTCCTCTTGACTGGGAATAGATCTGAAATAACATTACAAAACTGAGGTTACTGTATAACATCTGTAGCGCAACATTTTGTGTATGCTTACTCGGTGTGATTTTATGCCTGGGTTGCACCATAAAAGTCCCTTGGGTCCATTAATGAGGTAGAAGGAGCTAATCATCAGCTTGTCATAATTAGCAATTGAAAAGAACCCCAAAAAGGAGACCGAGCTTTTTACTTGAAGTTGAATGGTGAGGGTGGTAGTGGAGACTGAATGCAATAGGGAAACATTAGTTTCTATAATTTGCCAAAGAAAGGAGGAGAAACTTAACCCCATCACCTATGGTAATTTATGACTAATGATAAAATCTGATTGATATTCTTGTAAAAAGATGAAACTCTTCACACTAAAGTAAAACTGCATTTGGTTTCGTCTAAAGGGGAAAAAAATTCTAGATAGATATGGAAGTACCATTGCACACAAATTGAATATAAAATGTTTTTCTATCATCATTTGAAGCAATTACCAGTGAAAGTACAAAGAGAACATAGTGTTTGTAGTTCATTTTTAGGTTGATCTAGTAGATATAAATTGGGTGGCCATTAGTATAATTTGAAAATCATTGTAGTTGCCTTGTTTAATTTTTTAACTTGATTAAATGTGCTTCTTGCAGTTAGGAATTGAATTGGCATGTGTTGTTTAAAGATGTTGCTTTTGTGGTGATTTATTTGTTCATCTTTTGGGGTCCTATAAATTGCTTGGGCATTGGGGTTAGCTCTCAGAACCCACCAAGTTGGCACAATGTGTTCTCTGTATCTTTTCATTTAAATGCTTTAATGGTACAACAGAACTTAAGTGCTCAACCAACTGAAGGTTTTCTTGTCCATAAGGTTTTAGCTGTGCTGATGCTTTCTGATTACATAGCTGGAAGAGAATTTTCAGCACTTGAAGAAGCATATAACCAGAATTTTTAAATTTCTTCTTGGTGAACATTGTATATTTTTTTCTTTGGGTTTTTAAATTTTATCATTTATCTCTGCCACCCTCTCTTCCTTCCGAATGAGCTCAAATCTATAATCGGTCAAATTGTTTTGATTTCAAGTTGCAGGCCATTATCTTTACAGGCTTGGTAAATTTGTACATGGATACCTGCTTGCCTCGGCACTCTTAGTGCTTGTTTGTTTATACTTATATTTTATCCATTATTAGTGGACTTGCAAATTTTGATGGTTGTTGGGTTGAAATTTTGATAATGCTTGTTTTCTGTCCATATATATTTGTTTTGAAGGCAGTTTATTAAGAAAATCAGAGTTTCTTGTTGCCACTGGATGGGTTATTGATGGGTGATAATGTTCCAGAGCCATACTTATTTTCAGAATGGATCGTGGCAGCCAATGGTCCCAATGGCACATTAGATATCAGCCACTTCCTTTGGCTTGCACATCGATGTAAATGTGTGGCTGGACATCGTTATTTGCCCTTCTCATTTGTTTATTTATAGATGGAGCACAGTACACATAATCAGTATCTCTTACTTAGATGTACACATGTTCCCACAATGTCTTTTTCTTTCCATTAGGAACACAGATTTCTTGCCTTTTTATTGTATAGGACAGTTGAGGATGAGAGGATCAAGGTAAAAGCAGTATGACCTATTCTTATTGTTTGAGAAAGAAAAGGATAAAACATTGAGCCGAAAGCTCAGTTTGGATGATTGCTAGGGGGAAACATTGGTAGGAACTGAAGCTGATGATCACATGGATCCTCTGCAAGCTCTGACAGCTTGGACCATGGTCCAACATTGATTGTCCTACATCAGTCATCATCATGATGGATAAGGCTATAGTTGTCTTTGTATTCTACACAATCTTATCTTTGCATACTTTTTGTTACATAGATGCCTGTCAAGAGAGAGAGAGAGAGAGAGCAAAATGTGCAGGAAGACATAGATGTAATAGCAAGTTTGGCATAACATTGTTCTCTGGAACATTAGGTATGAAAAAAAATTTAAGTTGATGAGGTAGATTATGTTCAAAGGATTTCATACCTAGCTGATGCTTAGGAGAGCAAATGCCTGTTTTATACTTTGGTAAATCTCACGTTTTTTAGGAAATAGAGGGAGTTGGAGTTTAAACCCAGTCTCCCTCGAGAGCTTTGCACTTATGACTAATAACTAAACCATGTATGGTTGGTTAATGTCTGCATTTTTATGCTAATTAAAACAATGCCCTGTAATTTTGCCGGTTGCAGGACATGAAAAGGTGTCTGTGGATTCCAGAAAATGTACCTTGTCTTACCGGCAGCTTTCTTCAGCAACAAGGCCAGGTGATTTCAGCGACCTTTTCTTTTTGTGGGTTGATAACCAGGAATTTTTTTTTTACAAAGAAATCTCGGATTAGCTAGCATGGTCCACACTGTTATAGTCCCATTTGCTCCATGGTATGATCTACTATGGATGTTTTACTCAGATACCTCCAGATTGGATTTGAGTTATACAACTTGAGAAACCATCTCATTAATTCAATCCTCTCATCTTATTTACGTGAGTTGGGGATTGAGACTTCTGATCAGGCATGCCAGGTTCTTAAATTAAGAATGATCGTCTTGTAGAATCTATATCTTTGTTATTCCCAACGGAGCCATTGTCGCAATAGATACAGCTTTACCTGTCTCAGTACTTGTATAAATAAAGACACCAGGTGCTATGGGCAAATATCTGTCGGATATACACAAAGGTTGCCGGGACTGGACTGAAATCTGAACGTGAAGAATGTCATGTCTTCTTATGACTCGACACCGAGCTCAAGAAAGCGGCTCAAACTTCTTTGTAGGCCATATAATCATAAATGGGGCAATTAGCAGCCTAGATAATTCTCAACGTCGAGCTAGCAAAGGTATACCAAGAGTCAGATCACATCAGACTTTAGTGGGTTATTTTGAGTTTCAAATTATTCGGATTCTAGCTATGGTAACTTTCAGCTATAAATTAACATAATTATATGTCATAGTATGTAAAATAATTTTTTATATTAAATATAATA
>CM034058.1:2971705-3135196 GCA_019804595.1 Bruguiera parviflora | reverse complement strand
AAAAAAAAAAAAAACAGAGAGAGATGAAAGAGAAATAAAAAAAAAAAGAAAAACAAGAGATAGAGATGGGAGATAGAGAGAGAGGCAAAAGAGAGAGATACAGTCAAAAAATTAAGAGATGGAGAGAGAGGAAAAGATCAAAAATAGAGATAGAATTGGAACATGAATAGAGAGAGACAAAAATACAATAGAAGGTTAATAAAAATATATATATAAAAAAAGAAAGAAAAAAAAAAGATAAAAATAAAGTTAAGAGAAAAAGTGAAAGAGATGGAGAGATAAAGAACTAGAGAGATCGATGAAGACAGAAAAAAAAAAGAGTAGAGAGATCAAGATATTAAACAAAGAGATAGAATTAAAATATAAAAAAATAAAGAAAAAAAAAAAAAGAAGAAGGGAGAGGGATAGGAAGAGAATGGTAGAGATAAGAGAGCCCTTGACTAAAATTTTGTGTTCAGTTCATGGCTATTAACTTTTCTAAGAGGTGTGACACTGGGTTTTTAAAAATGTAAAAGCTCGGATATTCAAAAGGAAAAACTGCAGGAAACAACTTATCGTGCAATGAAACCAATTTTCATTCGAAATTCTTGTTGCATCACAATTTTATTAGGGCCAGTGGTCTTTAATATTATATATATATATATATATATATATATATAGATAAACATCTCTCTCGCCCCCAACCTATGGATCGACTAGCAAAAGTTTCCCCGATGAACGGCCTAGATGACAAGATGAATGAGCATCCACTGCTAGAGACAAGTTAACCTTGACACGTATGGATTGTCAGGCACGTGTAACATATAACCCTCTTGCACGGATTTTCCCTCAAAAATAATGTTCATGGGAATCTAGGGTACGTGAGACAGTCATGTGCTGCAAAACCCAACACAGATTTGAATGTGAGGAGTAGCTTTTACACTGCTGCTTGCGTTGTTTGTTTGCGTATTTCTATGGAGATTTGGGTCCCCCCACCCCCCTCACCCGCAGTAACCCACCCCCCCCATCTGTCTCGCTACCTCTTACACAGTAAATATAATAAAATAAATAGAATGTCTAAGAGAGAGAGAGAGAGAGAGAGAGAGAGAGAGAGACTCCTTCTTTTTCCCTCACTTTTTGCTAGCAGAACAGCACGACACCTTTTCTGTGCTCTCTCACGTGCAGTACGTCTCTCTCTTCTTCTCTCTCGTGTCCCAACTTGGTATTATAATCTCTCAAGTTCATGTTTTATAGACAAGTGCTTACTTAGTAGTACTTTACTTTCTGCCTCTTCCTGTCTTTCCAAGTTCCAAGCACAAGCACAAGCACAGCAGATAAATTCAAGAATTGGGTTTCTCTCTATAGACTGGTTGACATTGAAGTGCAACTTGTTAATAATTAGAGGGCTTTCAAGTTGGCAGACATTCAGACACTTGGGTGGGTAACATTCGAAAGGGAATGGCACTAGAAGCACTATCTTCTAATGAGTTCTCCAACTTCGTTATCCATGACACCATTTCTGCAACTCCATACAGCAGCCATGACTCTCTAGAGTCTAGTCTTCTGCTGGAGAATGCCTTGAAACCTCAAGACATAGCAAGTGCTGTGGCTAGCTCTTCAATTTTGACTCAACAAACGCGTATAATGGGACGAGAACCGGCGGCAGACGGGCGACAGAGTTTGGCCGTGCAAGGAGCAAGGAAGAAAAGAAAAAGAAAGCCAAGGGTCTGCAAGAACAAAGAAGAAGCTGAGACACAGAGGATGACCCACATTGCTGTTGAGAGGAACAGGCGAAAACAGATGAATGAGCATCTTGCCGTTTTGAGGTCTCTCATGCCTGAATCTTATGTGCAAAGGGTTTGTTTTCAATTCTTTCTTTTGCAATCTTTCTTTTTCTGGTTCACTAATTACTGATAACTCACCCTTAAAAGGACCACAGAACGAACTTTTACATTATAGATTGTGGAGAAGGGTCATCTTTATTTGCATAAAGAGGTTGTTTTCCTCTTTAAAGGGCGCTTCTATCTTGGTATATGGTTTTATCGTATTCAAAATCTCCGTTTGTAAAACTTCTTTAGCATATATATTTAGGATGATCATAATCTTATTAACAGATCTTATTATAAGCAAATCAGCAAACCTTATATATGTGCCACTAGTGAGTTCTTATTGTTCACTGCCCTATGATATAGAATCAGTTATGCGCCTCACATGTCATTTGTAAGATTTACATGTTTACAGCATTCTCCTTTTTGAAATGTGGTAGACTTTTTTTTAACAATTTAGTTCAAAGTTACAAGACTGAGTGAACAGAACATAAGACAGAAAATTCAGGAGCCAGTCGCTTTATTTTTGTTTTCCTCTAAAAGTTGGCTCCACCACTGCCTTCTGCTATTTTTTAATTTGGGCAATTCCTCCTTCACGTGCCAATAGAACCATTAGGTAGATAGTATAGACAACTAAATCCATAGAGAATTCTAACTTGGAGGCAGTTGAACCAGTGTCAATATGATTACTGCCACAGAAAACATGTTTTTGGTTAATCATGCCATAAGCACGCAGTACGTTTGAAGCACTAGTTCGCAGCTTCTACTAATAAAAAAAAAAAAAACATTCATACTCACTAAACATTATAATAATCTAAGCATCCTATCAGAATTTGCCACCAGCAATTCTTTTTGATCCGGTTGTATTGGTCGGGTGGGGGGGGGGGAAGTTAATTATAAGTGAAGTTCGAGTTTAGAATCTCAAATCTCACTCCTAATTTTATACTTGGTGACCACTAAGTTAAGCTATTCTTAGTGGTTCTCTTAATTTATTTTCTGGGTTTTATTGTTCTGGTTTAGTTGTACATTACTCATTCCATTGATTAGTGCAATTTATTCATTTGTCAATAATGAAATGTAGCTTTATTGTCGAAGTTTATTATCTAGCTTCTAAATGACACATTTGTCTGTGACTAACATTAAAACAATTGTGAATTGTCCAATGTAGGGTGACCAGGCCTCCATAGTAGCAGGCGCCATAGAGTTCGTGAAGGAGCTAGAGCACCTTTTGCAATCCCTTGAAGCTCAGAAGATCGAACAATTACAAGGACTTGGAGGACCCAGTAACGATACCACTAACATCCCCCCACCCCCTTTTGCACAGTTCTTTGTATATCCTCAGTTCACCTGGTCTCAAGTGCCCAACAAGTACACATCAAAGAATCAAGAAGCAATTGCAGATATTGAGGTCACTGTGATTGAAACCCATGCAAACCTTCGAATTCTCTCAAGAAGAAGCCTCAGACAGCTCTCAAAGTTAGTTGCTGGATTTCAAACACTTTTTCTTACTGTTCTGCACATTAGTGTCACCACCATGGACCCACTGGTCCTATACTCAATCAGTGCCAAGGTATGCGCATATCTACTACTTATTTAAGAGAGTTCCTTTGCCCACAATGTTTTATTACTTCATTCGGTGTCATCTCTGTAGATTTTATATACATAGAGTCCCATACATTAGTAATTGCTAATAGGTAGTGATCATGCTTGTCTTAACATAATTAATAGACTTGTTGCATTTTTTTAATGTGACGAGAGTCTCTCTGGCAACTGTCAAGAGCATGCAATATCTGGGGTGCCAGCAAGTTTGACTAGTAAAATCAACTTGGAATTGTAAAGGGATCTAAAATTGAGTTTTGTGTTATACACAAAATAATTGGAAGGGTCATAATAACGCTCTCTCGTTGAGGTCCCATAATTTTGGACCAAAAAATTGGCATAAATATAGACATGGTGCTCTTGGAAGAGGATCCCACAATAAGGAAATAAGTGATCGAGATAAAGTCATTCTAAAGGAAGTAGTCCTCAATTATGTATTGTCATGTGTGGAGAATGTTAATGGTCAAGGGGTCTTGTTACTTTTTATACATTTGGTGGTGTTTCCCATCTATAGAAATAATAGTTATTATATTTATGTATGACTTATTTATAATACTATATTATATAAATTTATTTTATTATTTTTTATTTTAAATAAAATTTATTTATTATATAGTATAAAATTATAAATAAATTTTACTAAAAAAATAAAAATAGAAATCTCCATAGAATGACCTTGCTAATAATTTCATGGAAGGATGCGATTTTTGAACTAATACTTTGAACATTCTTAATGCAGCTTGAAGAAGGATGCCAACTCACTTCAATAGATGACATAGCAGGAGCAGTCCACCACATGCTTAGAATAATAGAGGAAGGAGCTGTTCTGTGTTGAGCAAAGTCCTCGACTCAAAATGACCTCTGGTTTGAGGCAAAATCAGAGTGCCACTGGCGCCTTTTTGTCTGTTGCAATGACGTTTGCGATGTCCTTTTTTTTTTTTTCTTTTTTCTTTTTATGTAGCAACGGTGACAGTTTTGTCTGGTTAATTTCTCTTGCACATGAATTTCTGACTTTGTAGTGGGTGTGCAAATTACAAAAGTAGGATCATCTAGACGCAACAGAGGAAATGAAACAGGGACGCATGATGTTAGTAAGCTAATTGGGAGCTAGCCCAGCCACACTCTCGTATTAGGGTAGTCTGTCAATGTGACCGCTTGATGGGATGGGCTCTTTCATATTTTTGTTATGCATGCACGGAGAACTGTTCTTTTTTTTTTTTTTTTTTGGTGCAAAGGGTAAAAAAAAAAAAAAAACCTAGTCTCTAAAGAACACGGCCACGTCCTTATGACTATCTAATAGCATAAGCAAACCGGAGGGGAAGTAAGCAGGGTTTCAGTCTCAGTAGAAGAGACCACCATTTTTGCAAGAAAGTCAGCACAAGAGTTTCCTTCCCGCAAGACATGCTTCAACTCCAAGTTCCAATTCTTTCCGCAAAGGCTCTAGATATCTTCAAGAACAGCGAGCAGATGTGCTGGATTAGAATCACTCTCCTATGGCCCCTATTCCATGCTAGCTTGAATCCGCGTCTAATAACTAGAAGTGACGCCACTATATTCGTAGTGAACCCCTCCATTGCTTAGAAACCCCCTGGCCAGATATCAGGGACGTCTCGAAGGACACCACCAAATCCGAATACCCCTCGATTCCCATGGGCACTGCCATCAGTATTTAATTTTAACCCACCCATGCGGCGGTGCTTACCAGCCAACAGCTCGGCAATTGGAAGAGGAAACATCTTGCACATGAGAGCACTCCCGCAATATGTGTAGAATATCTTATGGCATAGCGTGACACCTACAGCAAGTAGCAGATTCGCATAAACCCCTGCTCACCCGTTCAACATTCGATAACAATCTACCCTTAAAGTTCTTGAGGCTGAGACCCAGCGTCTATTGAACACTCTCTGCCGCAAGATCCAAAAATCAAACCCGGACTCTAGATTCTAGAGTAAAAAAAAAAAAAAAAAAGTTGTCAAGAACCGTAAAAACCATAGCCTACATGTCCTGTAGAACAATTGATTTAATCCACAATTGCATTCAAGGCATCATCCAGCAAACACCAACAACCTCTCGATCTAAACAGAATTAACCCAAACAAAAAACGTTATAGCCTTGCATTAAAAGTCCTCACGCTATACCAAAACGATTCTACACCAACGACTATGATTATGTTGCAGCGGTTTTCGATTGTTGACTTTGAGTTGTAATGTAGTAGTTAATTTGTACATTTAATTACTATAAATATTTTATGCAGCATTTTTTATGCAGCAATTTTTGATATTGTGCTATATATGCTTTTCAAGCGACGGTTAATTGAGTGTTGTCATAGGAGATTGTGAGCTTAATAATCATTGCACATATAAGTAACGGTTATGAAATATCGAATATATTATATATATATATATATATATATATACATATATAAGTAATATATTTTGTTGCGGCAGTCGACAACTACTGCCTATATATCAATATACGAAACGATTTTATATATTTTTTGTAGTAGTTTACAATTTTTTAAGAAAATTAATAATAAAAAATGTTAAAGTAAAAAAAAAAATTAAAAAGATGATATGATATTATTTTATTGTAAACGTTCTTAACTCTAATTTATCTTTATCAGACAATCGAGATCTTTACTTCGTTGCTTTTGTGTTTTTTTTTTTTTTTCTTCGGTTGCAGTAGTTTCCTTCCCTCCCTAGGTTTTAACCTTTAAATGAGCTTTTGTGTCTTCAAATTTCAAATGATTTATTTATGGTTCCCTCTCTTTGTGGGTAGGAAACTTATTGCCTGAATCTGTTGAAGTATAAATCGCATCTCTCAAGGCATTCTTTACGAAGTCAGTACTTTCTTAAAAGATATTGAAGCCCAATTTACCACTATTTCCATGTTTCTGCTCTCTCTGTCTCTCGAGCGCGCACACGCACACACACACACACACACATTCTTGGTCCTTTTTTTTCTTCTTTTTGAACCAATCTAGTCCCTCAATAACATTCTGATAAATTTCATTTTTGGTTAATTAATTAATTTATTTTTGGGTTTAAATTGGTTAATTTAGATTACTCGTGTTTGATTTTGGTTTTGGTGACAAAATGCAGGTAGGTGCCGGAGAAGTGGCGATGGCGGCGAAACATTGTATTTGGAGATGTCATGCCATTTTCGTGGTGTTTTCTTGCTAGGTATATTTTTGTTTCAACTATTTTCACTGGGACTTGAGCTTGCGATTCTTAGCCGCAATAGGTTTCACAAATCTTATAGATTCAATATTGATAAGTTCACCATTGATTCCTAGGGGAATAAAGGGAGACATACTAAGAATTATTGGTCAATTTATGTGCTTGCTGGTGTTGTTGGAGCCATACTTGGTTGTGATGATTTGAGAGAAGATGATGAATTTTGAGAAAAACAAAATTCTTGTATTTCTTCTGAATTTTACATAGGTACTTTTTATATAAGAGTAATTGAATATATAATTATTATAATCATAATAAAAGAATATCATGTATTATATAGATGAGAACTAAATAATAAACTTCTAGTTTTGAATGATCACATAAAATCCTTATAATTTCTCTTCCTTGATAGCCAATGACAATTCACATCAACACCCCCCCTCAAGTGGGTGTGTAAACATCTCCAGCGCCCAACTTGACTAGTGAGCTATGCAATGCCTTAACTAGTGGCAACCTTTATAAAAATGTCATCCAATTGATCTTTGGACTTCACAAAAGGAAACTGGATTATCTTTGTTTCTAACTTTTCGTTGATGAAATGTCAATCTACATCAACATATTTTGTCTAATCATGTTGTACCGAATTTTGAGCAATTTCAGTGGTTGATTTATTGTCGCAATAATAAAATTCATTATTGAGCTTAGTCGATAGCCAATCTCTTCTAACAATCTCCTAAGCCAAAGGAGCTTCCATATTCCCTTGTTTATGCTTCTAAATTCAGCTTCTGCACTTGACAATATGACTATCTTTTGTTTTATCCTCCTCTGAGCAACTAAGTTTCCACCCACAAAGGTTCTACCCAATCATCATCTTTATATTCATCTATATTTAAATGCCTATATTTTTTTGACCATAAGACTCTTTCCGGGAGAAGATTTCAAGTACCTTAAAATTTGAAACACAGCGTTCATATGATCTTCTCTTGAATTATGCATAAATTGGCTTATGGTGCTCATTATTTATGTAATATTTGGTCTGGTATAAGATAGGTAAATTGAATTTTCAACAAGTTGTTGATATTTTCTCTTTGTTTGAAGGAATTTAGTCAGCCCATTCTCCCAATCCACCATTTAGTTCTATCAGTGTGTCCACATGCTTGCAGTTGGGCATTTCCATCTTAGCTAGTAGGTCTAGTATATATTTCATTTGTGATACGTAAATTCCTTCATTTGATCTAGCTATTTCAATTCCAAGAAAGTATTTAAGTCATTCAAGATCTTTCATCTCAAATGAAGTATTCAAGCATTGTTGCACACTAGAAATCTCCTCTATATTATTGCCTATAATTATCATATTATCCACGTGAATTATTAATAGTGTAACCATCCCTTGGTGATGCTTGAGAAAGAGAGTATGATCTATATTGCTTCAAGTAAACCTAGATTTCCTCATTGCCAAACTAAACTAACAAAACCATACTCTTAGGGATTGCTTAAGGACATAAAGTGCATTTTGCAATTGACATACACATCTAGTCAATGAGGAGACATTAAAGCCTAGTGGAATATCCATATACACTTCCTCTAATAAGTGTCTATGAAGAAACACATTCTTCACATCATATTGATGTATGGCTAATTAAGGTTTATTACTAATAACAACAAAACTCAAACATTGTTTAGCTTTGCAACTGGAGAGAACATCTCTTGATAATCTACCAATCAAATATCTTTCCACAATTATGCTTAAAAGGTAAGTGATATCCACCAACAACATTGATAGAATTATTTTAAGGAGAGTTAAAAGATTGTACCTTGAAAGTTTGGCAAGTACTAAACAATGGGAGTTGGATTATTCTTGTTTAGTTTTAGACTCCTCTAAATATTCATTCTCCTTTTGTCTTATTGGTGTTGTCATGTGTTCTATTAGTACCACAGGATTATCTCGGGCCTTTATATGTCTTGGTGTAATTATTTCTTCATTAATGTCACCACAAAATGACCAAATTTCCGAAGTATTACTCTATTGACCATCAAATGTAGTCTCACTCTAGGATGATGAGAGAGCACCATAATTTTTTTTAAAAATTATGATTCAACAAAAATAACATCTATTATATTATATAATTATTGGGTCGTAGGATCATGGTATCAGTATCACCTTTTATTAGCCCAATATCCTAAGAAGACATATTGAATGGCATATGGATCCAATTTTATTCACTGGTTTCTATGGAAATGGACATAAGCAACATACCAAAATATTTTGATGGGAGCATAAGAATAGATGGCAATGGAACATGATTCGTAAAATCCTATAGTAAAATTATGAAATTTAAAACTCGAGATGACAATTTATTTAACAAGTAGATGATTGTAACAATGACATTAATAAAAAATGTTGTGGTGCACCTGCCAAGGTTAGAAGCACTCTTGTAGTCTTAAGAATCTGTCCATTCTTTCTCTTTGTTACTCCATTATATTGTGGTGTACAAGAGTATATAGTATCATATAACATTCCTTATTGTCATATTGACCGTTATTATCTTACTAAAATCTTTTGAGATTAGTACAAACTTGTGTCCTAATCTATTATGAAAAGATTGAAAAATACCAATCTATTATGATGTGGATGATGCCTTAGTTCCTACCCCGAACAGTGTGGCATGAGAAATGAATAAAAAGATGAGTATTAGTTATCAATATGTCCTAATATTGTGCTTTTGAGTTTTAAGGGATTGTTGTGTATCTTTTATTTGGATCATTTAGGAAAGTTTAGACATGTTCGGAACTTTATATAGAAGAAAGTAGTAAGGCTAGCAGTTTTTAAATCTTATATGTTTATCTTTTGTTTTTCTTGCTTTTAGATCCTTTACTTGTTGTTTCACCTTTTCCTTCTCCACCACTCGGAACCCTTTTCCTATTGTAATGTTTTCCCTTCCATATATATATATCTTAAAACTTTAAATTGGCTTGTTAGTATTCCTCACAAAATCAACTCTAATCCACATCTTTTAAAACTCTTAATTTAATATTGATTAATATTCAAATTCACACTACTTATGTTTATCCAATTTTCAAATATCAAAATGGCAAAACTTTGGCTTGGTTCTTCATGAAAGCTATAGTCTTATGTATTAGCTTTCTAAAAAGCTGAAAAACACTTCAATTTAAGATCTATAACTCTTATTATGATTAAAAAATTTAATAGCATATAAGTTATTAAAATAAAAATTCTTACCAAAATATAAAATGCTTTTTAGTCTGAACTCTTTATCTTCTTAAACTCATTTAAACAGAAATTCACAACATAAACTTATAAAATAATAATAATAAATACTAAATAAATGAAATTTAAACCTAAAACATTAAATCTAAGAATTAGAAAAAATACTTAAATTGTAATATAAAATATAAGAAATAATTTCACGCATTAAATACCTCTGAACTTGCATAATTACTTGTCTTTAAGTAAGTGAAAAATTATATTTAAAATAAAGAATATCAAGCAATTTAGAATCACTTATTATACCCCAAGGTACCTATTAGGTAAAATATTACATTGTCAACTTAAAAATATACGATAACAAACAAAGAAAATCTAAGCATATTCACATTCTCTATCTTACATATCCATACACAATTTTAAACTTAATCATGTTTATTATGCAATTAACATAATCATATCATGTAACAATTACTTTTGTAATCACCCCTTATCCCTACTATAATCATCTTCTCTCTCTCTTTTTTTTTCATTTTTTCTCAAAATCTTTAAGTTTGTACATTTGTCTTTTGATATGAATATAAACATTTCGTGATGAATGTACCTAATTACTCAACCAGTTACACACTTAAAGTGCTTTTTGCATACTTATAATTTAAGTAATTGTTTGATATTAAAAATAACATTTGGTTATGAAATCTCTTACTTATTAGGCAACTCAAAACAATATGATATATATAGGCATTTAACTTATTTAATTATATTTATTCATAACCATCATATTTAAACCTAGCTTAAAGAAGAAATTCATAAGAGAAGTAGTACAATTAAATCTTATATATAGTCACACAACATATATAACTTTTATAATGAATATGCATTTCAATGATCTTAAAAATTCAATATGCTTAATCTCACTTTATAAACTATTATTATCCTAAACCAAAATTGCAATACTTGAATATGACAAATAACTTGAATATAAATCATAACACTAAATAACATGTTTATTCTTTGTTCAAAGAAAAGAGGAATTTTATGTTTAAGAGTTAGTCAAGTATGCAAAATTTTAAGAAAATTAGCAAATATCATACTAAACATATAAACAAACATGGAATCACACATGAAAATCATAAATTACCCTTTAAACTTGAATTACACATTGTCCTTAATGTGAAAAAAAAGATTAACAAAGTTAAACAAAACTTCCTTAATTTGTGTTAAAAGATTAATAGTTAAAGGACAAAACTTAAGATATTTGAATTTGAACAACATAAACAAATGAATTGATGTACAATTATATTTATTAAAAAAATTGTAAAAAGAATAATTAACAAAGAGAACAAAAAAGAAAAAGAGCTTAGGTTACTTCTCAAGAAGCGCTTATTTATAGTCACTAGATTATGAACCATAAAATCACTTATAATTGGCATTTTACAAAGGGTATATAACTTCTTTAAGTACCACTTCACTAATCAAATAGGGCTTTAAATGTTGCCTATTCATCTTGAATGTGTCAATGGCCTCATTATACATCTTAATAACTCTATATGGATACACCTTTGTCACCATGAATGGACCATAACACCTAAACCAAAGCTTGCTTAAGAATAACTTAATACATGAGTTGAAAAGTAATACTTGTAATCCAAGCTCAAAAGTTATCTTCTAAATATACTTATCATGCTAATACTTGGTCTTTTCCTTATAAAGTCAAGCATTATCATAAG
This sequence comes from Bruguiera parviflora, assembly GCA_019804595.1. Lineage (NCBI taxonomy): Eukaryota > Viridiplantae > Streptophyta > Magnoliopsida > Malpighiales > Rhizophoraceae > Bruguiera > Bruguiera parviflora. The sequence goes on along the minus strand of CM034058.1, from coordinate 3,123,660 downwards.
CATTCAATCTAAATTCTTATAACTCACTTAACTGTAACAATCTTATTTCTCTCATCACCTTTAAATATATATTCAAATTTTTAATTACCTAATAGGCTTTACACTCCAATTTTAATAATAGGTGACATGACTTCTCAAAGATAAATCTATATGTGGAAATACCCAATGGTATCTTAAAAGCTATCTTGCATGCCTAAAGTGCATTATTTAACTTGTCCAACCAATCCATCATTGACTTAGCAACAGTTTTCTCCAAAATTAACTTTAAGTCTTGATTCATTAACTCTACTTGCTCATTTGTTTGAGAATGATAGGTGAGTGCTACCTTATGAGTAACCCTATATTATTTCAATAAAAGATAAAATAAATGACTGTAAAATTAGGACCCTTTATCACAAATAATGGCTCTTAGGATAGCAAATATCAAAACAATGTTCTTCTTTATAAATTTTATCATCACCTACGAGTCATTAATTAAAGATGCAATGGTCTTAACCCATTTATAAGCGTAGTCTACCACAACCAGAATATATTAATTGTTAAAGGATGATGAAAGTGGACCTAAGAAACTTATCTCTCACACATTAAATAGTTTCACCTCTAAGATATTAGTCAATGGCATCTTATTCCTCTTAAACAGCTTGTCAACCCTTTGGCATCTATCACACATGCTTACAATCTATCTAATATCCTGGTACATGGTTAGCCAATAGAAATTAGATTGTCATACCTTTGCAACTATCTTGGAATTATCAAAATGTCACTATTCCAAGGAATACTAATAATGAAGAATATCATCAATCTCCTCCTAGAGCATATATCCCTTAATAATCCCATTAGTACAAAATCTACATAGTAATGGCTCATCCCATAAGTAATTACATTACTCAAGAACTTCCTCTTTTGATGACAACTTAAATCAAGTGAAATTATGCCACTCACTAGAACTTAAATCAAGTGAAATTATGCCACTCACTAGGTAGTTCACTAAATTTGCATACTATAGAATAAGTGATACAGCTAACAGTTACTCATTTGGAAAGCTTTCATTAATAGGCATCTTACTACTTCTAACTATCCCTCCAACATGGATAAATGATCTGCCATTATATTCTTTATGCCTTACTTATCTCAAAATTTAAGATCAAATTCTTAAAGTAGTAACACCCATTTACTTAGCCATGGCTTGATACTTTTCTTTGTTGATAGGTACTCAATTACTGCATGGTTAGTATAAACAATCACCTTTAAACATACAAGATATGATCAAAATTTGTTAAAGGTAACTACCAGGACAAGTTATTCTTTCTCAGTAATTGTATAATTCACCTATGCATCACTTAAAATATGACTAGCATAATATATAATATGCAATTTCTCTTCTCTTATTTAGCCAAGAACAACACCTAAGGCAAAGTCACTAACATCACATATTAGCTAAAAGGGCAAACTCCAATTCAATGTTATTAAAATTAGTGTTAAAATGAACTCCTTTTTCAATGTGTTAAAACCATTTAAATAATCATCATCAAACTTATAAGCAACATCTTTATTTAACATATTGCAAAGAGGTTTGGTAATTTAAAAAAAAAAATCTTTAATAGAATGTCAGTAAAACCCTACATGACTAAGAAAACTTTTAATTCCTTTAACATTAAAAAGTGGTTGTAATGCTTCAATTGTTTCTATCTTTACTTAGTCCACCTTAATACCCCTAGCTAAGATCTTATGGCCCATCACAATGTTTTCCTACACCATAAAATGACATTTTTTCCAATTCAAAGCTAAGTTGGTCTCTTTATAATGTTGTAAAACTTTAGACAATTTAGCTAAACAACTATCAAAAGAAGATTTAAATACAAAAAAATCATTCATGAGTAATTCCATAGTCTTTTCAACAAAGTCAAAAAAAAAAAAAGGTCATCATGCAGCGTTAAAATGTAGCAATTGCAATACATAAACCAAAAGGCATTATACAAAATGCAAAAGTATTATAACCTCTAAATTATCATCCTTAATTTTTCTTACACTTAATAAATAATTCTTAGGAGGTTCTTTGGGATCTTTATTCCTAAAAAATTCTTAAGTTAGCTTATCCACAAAATTAATTTAAAAAACATGATTATTGCAAGAAAGGTATCTACTAACTTTAAAAAAATTAAAATTTACCTGTTTCATCACTGACCTTCAATGTAAATTTACTACTTTTTAGCTATAGCTAAGAAAAGACAACCTAATATAACTGGAATCTTTGTCTTCTTTCATTTGCAACATAATGAAATCAATAGGAATGAAAAATTTCTTTACCTTGACCAATATGTTTTCTAAAATACCTATAAAATACTTAATTAATTGGTCAACTAGCTCTAAAGAAATGATAGTTGGTTTCAACTCCTTCAATCCAAGTGTCCTACACATAAATAAAGGCATTAATGAAACACTAGTGCCTAAATCACATAAAACTCTAGAAAAATTAGCATCATCAATTGTGTAAAGGATTAAAAGACTCCCTCTATCCTTAAGCTTTTATGGAAATTTGTTCTAAATAACTACACTACATTTTTTAGTTAAAACAATGGTCTCATACTCCTCTAATTTCTTTTTGTTTGGCATAATATCCTAAAGGAAATTTGCATAAGCTAGAATTTGAACTAAGGCATCTACAAAAGGAACATTAATGTGTAGTTGTCTAAACACTTCAAGAAATTTCTAAAACTATTTATTAATCTTATTTTGCTTATGCCTTTAAGAAAAATGAATGAGAGGGAGATAAAGTTTGATTGCTGGTGGTGATATGGATGGTGTCTCAATCTATTTAACTTCTTTCTAACTTATTTTTTCATGGTTCACATCAACACCATCATCTACTATAACCTTACCACTTACTTAACCAAGTTACTTACCACTTCTTATGGTAACTACCTCACACTACTCCTTTAGATTGACCTCTACTTTACCAGGTAGGTTCCCTTAACCAAGTGATTAGACTACATTTGCTACTTTACCTAATTGAACTTCTAAATTACTATTAGAAGTAACCAACTAATCAAATTTAAATTCCAACCACTTAAACCTCTTCCAAGTGGCATTAGCTAGCTTTTTAATAACTAACTCTCATGATAGCTTGCTCTCCTATTGTTACATCATTCCTTAGGGCCTTGGTTGAAAACTAAGAGAATTGGAAAGTCTTATGCTAATACCTTGATGTCCTTGATCTCTACAAAATAAATTAAATTCATTTCTCTAACTTGGGTTATAAGTCTAAGAATAATAATTATTTTGTTACTACCTATTAAAATTTGACATAAATTATGATTATTTAACCAGTACATAATGAAAACAATGGTATGCTCTTCCATATCAATCACAATTCATAACATTGTGGTTAGAAATAGTATTAACATTTGAAACAACATTAACATTACCCAACTTACTAAATATTTTTACCAGGTTATCAATCTTAACACTCATGATGTTTATTCCATTAACTTTATACATACCTAAAGCTCTTTTAAGCATACCTTTCTCATTTGACTAATGATAATTATTGGAAGTCATATCTTCTAATAGCTTATATGCCTCTTTTACTAACTTGCTCATCAAGGCACATCTTGTAGTTGCATATATACTAATTCTAACTAAATGTGTCAAACTATTATAAAATGTTTGCACTAGTAACCAATCAGGTAAACCACAATAGGCACATTATCTTTATAACTCTTGAAACCTTTCATAAGCTTCCAATAAATACTTACCATTAAATTGAACAAAATTAATAATATTATTCCTAAGTTTTGTAGTCCTACTTAAAAGGAAATACTTACTTAAAAATGCTTGTGAAAAGGCATCTCAAATTGTAAAAGAATTTGGAATTTTGGACTTTAGCCAAATATTTGCCCTATCCTTAAAAAAGCATGAAAAGATTCTTAAAAGAATGACATGGTTACTAACTCCATTTATCTCGATATTATCACAAATTTTCAAGAAGTTAGCAAAATGTGTATTTAAGTTTTATGGTTTTCCACCAAACTAATCTTGTTAAACTATCTAAATAAGGCTTAGTCTAATTTAGAAATAATTGGCATTCACTATTGACCTTGTAATACTTGATTGGGCACCACTGACACTTATCATGACATAATCGCGTAATGCTCTTAAATTCTAATTCTAGTTTTAAATTTGATTGATCAACTTATCTTTCATTATTGCTTGTTCTTACTCCAATTGTTAATCTTTTCTTAGTACGTAAAGTTCATTTTATCATAAGATCAAATAAGATAATTTACCCACATGTATGCGGCACATGCTAAACAACCCTATAATATAAAGAACAAATATTATAATAATATTAAATAAAAAGTCACTAAAAGTAGCAGATACAAATCAACATTTGACAAAAATAGCTTTAACAATGAAAAAAATATACAAAAATGATTGGAAAACCATAGTAAAGGATATTTTTTTCATCGAGATAGGGTAGTACTAATGACATAGTAATCAATTTTAAACAAAATGTCATTTATTTCAAACAAGTGTAAACATGACCTCTAAGTCAACATTTGATTTTAATTTTTACTAATGCCTACCTCAGTTTTGGCCAAAAACACCTATCACAATAAACCTTTGCAAACAAAAAATTAAAAGATCAAAATATCAACTAAATCTAATTAAAAAGTAATTCAAAACACAATTACACACTAAAAATAAAAGACTAAATAAATGAAATTAAAACAAAATAAGAATAAAAATTAAAATCAAAATAGAAATAAAAATATAGACTAAATTAATCAAGAAATTTCTTTATTTTGATATTGAAAACTCTCCTCCCCAGTAAAGATGCCAAAAACTTGGTTACCTTGATATCTATGTCAAGTGTATGAGACACTTGAGTAATAAAATGAAAGTTAGTTTAAGTATTAATCATACAAAAAGAAACTCAAGTATCAAATTATGCAATTCATTATATTATTTGTATAAACTAATTGAACAAAGAATTATCTAGTTATGAAATTCAAAGCTAATTTTAAAATGCAAATTAAAAATCAATAAATAAGATTTTTAGGATTTGAATTTCATTAACTAAGTATTAATAACAAATTGAACATCTTGTTGTTAAAATTAAAAATTATTAATAACAAAGATAAAATTCTTTGAGATATATAATAATTTCTTTCAAGGCTTAACAAATTTGTCATTCTTAAATCATTTATTTTGGACTTAAATGTTGTTAATAAGTTAATAATGATGAGGAGATGCATAAAAAAAAAAAGGAAACACTAATAATTGATCACATTATGATTAAAAAAAATTGATTTTTGCATGCTAATAAAGATTTTAAAGAGAAGCAAATGGTTATTATCTAATCATGTATTATAAAAGATTATGGTGATCAAACGACCAATCTATTAATGGATCTCAACAACTTGGAAGTTTGACCATTGATTCATGGATCCTAAGATAAATCTTTAATTCTCTACCTAAAATGTCAAATTATATTAATTTGAGATTATTTCATATAAGGAAATTGAAATAGCTAGTATGTTCACATTATTTATTTCATTGTCATGAAAGATTTCAATGATTCCCCATTTTAAATTCTAGAATAAGATTTTTTTAAGTGAATAGGACTAACATAAGATAAAACACAAATATTATATTATATTATTTAATGGTTAATATTGAAATTTTAATTATTCTTATTATATCATTTATTTACCTATTCTTAAAAAATTTTAAATAATTCATTAATTAATTTTCTTTTTATTTTCTTCTAGGATTAGGAATTAATATATGGAACTTCAAACATTGTAAGAATTATAGTAGTTGAGTAAGCAACATAGGATTTATCACTTTAAAGTAATTTGAAAGGATGTTCTATTGTTCTTGTTTAGTATTAATTCAAAAGATTATTTGTCAAAATGAAATGAGAATTTGAGGAGTTTCTAAATCATGTTCATAAAGCCCATGACTAAAGTTTAGAAAAGTAAAATAATTAGACAAATGATGAAAGAACTAAATTACACTCAAAAATTATACACACAAAAATTAGTAAAACTACTTAAATATTTTTAATATTTTAGTGATCTTCATATATAAAGTGATTAATTAAATAATTAATTATAAATTAAAATTATTTATTTGTCTAATTTTTGGAATTATAATTTATATTCATGACTAATATATTAGAGAATGCATCACACATATATGATCAATTGATTAAACTATAAAATAAAGATCAATTTGGACTTATTGCAAAGTTTTAGAAACTTTTGAAAATCAAATTTTAGATATTTAAAATATAGAATCTTAGGTACAATTTATAAGAAATTGTTTCTTTCTTCCTAAGTAGGATTGATTGGACAATAATTGATAAATAATCCCTTTGCCCGACCTCTCTGGAGCACTCTAGTTTTTCGGCCTTCTTTGTTTGTCACATACACATTCTCTGCTAAACTTGTTTAGGGTTTTTGTGAAAATTTTGTTTTAGTGTTGATTACAGTCAAAAACTCAATAATTAAATAACAATGATTCGCTGCAACCGGCCAATAATTTTTTTTTTTTCCTTTTTCGAGCAACTTGCTGATAAGTTTAAAGATAAAGATCTTTACGTTATTTCAGGTAATTTTCTTGACGTCCAATTTAGATTGCGGTTATATTTAACAAATAATCAAATGCACTGTAAGGATCAAAATTTTTAAACTACAATCTTACTTGGTATTTATTTTGAAAATGTCACTTTTAATTCCTAACATATGTTGTATTTGTTGGTACAAATAATAGCAATTCTTGGTAAAGAAAGAAAAGTAGGCATTTTTATAAGGTGACAGAGTGAGTACTTATTGGAAAGAATGGTCTGTTGTGATTGTAGTTCTTTTACATAAAAAGGCTGCCAATAGGAGGGTTTTATGGGATCGATGCGTCTTTACTTTTCTGACGATTTCGAGCCTCCATTTTTATTTCTTTCAGCGGGATAGGTCTCTGTTCTCGTCAATTCAATTTGTGTAGCAGCAAAGGGACGCTTGCTGGTCCTGGTACTTGAGAGAGTGATGAGTGGGAGGAAATTATACCTTATCACCCTTAGCGCGTTGTCCCGTTTGTATCCTATGCACTTGAAAGGTCTTTGTTTGTGAAATCCCCAGGTGATATGCTTAGATCTCCATGCTGATTGTTATTCAAAAGGGTTTATTGTATATGGCGTCGAGTTGGTCTCACCATGTTTTTCATCTTAGTTTTACCATTTGCATGGCTAGAATCTGTTCTGAAACAGCATTGAATTTGTTATCTTATTGTTTTTGTCTGGTCACTGGTTCTTATACCTCAGATTTCCACAGCACCCTAAAATCTTTGCTCTACCTATCAAGTCCATGTCTTAACTAGACAGTATTGTATACTCTAGCTGGGTTAGGCTCTGTCGAGATCCTGGTAGAAAAAACTTCTATATTGTTAAGCCCATGTTCAACTCTACCCAACGTTCCGACCAGGACACGATGTAGGTTACTAGGATATTCAAGCGAGGTCCACTCATATAAAAGATTTTCTAATTTTACTCACTATAAAAGTAAATTAACTTAACTCAACTCAAATATGAGAAAAAATAAAAATTAAGTATAGCAAAAAAAACCAAAAGAAACGTCCTCGTGTATAAACATGACTTCAATTTCAATCCTATCAACCAGCTTAAAATTCTGCAGATCAAAAGCAAAACAACAATAGGGGACTTAAAATATAAAATGTTTATGTCATATAAAATCATTTTTATGTAAAATTAAATAAATAACAAAAGCCCTCGCATAAACATGACTTCAATTTCAATGTCATCAACCAGCTTCAAATTCTGTAGATCAAAAACAAAAGCACTCTGGGGGACTTAAAATAAGTGAGAGGGGGCCGGGTCAAAGCGCAAGAGAAAATTGCTTAAAATGAGGCTAGTCATACGAGTACAGAGTAGACCTATCTGGTATGGCCCAAGTCTGGCATTGAATTAAGAGACTAGAGAAAATATGGTTAAGTACCCATTTACCCAATAATCTTCATTGTGGCCCGTTACGTCAAACATGAGAACATCATCCACCCAAATAGATAACCGAAACGCATCTAATCAGAAGGGCCAATGTTTAGCCTTGCAGAGAACAATTTGGTGTATTTTTCACTTACCATTACCTTGTCCAATGTTCTACCATTATCACCTTATCTAATGCTACAAGTTATAAATTTTATAAGCAGGCATAGCATTTATGTGGTGATATAAGACGGCAAACTGAAAAAGACCAAAAAAAAAAAGGTTAATATGCTTTATAGTTATATATAACTATCTGCTTGCACACAAAAATTTCCTTCAATTGGGAAACGAAAATTGCATGTTTTGTCCAATTAATGAATTTTTCCTAGAGCAATGCCACCCAACCTTTGTAATGAAATATCATATAATTAGTCATTAGTTGCAGTGGCTTTTTTTTTTTTCTTTTTTCACCAACCATTGTCAACAAAGCATTATGACTGAGAAATATATTTATAAGCCTCCCCCAAGTTGCAATAAACAAACTAATGAGCTCAATGGTACTTACCAGAAAATAATAAGTCACCATAAAGAAGAAAGACTGTGTTTAGGTGAAAAATAAACAGGAGTCATTGCAGAGAAATGCCAAATGAGAAAAAGAGAAACTACTGTCAAGGCCCAAGACAGTTTTTGAGACAGCTGGTAAACTAACAGAAAACCTGTATGCAGGTATGCAAGTCCTTACACTGACATGTAAATATATCAGGTCATTGATTGATAAAAATAGCAGCATAACTTCAAACCTTTTTTCCATTTTACACTAAATCTTCTAATGTATCAGAAGAGCAAAAAGGAGAACAAAAAAGAAAAAGAACAGAAAAGAATAACTAAAATTTAGGGAGGACTACCTGTGTCATGGACTCTGCCCTGAGTGGTCAGGAAAATCTTCCACTAGAGAATGATCTTTTCAATGTAGCAGGACTGAGTCCACAATGCAAGACCCTTCTTGATCTATGGGCAGAATTTATGGCTTGTCCTGAGTGCTTTGAGGATGATCCAACATCTGCAGAACAATCTTCCACTCTAATAACTTCATCCTGCAGATTCATGTGTAAAACATCAGCAACCGAAGCATGGCCTTGACATGAATGATCCATTGAAACGGATCTGCTGATCTGCTCAAGCCCATCATCTCTAATCTCAATTAGAGTGTCCCTCTCCTCCAAGTTTCCTATATCACTCAATCATTTTGGACCATCTCTTCTTGTGAAACTACTGCCCGTTCTGCATCTTGCATCACAGCTGCACTTTCACTACCTAGTTGAATGCCCTGCGGTGGTTCATTGACTCGAAGACTTTCTGTTACTGGAGGGGGCAACTGGGGTTGTGAAGCACTAACGAAAACAATGTTAGCCCTACACAATGGGCAATTGGAATGAGATCTTAGCCATGTATCAATGCAGGGGACGTGGAAAGCATGGCTGCATTGAGGCAGCAACCTAATGCTCTCATCTTCCTGAAATTCACCAAGACAAACTGAACAATCTTTCCCATCAATCAACCCACCTCCCTCTTTGTACTTGAATACTGTGATTGACTTGATAAGAGACTCATCTAAACCTGTTGTTGCAACATACCAAGGCTCATGGAGAAATGTGTTCTGGTTATCCTCCAATTCCTCGTGTTGGTGATTCTGAGTTTCACTTCTTCTTGCTGAATCATTGTTTCCAAAATATCTGGATATTAAGGTGTAGTAGCTTACTAGAAGGAAAGCACCGGCCAAAATGCCAATTATTGCAATGACAATAGGGGGAAAGTTATAACACCTTTGTGGACAGTACAATCTACAAAATCCTTGAGAACAGCCTGTGATGTTCATGTACGGAATCCATGTTTTAGGGGTCTCTAGTGATGCCATGAAAAACCTTGCTACAGCACTCACCCTACTTGCACTTCAAACATGATATTTGTTCTTTCTACTATTATTGGTACAAAATGCTCACTGAGCAACTCAATATTTTGGGGAAACTTCTGTTTGGAAATCAAAAGTGAAAATAATAGATTACCTTGAAATTCTATTTTGATTTGGTGGCATATGAGCAAAATATAGCAAAGCTGGCAAAAGAGATTATCAGTACATGGGGAAGCTAGAACAGTAAAGTGCAGAGACACAGGGTTCCTGGACAGTACAAGCTACAACAGGGGTCTAAATGCAGGAAAAGGGGCATGAATGGAAAGAAAAAACAAAGAATATTGTAGAGAATTTCCCTCTTCTTTTCTTTACGTTGCTCATTTCTTTTGCTTTTCTTTGACCATTCTTTCTTGGGGATAATGGCTTGTTGGCTAAGGGAGAAGATGTAGGTTGGGGGAATTAATTAATCAATGCCTTTATTATTGTACAAGCCATTTGCAGTTCTGTTCTCTTGCAGACGTGCCTACCCAAGTAAGCAAACAAGGTTCAACCTTGGCTGGTACACCAATTCCAGGCCTGCAAGATGGTTATTCGTGCAGTCTCCTGCAATAGAAGGAATTTGGGTCAATGCAGTCCTTTTTTCTACGTTGCTGTTGAAGGAGAAAAACAGCACAGTAAGAAAAAGCCAAAAAAAAAAAAAACAAGTGAAAGAATGTGCTGTGACAGAAGAGGTCATTGTTCGGCACACACTGATGCACCATTGGATCCTGTCCACGCGCCAAAGTGCTGCTGCGTGGGGCCTCGGTGCAATGGTCTCTAGATCCCTCAAAGAATTTTAAAAAAAAAAGAGAGAGAGAGTCCCTTCAAAGAAAACAACACAGTTACAAGGCACTCCTCTTAACTTAAGCATTCATCTTAGATACCTTAAGTTGAAATTGCTTGGTAGAGAAGTGAGGAATTTACGGGAAGGAAATGTTAACTCATGATTTTATGAGACCAGACAAGCTTATGCATGTTATCAAAACAACTTTATCTTTTTCCACTGGAAGAAAGGATCATATTGCCGTTGAAGGGGTAAAGAAATAATTTAAGACCAAAAGATAAATGTCATATTTTATTTTATTTTATTAATTTTTAGTCAATTGATTCGTATGGGAGAACCGAGAACTCTCTTTGGCTATAACTACCAACTGTTTTATTGTTAGATTATGTAGTATTTGATTTTGATGTATCAATATAATTGAGTAATTATATAATTGACCATATTTGTTCACATAATATTATTATTATATATTATAAAGTATTTGTTTATTTATTATACATTAATTTAAAATATCGAATATAAAAAACATTGAGATTTATGTGATGCAATTAATTTATAAAAAATAATTTTTTGTTAACTAAATTTATTTTTAATAACTTTTTGCATTAACAATTTTTTTTTTTTTTTTGTAACTTATAGTCTGATACATATGTACTAGAAGATCAAAGAAAATTCATTCTTTCAAAGACTCCACATGAAAACAATTTGTTAATTCAAATTGGAGATTATGGTGAGTCAATATCATGCCGGAGTAAGGTATTTCAATTTTTTTTAAAAAAAAAATCATTTTGGTAAGAAACTTAAGATCTCATTGTTGAAATTTTTTTACACTACACAATGTTCGCTTTTTATCTCTAAAATAAAAGAAATTAAAGTTAGAAAGTATGGTTCAAACTAATTTTGGAAACTTTGGATTTCAAGATTATCTGTCCTATGACACAAAAATCAAAGCAATGTTCAATTTTTTGTCATATAAGAGAGATTTCTTAATTATAGTATTTTAATTGAAATTGATTTCCTTCGATGGTGTCTTATATAGACATATCCCCATCTTGACCCAAATTTATTTACTATATCTGCTCTAGCGGAACAATTCATTTTTTATTTGAAAATTATACTAATAAGAGAATACAATCTTGATTTGGAAAGTACACCAATGAATATGAAATCTCGATTTGGGAAATGCACCAACAAGAAATTAAATTCTTGTTTATTGAAATTCCAATAAGGATTCAATTCTTGATTCATCTACAATGACTTTTTTTTTTTTTTTTCAAATGGAGTCTTGGTCACTTTTGGTCTATAAATAACCCTATTTTACAGTAATAAAATATATAAGACAAGAAGCACATATTCAATTATTTTTTATCTAAAAATCAAGAGTACGCATGAAAGAAAAATTGTTAGGACCAAGTAAAATTCTAAAGAAAATTTTGTAAACTTTTTAAGGTTGTAAATTGAGGGATTAAGAGTTTAAGAAAGACATTTATGTGAGTGTGTTGTAATAAGGTTGTAGAACTTTGTATAGTTATGATCAAAAATCATGTTGTAGTTGTAGTTAGTCTCCTTCATATTAGAGAACTTGATAGTAGATTTCAAACTCTCAAGGCAATGGTTTTAGGGAGAGGATGTAGAAAAAAGAGTTTTAAACCTTTATAAATGATTATGTTTACTTTCCTTACTTTCAACTATTTTTACATTGTACAAGTTCACATACTTAATAAACTTTTCACCATAATATATTTAAATTATTCTACAATTTTTTTATACGAATTAATTGTTGGTCTTATCAATAAATTTTCATTTATTTATCTTATTTTTAACTAATATAAGTATTTTTGTAATTGCATTAATCTATTTGCATATAATGTTAAATTTTTATTTGTTGCAATCATTTTATTTATTACATTATATGCATTAAAGTCACATGTCCTCTGTCAACCCAATTCACTCCCCTCTTAGGTACTTTTGGTGATACGAACTCTGTTTATATATAAACGGAACCCAACACCAATGTTGGTATAGGATCATTCTAATACAGATTAAGAGATTTGGAGTTTTAACTCAATGATTATAAACAACCAAGAACCAAAATTATAAGATTCAAACACCACTCCTAATAACAACAACATTGAAGAAGATAAGTCTAATGAACTAACACACGTAAGTATGAAAGTTCAGAATTAGTTCTCAAAGAATCAGAGAAAATAGCTCATACACTCATGAAAACGGGTCTACCTTTCCTAGCCACCCTTTTTTTCCTTTTTATATGCTAACTCCCAAAAACCCTAACTAATAAGCTGAGATTGATAAGGAAATTTGTCCAATCCACTAAATAAGCTGGGCTTAATAAGGAATTTCGTTTAACCCATTAAATAATAATAAAAACTCATAAAAATAACCCACTTAAAGGTCTAATCATGAGCTCTCAAATCCAACTTTCTTCCCAAGGCCATGGTTCATAAATTCCTCCACAGATGACACATTCGTAAGCCCTGGTAAAGACTTTATCCTCCTTAACTTGTACTTGGCAACTTCCTGATAGTAAATGCAGCACAATAAGTTGTTGAGAGCTCCCTTTATTTTTTTTGACTTTGCCCTTGTCATTGGTCCTCCAAAGTTTTACAAAGTATCTACTCTCTTGTCGATTTGAGTTAGTACAATATGGTTTCTATCATTTAGGATGAACACCAACTATTACTTAATTGGATGGCAACCTTTTCTTTTTTTTTTTTTTTATTTTCACTTTCGTAGTGGTCTCCCCTTTTTTAGTACTAAGGTGAAACCAATTGGATACCTTTAGTGGTCTATTATAATCCTATATGCCTTCATCCCATCACTAAATTTTAAGCATAACTCCTATTAAAGTTTTAAACACTCTTGTTTAAGTTTCTTGTGATACTTATACATAGTTAGCAATATCTTTAGTAAATCTATTAACTTAGATGAAGATTAGTTTAGTTTAAACTCTCTCACTAATAAAAGAGGTTTATATACACACAAATAAAAGGAGAGAGAGAGAGAGAGAGAGAGAGAGAGCATGATTTAAATGTTAAAGGGAAAAATAATGCAACTTTAGATATCATATAAAGAGAATAAAAATTTAGGGATGCACCAATGTAGAAAAGTAACATAAGAATGTAATCTGTATCCTTTTTGTTTGTTCCTAAAATGACCTAAGATGGGGATGAATTAAGTTTATTCAATTTGATTGCTCATTTCACACTCAATTACAACTTTAACGATTAATAATAAAATGACCAATAACAAATAAATGATGAAGCAAGTAATGTAAATAATTAAGAGTAAAGAGATGAGAGAAGAGAGAGTGTGCACAATGATTTATAATGATTTGACTTAAACTAGAAGTTTATGTCAACTCTTTAAAGTTCATCCTTTGAGAATTTAATTTCACTAACTGTTTTTTCTTTTGCAAGGTAAAGACAACTCTTTGCATTAGGTCACTTTAACTTAAACCATAACAAAACTTCCATGAAATTTTCACAAAAACCAATAATTGTTCAAATACTAAAAGACTCACATTCTATTATTTTTCATTAAAGCACTTATACTTTTTTCTTAATCTCAACTTAAATACTCTTACTCTTTTACGATCTCAACATTTCTCTCTTAGAGCTCTTACTTTTGATTTCTCATCCTCCCTTTTTTTCTTCTTGATTTTTCACACTAAATACAATACAATATCTTAAAATCTATCTCGTATTCTTCTATTTTCTTCCATATGTTTTTTCATGTATTCTATAAAAGAGTTCTATAACCCTCTTATAGGTAAGGACAACAAAATAGCCATTAGAGATTGATTTTTTTTTCATAAAGAAATCAATTTCCAAAATATAAAACTTTCTTTTTGAGGCATCAATTTGTTATAGTACTTAGACTAGTCAGCTAGTTCAAAATCTTTATAACCTTTTTAGGTTTTAACACTTTCAACGTTTCAGTTCCATCAATTAATTGCAAATATTGGTTAGGTTGACTAACCTAAATTTTCTATAACTTTTACAATGTTAAAGCTTTTAACTACCTCTAGTCAATCATAATCATTGATTAAGTCAACTAGTTTGAAATTTTTGTAACTTTTCTCTTCTTAATTTCTTTAATGTTTAATCAATCGCATGTACTAATCTAATTGACTTACTTAAATTCTATGTTTTTTATTTCTCTTTACAACTTCTTTAGCATACGATCAACCATAGCTACAAGTCTGATTGACTGACTCAAGTTCTTTATTTCTTTCTAACTTTTTTATTCTTGTCTTTTAGAGAATTGATTAATACCATAGATTAATTAATCCAAATTCTTCGTGTCTTCTCTCTATCCAATTAATTTCATAGGTTAACCAATCCTAAATTTTTGCTAAATTTAAATCTTTACAATTTTTTCTATTTTTTTAGATCACTAATAATTTCATTTAATACCTTTCTATAAATAAAATTTTAATAGATAAATAAGATCTTTTCATAATTGTTTGTATAATTCAAATTTAAAATGCAAAGATCTTTTTATAGTAGGCATAAATCAAATAAAGACTATTCAAATAAAGATAATACTTACTTAATAAGTAATCATATTAGTTAAGTATATGAGCCATATTAAACATAAAGGAATAAAATATAACACATGATTCCACTAGACTCAGTAATCTTTTAATTGATTATAACAATCTTAATAATCTTCCTCTTTTTGATATTGACAACCGCGATTGATTTATTAGTAACAAAAAAGCAATAACTTCACTTTATGTATACTCTCCCCATTACTAATGTAATCAAAATAATAAGACATTAATCGATCAAATAAGATTAAATATTAATGATGAATCAAGTAAAGGTAGAGCACATTATTAGAGAAAATGTTATAAAATCATATATATCAAAGTAGACATTAAACATAGGTATCAAAGTAAAAAATTAAGGTATAATTATACAGAAATTAATAGTTCAAAGGTTCAAAAGTTTGAGGGAGGTAAATAGGTTTAACAAATCAAATTAAAGGTTCAATCCAATCAAAGGCCAAGTAAGGCCAAGTGGGCAATGGATCAAAGTCCTATTAATCATTCATCTTTCTCCCCTTTTAGCATCAATAAAGCATACTTAAGCATCCTTTAGAGCCAAGATTTTATTGCTTCTTTTTCTTAAAGCTCCTTTCAAATAGACCTTCCTTCTTCAATAGTCTAAGAATGAAGGCAAAGCTTTCTCTTATTTCCTTCATATAATCCTAAAGCTTAACTAGAATCTCACTTACATCATCATTCCCAACCCATAACCAATAGATTGTAAATAAACTTGCATTAAATGCTTTTAATGCATATAACAAAAATCATTTAAATTGAGAGGTCATTTTATAGGATATTATAATAAAATTGTGAAGGTAAATGCTAGTAGCAGTGATAAAGATACAAAAGACATTGGTAATGGCATGTACTTAATAGTCACTTTTTGCCTTGGATTGAAGGTCACTAACAATGCTATTGGCCAAGAAATTGACATACACTCATAATACTCTTTCTCTTAATTTAATCTCTCATAAAATCTAAGTCTAAATAACCAATTAAGTTAAAGGTTGATCCCTTAATATACCAAAATCCTAAACTCGTGATTCTTCTCACTTATATAAGAACTATATTATAGGTAATTGGGTGTGACTTTTTTGGATTTGATTAAAATCATACATATAAATAAACAGCATAATCAAGTATATTTTACTAATAATAAGATAGAGAAGACTACGAATCATACTTTTATATTACTTTTCATTCACAAACTTACCATTTACATCATTGTCCAACTTTGTGGAGGTGGTCATTAAAGTGCCACAAGATTTGAAATCATCCATGCCAAACTTCTTTACTAGTTCCTTTGTATATTTAGTATGGTTAATAAAGATTCCATCTTTTATTTGTTTAACTTAGAGTCTGAGAAAGCAATTCAATTCTCTTATCATACTTATTTCAAACTTTATTTTCATATCACTAGTAAATTCCTTATATAATGACTAATTAATAACACCAAATTTATATCATCAACATAAATTTAAATAATTAACAAGTCCGTACCTTTAGATTTAATAAAAAAAAATGGTGTCAATTTTACCTTTAGTATAGCTTTTGTTAACCAAAAAAGAGTTTAACTTTTCATTCTAAGCTTTTGGCACTTGCTTTAATCCATATAGAGTTTTTGAAAGCTTATAGATATGATCTATAAATTTTATACCTTCAAAGTTAAGGGGTTAATCAACATAAATTTCTTCCATGATATAACCATTAAAGAATGCACTCTTTATGTTTATTTGGTATAACCTAAAATTCCTATGTAATGCAAATGCAAGCAACATTCTAATGGCCTTTAACTTAATAATAGAGGCAAAGGTCTCATCATAATAGATGCCTTTTTCTTGATTATAACCTTTGATAACTAACCTTACTTTATTTTTCACAATTTAATCACTTTCATTAAACTTGTTTCTAAAAACCCATTTAGTTCCTATAATAAGATGATTATTAGATCTTGGTACTAAAGCCTAGACCTTGTATTTCTCAAACTAGTTGAGCTTATCCTTCATTGTATGCACCCAAGACTAGTCAACCAATGCATCATCTACATTTACTAGTTTTATATATGAAACAAATGTGACAATACTAGTATTTCTAAATATAGATTAAGTCTCAAAGAATTAGAAGGGTTACCAATAATTTAATCCTTTATTATATGCACCTAAGACTAGTCAACTAATGCATCATTTACATTTGCTAGTTTTATTTGTTAAACAAGTGCGACAATGCTTGTATTCTTAGATGTAAACTAAGTTCTTAAAGAATTAGAAAGGTTACCAATAATTTGATCTTGAAATGTCTTTCCAGTATGTTTTCATTCTTTTAGAACTTATTAAACATCACTATCATGATTGTCATCCTTTGAAAAAATGAATTAATTCACTTCAAGTTGTTTACTTTACTCCATTTGAATATTACTATAATGTTATTGTTTTCTTGATGATTTATTTATCTTTTCCAAGTTTTTGCTTGTACTTGCAAAATCATTTAACTCTTCCTTTCTAGGAGAGAAAAGGTCAGTTTTAGCAAATTCAACATGTATGGACTCCCTTATAACAAATGACTTTTTGTTAAACATATTATATGCCTTACTACTAAAAAAGTATTCCAAGAAGATACCTTTATTTGCCTTAAAATCAAAGTTACCTAAATTGTCTTTTGTGTTTAAAATATAGCACGTGCAACTAAAAACTCATAAGAAGTTTATTCTAGACTTTCTTCCATTCCATAACCTATAAAGGGTCTTTACAACAATTGAATGAATAAAAACTTTATTAGATATATAGCAAGTAGTATGTATTGTTTTTACCTTAAGGTTTTAGGGAAAGCTATACTCATTTGATATGGTTATGGTCTTATTTTTTCTTTTAACTACTCCATCTTGTTATGGAGTTTTAGAGCTAAGATACCTTAAGAATTGCAAAAATTCTTAAAGTTTTCATTCTCAAACTCACAACCATAATCACTTTTAATTAAAGTGACATATTACCCTTTTTCATTTTGGACTTACTTATAAAACTCCTTAAAGGTCTTTAAGCACTCATCTTTATAAGCTATGAATGCAACCTATGCAAACCTACTATGATCATCTATATTGGCATATGTATATGATTTACCACCTAAAAATTAAATACAAGTAGGACCAAATAAGTTCATAAGCAATAGTTGCAATGATTTAAAAGTAGATATTACCTTTTTGCTCTTAAAGGAGTTTTTACTTTACTTACTCATTTAGCATGCATCACACAACTTATCCTTCTTAAATTTCACCTTTAAAAGATCTTTTACAAGGTTATGTTGGTTAGGCTTGATAGTTATTTCATGTTTACATAAACCAACCTTCGATTTCGCATCCATAATTTCATTAATAAAGGCAAAGCACTTAACATCTTAGTTAATAGAAGTGTGTAAATCAATAATATACATATTGTCTAGCAATAAAAAAGGGATCATTTATTTTGGAATGAGTAATACAACAAATATCTTCCTTAAATGATACCTTATAATTATTATCACATAATTAACTAATACTTAATAAACTGAACTTAAGTCCCTTAACAGGTGAGACTATTAATCATTAGATCTTGTAAATGCCAATAATCTTACCTTTGGCATTGTATACCATTGTCTACAAATGTTACCGTTTCACCATTAATTTTATTTAGAAAAATGAAACTTTCAAGATTCCATGTCATATTTCTAAAGTAGTCACTATCTAGAAACCATTTATCTTTCTTTATATTACTCTTAAAAAATACTTATAAAAAATTTATCTAGATTTAGGTACCTAAAATCTTTTAGGTCCTTAATGTTAACTTTGATGCCTTTAACAACCATATAAAGATATCTATCTAGGGTTTATCTTAAATTGCACGATTATTGCATATGACCATAGTTATTATAAAAATAACATCTAGGATGATATTTATATGTATAATTATCATATTTATTATAATCATACCATTTTTTATAAAAATGTAATTGCTTACGAGATGTTATAGGATTTTGTGTGTATTTTGTGTATATATATGTATACTTATGTAATAATTTTTTACCATGATATGATATATAAGCATTTTTATGTATTATGTTGCCAAATACTTGTGCATGTATGTGAGTATAAGCTATCATGCCTTAAGAAACTTTAGGTTGATATGAATAAAACACATAGCTCAAACTCCTTTTCTCACCTTGAGGTCTTTGAGAGTCAAGTAATATATCTAAGTTGTTATGCTTTTAATAAATTTAAAGAAAGACTTTTAAAGTTTAAAAACTTCTTTCTTAAGATGAATATTATCATTTAAGAGTTTTATGAGTATTTCTTCATTGCAAACATTATTTAACTTATTATTTTTCCTAATATGTAACTTGAACTTATCTTTTAAAAAAGCATTCTTAACTTAGGAAGAAGTAATCTCACTCTTCAAAGATCTAATTTCATGTTTTATAGAGATAATAGCAGCATGAAGACTTTTGTTTTTTATAGTCATGTCTTTAAGTTTCTCATCTATGTACTTTTAAAGTGTCATATAATTCATCAATCAAAAACTTATTATCATTAAAGATATCATAATTAGAATGTATCTCATCCTTTATAGCCATGAATGTCAAGTTGACTCTGACATCATGTCATTTTAAGTAACTTTAAGAGTTTTTTTGGTTGGTTTCCTATCTTTCTTTTTATTTGTAAGATAGTTATGAGTAATATAATTAAGTTTGTTACAACTATAACAAATGATTTTTTCCTTATCTCAATTGCTCTTAAAAAATCTTTTACCACATTATTTCTTTTTTTTTTCCAAAATTGTGTGATCTTCTCGCTTAGCATGACAAGCTCTTCTTCATCTTCTTAATTGTATTAAATACTCTAATCATTATCATCACTTTTCTTAAGATAAAAGACTTTAAAAGTAACTATTTTCTTCTTTCCAACAACCTTTTTGATAAAAGTCATCTTATGGGTCAATAGAGACCTTATCAACTTATCCACTCTTAAAGTGTTTAGGTTTTTGGATGCAGTGATTGTAATTACCTTAGAGTTCCAAAACTTTGAAAGTGATCTTATTATCTTGTTTACAAGATCACTCATCTCAATCTCTATCTTAAGGTTATTAAATGGATTAATGATGTTCATGAATCTCATATACATTTTCAAGATTGTCCAATCACTCCTCATCTTAAAGAGCTTGTATTCACACATGTGCAAGTTAATCTTTATGTCCTTTACCTATGTTTTACCCTGATAAATGATTTTGAACTTGTCCAATATCTCCTTAGTCATTTTATAAGAAAAAATCCTATTTTATTCACTAACACTTCAACTATAATAAAGCATGTAAGTAGCTTTAGAGTTGAAATTTTTTGATCTTTTGGCCTTTATATACTCTATTTCCTATTAATGTTCCCTTCTAAGGTTTTTTTGGGATCACTCTCAACTATTTCTTAAAGGTTATAATCGTAGGATTAGATATACATGATCTTTTTACCTCTCTAATAGTTATAGTTAAAACCATCAAAGATGAAAGGTGTAAGAATATTTTCACCTTTAACATAACACATGGGTATAAAGGATGTTATGGATTGATTTTATGAGGTTAGGCTTGTGCAACAAAGATGAAACTTTGATACCACTTATTAGTCCTTAAAACAACCTAAGATGGTGTTGAATTAGCTTTATTTGATTTAATTGTTTAACTCACACTTAATCATAACTTTAAAGAATAATAATAAGATAACTAATAACAAATAAATAACAAAACAAGCAATGTAAATAACTGAAAATAAAGAGATAAGGAAACAAGAAATGTGAATAAAGATTTATAATGGTTTGACCTAAACTGAGAGCTTACCTCTATTTTTTAAGGTTTATCGTTTAAAAGTTTAACTTTATTAACTCTTTCTTTTTTTGTAATATGAAGACAACTTTTTA
Source organism: Bruguiera parviflora (assembly GCA_019804595.1). Lineage (NCBI taxonomy): Eukaryota > Viridiplantae > Streptophyta > Magnoliopsida > Malpighiales > Rhizophoraceae > Bruguiera > Bruguiera parviflora. The sequence goes on along the minus strand of CM034058.1, from coordinate 3,102,430 downwards.
CACTAGGTCACCTAAATCTTAATCACAACAAAATTTTGGCAACTCTTTACATTAGGTCACTTAGATCTTAATCACAACAAAATTTTGGCAAAATTTTCACAAGAATCAACAGTTTTTTACAAACTTAAAGATTCATGCTTTATCACTTTTTACTATAACACTTTTTCTTTTTCTCTTGATTTCTCTTTCTCTCTTTTTTTTTCTTGATTTTTCACACTAGGCATAATACAATATCTCAAAATCTATCTTATGTTCTTCTATTTTCTTTTGTGTGTACTTTCATTTATCTTACAAAAAAGGTTTTACAATCCTTAACAAACTAGTCATTGGATTTTGATACTTTTCCATAAAGAAAATTAATTTCTTAAATAAGAAACTTTCTATCTAAGGTATCAATCAACCACAACACTTAGAATAGTCAACTAGTCCAAAATCTTTGTAACCTTTTCAACCTTTTATGCTTTTAGCTCTTTGATCTTATAAGTCAATCGTAATTATTAGACAAGTCAATTAACTTAAATTCTTTGTAACTTTTGGAATGTTAAAGCCTTCAATTACCTTGGATCAACCACAGTCACTAATTAAGTTGATTGATCTGAAGTCTTCGTAACTTTTCTCTTCTTAGCTTATTTAACGCCCAATTGATTGTAGACACCAATTTGGTCGATTAACTTGAATTCTCCATTTCTTTTATCTTTAAAACTTCTTTTATGTACAGTTGATCAACCTAAATTTTATGTTTCTTTCTAATTTCTCTTCTTTTGTCTTTTGACTAACTAGTTGATACCATAAGTCAATCGATCCAAATTCTTTATTTATTTTCTTTGTTCAATCAATGTCACAGACTGAAAAATTACAAATTTCTACTAACTTTCAATCTTTATGATTCTTTCTATCTTTTTCTTAATATCACTTATGATCTCACTTAATACCTTTATATAAACAAAGATTTAACAAAAGAACAAGATCTTTGCATAATTGTTAGTACAATTCAAATTTAAAATTCAAAAGTCTTTATAGGTATAAATCAAATAAACATAATGCTTACCTAACAAGTAATCATATCAATCAAGTGTAAGAAACATATTAAAATATAGAGTGATGAACTATAACATATGATCCAATGAACTTAGTAATCTCTCTATTGATCATAACAATCCCAACACTTTTCAATGTTGCATTACTAGATATATAATTGAATTGATTTTTAACATGATCATGTGAAATTATGCCAAAATTTCATCCTAAAACAACAATAACAACAACAATCAAGGCAAAAATAATTTTATAAATATCATCCAATGTTTAGTAGTAAGGTAAAACTAACTAATTATCTAACACCCTAAGTATTGTGAGTTCAAAGTTGTTGGAACTAAGAATTTGACATTGTTCAAATTGAAAGCATACCAAGAGGAAAACCATCTAAATACATTAAGGAGTATTTTAAAAGTTGAGGTTTCTCATATTTTGTACTTGAATCATTATGTTGATAGTTTAATGTACCTTTGCTCATCACCTTTTTAGCTCAATGAATTCTTAGGTAGGCCTAACTTGTTTATATTGTAAACAAATTGGTGTACTTTCTATGTTTGTAAGGTTCTTGTCTGCTAAGTTTATTTGTATCTTTCCCAAGTTTTAATTGTAAAACTTATGATGTATGCATTCAATGTTGCGACCATGGCATGTTTTAGCTACCCATATTTAGAAACTCAATTCTTAAGGCCTATCATATGTGTGGCCTATGTATATTTTTGTTCTTGTTTTTATGTTACATATATTGTCTAGGTCTTACAAAGATGCAAATACTCCAATGTGTTACAAATGAGCTATTTGTTAAGAGTCATTGCACTATAAAGAATTATTATAACCCAGAAAGCTAATAATTACAAATTGGTATCCAATAAAAATGTACAACTATAAGAAATTAAGGAATTGAAATTTGTATTCTATTTTTCCACTTTTACATTCAATTAAGTTTTTTGATAATTGTAGAAATATTTATCAAATAAATACATAATAAAAACAAAATATTAAAATTTTGATTTATAAGAGCAAAATGATTGTTTGTTAATTATAATTAAAATTAAGCATGAAAAATAAAAGTATTATTGAATCATTAGGTTATCGTAAGCTATTATAACTTTTGATGGTAATTTACATAAATAAGATGGAAACAACTTTCACAACTTAAAATCCTTTTAGGAAAAGAGAAGGGAACTTATTAACCTTTATACATTAAACATGCAATATCTAATCATATTGTAGGTTATTTATTGGAATTTTGACTTTATAATCTATTTAAGTGACATGTATCAATTTTTAATAAATTGTACTTTAATTCTTATATTTTCAAATATTATATATTTAATCTTATAAATTTCTTAAATTTATTAACCAAGTATCACTTGATTTTTATTTTATATTTTCTCAATTATTTTTATATATATGACCAATTAGGAATTTAATATATTAATAATAAATATAAATTATAATTTCAAAAAATTAGATAAATTAAATTTATTTAATTTATTATTAATTTTTTAATTAATCAATTCATATTTATAGATTAAAATTGATATCTATTTATATATAATGACTATCCAAATATTATAACTAACAAAGTAGTTTGACTAATTCTTTTAGTATATAATTTCTTAGTATAATTCAATCATTTTGTCATATTAATACTACAATTAGATATAAAGTATATAATTAATGTCTTTTTTATATTGTCTAATTATATTAGTTCCCAAATAATTATATAATCTTTAATTCCATTTTAAACAAAAATTTCTTGAATTAATATTCATTAGGATTAAATGAAACATTCTCTTATAATTATTTTAGAGTAAGGAATCCTTTCTCAATTACTCAACTCTCTATCTCCATATAGTTTATAATATATCTAATGTTCAACCCCACAAGCAATCCTTAATTGGGATAACCTAGAGATAAAATCAAAGTATACTAATTTATATATGAGATACTTTAGAGATTTTAAGTTTAAGGATTATCTATACAATCGTCATATAAAAAATTTTTGATGCACAAAAATAATATTTTATTTAAAAATTCTTATAATAGATCAATTTAATGAACTTATTCAACAAATAAGTACTTACATGTTTATGTAAGTATTTTCATACTTTATTTAATAAGATCAATTGCTTTCTTCATAAAAAAGAAGTATAACATATATAAGTCTTATTACTCAATCAATATCTAATCTTAATGAGACATTAACTAAAAATATTTAAAAATAATCTTTAATATAATTAGTATTTCATAATCATGATTTCATCATAATTATCTTTATAAAATATATTTATTTTATAAATTTTATATTTAAAATTTCTTAATGACCATATTATTATATAAATAATATTAAATATAAATAATACTTTTAATTAATTAATAATATACATAAAATATCAAATATATATTCATAATCATAACCAACACATTAATTACTAAGGTATACACTAACATACAAAACAAAAGCACAAAAACAAATTCCAACAAATCCAAGTTCTTAACCAAAGGCGGTCCATATGCAAGTCAGTGGAGGCACGTGTCACCACTAAAATTTGGAATTTGATCCCGTTTTATTACTATTTTCTATATTTTCCCCAGCTAAAATTTTTACTTTTCCATCACTCAATCTGTTTTTTTCTACCCCGCTGACTAGAAATTCTTGGCTACGCCACTCTTCTTAACCACCTCATCAGCTAAGCTTAATTCAGCCATTTTTAGTGGCAGATACATCAATGAAAATAATTAAGTACTAATCAGAAATAGAAATTGAAAAGAAAGGATAAACCTGCATCAAGCTGCACTGTTTTTTTTTTATTTTATTTCCTGTCTTTTAACCTTCATTTAGTTCATTTTTATTTACATATATTTAACATCACAACTAGAGAAAAAGAAAACCTGTCATTTTTGTCTAACTAGATTCAAGAAAGCATGGTACACAAAGAAGCATGAAACTGAAGAAAGAAAAAATAGTGCTTCAAAGAAAAGGGCATGGTTGTATCAACCTATTGACTGGTAATGCAAAGACTCAGAGATACGCCATCGGATTAATGAAATTTCAGTCAATTGAATTGAACAAGGTTTAATCAGTCCATTGCATAAGAACCAAGAACTTTTTGCCTAGTCCAACCCACCGGCCAACAAACTCCATACTTAATGGCCGCATTTTTCCTTCAATTTTCACTTTCTCGGTGATCTCCCCTTCTCCAAGCCGCACACTTTCTATAACCTAATGACCCACAATAATATTTCGTATTCCATACTACTAAAATATTGTTGCATTTGAATTATCAGCAAAACCAACTGGTAGTTTTTCTTAGAAGAACAGTTAAATATGTTATTTAATAAGCCAAGGCCACAAATCGCTAAAATATCTCTTAATTGGGATCCAAATGGAAAAGAAAATTCCGAATTATAAATCAACTTTTTTTTTTCTTTTTTGAGAGAGAACATTATTTCATTGTTAGATAATTATATGAACACTGTCAATCATCTGTTACTACTGTCAAAATTAGAACTCAACTAGTTTTAATGTTATTATTATAGTTAGAGTTCAATTGCTCAGTTATATAACAAAAATCTATACTCGCGCTCACCAGCTACCTAACAAAAGTGGAATAGGCTGTTCTAAATGTAATTGATTTCAAACTGCAAAATTGCATTGCAACTTGTTTGTAATTGGAGGCTACATGGGAATGGTATCTGCCATGTTCCTCCCAGGATTTTTCAACTTAACTGAAATAACGCCATCCCCGATGGTTATGTTCTGGCGATAACAATCAGATGGAAGTATGGCTTGGCAGGTTTTGGTTGAAATGGAAAACATTTCATTCGACTTGATATTGTTGTAGCTATGTTTTACGGATAGACATGGTTACCCAACATGATTAAATCCCGCTTCCTCAATTTGCTTGGACATAAAAATAATAATAAAAAAGATTAATATATTAAAATATTACGACGTTTGCACTTTGTATAAAATATAATGCCACCTTAAAATTTTATTAAGTTAGTGATAGTCGAATTCTTTTATCAAATCTAATGCGCCGTCAGCTCTTTCATATCGAATTCTTTAATTCCCATGAGATGCTAACTAGGATGTAATACTAATTTACGTGAAAGACAACTCATTTACTGACATAGAAAGAGAGAGGTGATTTGGGATATGTATTTGTACCTGCAGATTCAAATGAGCTAACCTAAATCAAGATCTAATCCACAATTCAAAACAATGCAACTTTAAAATAAACTACACTATGTTCGCTAAATCATAAAAGTTTGCGGTGCAATTAAACACTTATCTTAGGTTAAAACATTTTTCAATCCCCTAGAAAAAAAAAAGAAGAAGAAAAAAGGAGAAAAAACTCGTGATAATTGGTTCATAACAGGGACCACGGAAGTGAATCAACCCAAGAAAAACTTTCCTACTTGCTTGAATTTAAGAAGAGATGTTTGAATGATAAAAAAGATAATAAACTACTTATATGCAAGAATATAAAAAAAATTAAGTTGAATATTTTTTTAATTAAAAAATTACGAGATATTACGATATATCAATTAAATTCACTATAATTAATAAGTAAATGCACAAAAAATATATAATCTCAATTATTTTATATAAATTGGTTAATTATAATTAATATTTAATAAATAAATAAATAATTTATTTTAAAAAGATCACTTAATTCTATTAATAATAACACAATATGTAAACCTCAAAACAATAATCTAATTTTACAAAACCAACCTACAAATCTTTCCTACTAGTCTAGCAAACAATGACCCAATTAGACAACGCATTACATAATATGATTGATCAAAACTACCATAGAGAAGGAAGAGTATTAGCAAAAACTGATATTCTGGTTTGAAAGCTAAAACTTACACTTGTTGAGACCTAAACCCTCGTTAAGGGTTTTGGGCTATGAGCCGAAAAAGTCCCTTAATGGACTACTCCAAACACGACTAGAGACCCAAACTCAACAAAATAACACCGGGTGTTCCCTGCTTCCATCATTCTTTCTTTGTGTTGGTCCTGACTGTCAACATTCTGCTTCATCTCCTCATTAGCTTGTTTCATTTTCTCTTGGATGCTTTGGTCTCTTTCTTTATGTATGAGTGCTGCCTTGGTTATTGCAGTTTTCAAGCCATATAGTATAACGAACAATTTAAATGGTGTTGCAAGTTTATAAAAAATAAAAACCATTGAGTTCTTTCATTAAGTTGGTGATATTTGATAATAACTGTTGTTATAGTTTCTATCTTGTTTATGGCATATCCATCTGGATATTTGTCATATTTGTGCTTGCATGGCAGTCGTAGTTGTCTGCAGAGTCTTTCTTACCATAGCAATTTATGTCAGCCTAACATATGGACCCAGAACCGACCCCGTCAGAATCCATCCATCTTCCTTCACCATCTGAAACGTTCGCCAGCTTCCGTCCTAAAAATCGTCGTTCCATGCACCGGAGAATTTCAATTTGTCAACCAGAAAGCCAGCCTACACCTAACAATCATGCGAATGAACACTGACTTTTCATTTCTATTTGTTAAGAGGCTTATCTGTCTGTGAATTATACAGTAGGATAACTCTCAGCTTTTTGAGTTGATCATTAATGAAAAAAGGAACAACTTATGACAGAATACGAACCTATTTCTCTGTCCAAATCTCGACCTCGATTGTCTCATAGCACGCCTATTTTCAGAATTGGAACTAAAACAGATAACACTAAAACAGTTTGCACAATTACCATTTCGTAGGGTTGATGATGTCTAAAACCAATGGTGCACTCAATGTCCAGTTCTGAAAACTGATTTCAACATGGTGGGTCTATGAACACTTTCTCGGTCTCTCCTCGTTTATCATTTCTCTAATGACCAGAGGAGTTCAAATTTTGATGCCTGCCGATGAGCCCACGCTATGGCAAATCAATAATTGTTTTCGAAACTGGCCATTCATGGACCTGCCAACAATGATATCCATCTCGGAGCGTTCAAGGGTATTCGGCCTTAGGGGGATTAAAGTGCCCAAATTTAATGAAGAATTCGATGCCCATTCATTTTATTTTCCATACCCACCAGCCCAATATTATGGGCAGTATGCCCAATAGGAAATAGCTAGTAAATCCTCTTGGACTCTGCAACAATATTAATAGCACAGATTAATTTATGTATTTTAGGTATAGTCCAGAACTCAATACTTTTATTTTGACGTTTTTGGGTTATAATCTTGAAAAAGAAATGTGAAATTTGTAGAAAAGGAAAACATTACTCATATTGTGTTGTGCAACTCACCGATCCAGTAAACTTTCTAATAAACAAAAAAAATAAAAATAAAAATAAAAATAATATATATATATATATATATATATATATATATATATTACAATTTATATCATCGCAGGTCACAGTAATACACCAATTAAGCTACCACAAAACTTATTGTTGCTTTAAACTGGAGTAAATGTGGAAAAATAACAGTGATTGAAATTGTTGAAAACTAGTCTCCAAGAAAAACATTAGTGACAAGAACAAGTAATTCTTTCCAGCCTTTGTTCGGCCAACTACTAGCTAAGAAAATACCTGTTTCGACTTATAAGTCAATCGTTATCTCCCCAACCAACAAAGCAATTTGGAGAAAATTGTCAAAAGAGTAATGGTGCTTTCTACAATATCATCTTAGGACAAGTAACACTGAGGAAAATTAAGGTCAAATGGTAGTGGAGACCATTTCCCACGCTATTTGCTGGGGAGAGGAATCGTTCAGGCAGACCAGACCATTCCACTAAAAATACCATAAACCTGACCAATACTTTTGCTTTTATTGCGTTTAGCTCAATGCCCTAGAACTCAGCCATGCGAATTAAACAACCAATTCATCGTGAAAAAATGCAATTGAAAGCAAAAAAGTTGAATTTTTGGGTGAATGGTATTCACCCTAAAAACGCAACCGTAACAGGGCATTATTAAAAAAGTCTTAAGATGATATTTTTCTAAATTTTAAAAGATATACAGATTAATCAACCAAACTAGTTGGCATCATCTCTAAAACCATAGTTCATCGGAGTCTTTGAGAACGACTAACATTGTAACTGTTACGGGTCAAGCTGCATTGATGGCACGAGAAGATTTTACAATTGTTAACTACTGTTCCTAGCTAAACCAACCCAATAGTAACACCCGAATGGTCAACCCCGAAGGAATCTACTTGTGAGAAAGTCCATCCCATTAACTTGTGTTCCGTAACTGAATGTTCACTCCTGTTGCTGAAAAATCCATGCATGTGACCTCATTTCCAATTCCAGCACGATTGGGTGCCACAAGGATTGCCCATCACAGTATTTTAACTTATTTGGCAATTTCTTGAAGCGACTAAAGATCCATGTAAACTTAGCCAATCTTATCCTCTTCCATTTTGGTGCCAAGTTTCGAGGGCCCACCACAAAACACCTTTCTGGCCCACAGTTTTTTTTTTTTTTTTTTACATTTAATAAAAAACAGGGAAGAGAGAGTTACGATTTTTTTAATTTGATGGAGTTGGGGAGCATTGGGGTTGGGAGAGCAACGCCTAAACATTTTGCCCAGACGAACTCTGCCGCCAAACTTAGTTCCACAGGGCTCCAAGTTTCCCCTTCAATCCCCGGAAGACCTCGCACAGCGGGAGCATTTGCTAAACTATGTCTAGATTTCTATAATTGAGGAGGCATTTGCAGTCGTTTGGTGTTTTAAAACGTTGGTCTCCGCTGGTTTATAGTTTTCAGTTAGCTTTAATGTATGTGCTCGGTGAACCTGTTTTCTAATCAAATGTTGCTAACTAGGAGTATTAAAATATCTACAAATATGCTTTTTTTTGTTAGATAATAGGTCACGTGACATAAATGCATATGCTTTTTAAAAATTTAAACTTTGGAAGCTTTTTTTTTTTTCTTCTTTTTTGGAACAATTTTGCAAGAAACTTGCGCGAACACCAAAATAAGATAAAATTATGCAAATTCTTTAATTTTCTCTCTCTCTCTCTCTCTCTCCATTAACTCTTTTTTTTTTTTCTCTGCATTACTATAAATTCATTGGAAAATTCCCATCATTTAGTTAAAGATTCTTAATATAAATATTAATATTAAGAAATATTATTCTTTTCAATTTGCAATTCTACAAAAGTTGTCTTTAAAGCAGCACATTCCTTCCTCGTAGAGAAATGAGTTGAGAATACAAAGAAGCAACAGGAACGGCTTTTGGAAGTAAAGGATCTACCGTCTACGGTCCTACTAACTTATTCATGACTCATTGTGTTGTACTCGCCCGGGAAAAGACAAAAACTCATAATATCGGTGAATCATTGGACGGAAGTATCCTGGAAGAGTTGAGATTTTAAACAGAAACAGTGAGATTCCACCGCTCATCATATTCTCACGAGTGCAGATTGATTGGGATCCCACAAAAATAAAACCATGCCTAATGACACAGAACAGTGGTGAAGAATATAATTGGAAAACAACTTTATGAGCCAAGCACAAGCAGAAAACACACTTTAATATTATCAAAAGAACTAGCTAGTGCTGCTGGCCTGGACAGAGAGTGGACGATCAATGTGAACAATATGGGATTCCAAGGGGCCTCACAGTGGGATGCCATAAGCATGGTGTGTGGCCATCACGGAGGCCTCTTTGCTTTACATACTAATTATCACCATCGCAGATATGGGTTAGGATGGCTCAGGCAACTTGAACCGAGGCAGTGGGTCCACGTCTGCTTCGGGAAAAGAACTATATTGTGTACAGAGTCACTGACTCACCGTTAAAAAGCACTGAATATGTGCCTACTCAAAATGATGCTAAAAGACGATACTTTTGATCTGGGGATGCAAGCCAAAAAGGAGGGTTGATGAGCATTGCGTCCGGAGAAAGAAGCAAATCAACACAAAGCAAAGTAGATAGAGTGAGATCCACATCAGCCACTTTTTGGACTAGTTGCTTATGTGGTCTTACATGGAAACCACCATCACTGCCCAGATATTGCCACACCCTTTTTTTTTTTTTTTTTTTACTCTTTAATTTTGAGATATCACCATTCGCCCCCATCGGAATTTTACGTAGACTAGATGGGGACCGTAAATCCATCATATGGGGTTTTCTTCACCTGGGTGTCACTGGAAGTAACAATTCTTTGTTCGTACTAATTACATCTCTGGGCCTGCAGAAGGATTAATTAATTTCTCATTTTAGAATGCTCTGAATTGTTAATATTATATTTCAATTTACTGGCTTGTGAAGGGCACAAATCAATTTTTAATAAAACCAACAATGCTTAGCGTAGGTCGTTAAAAACTATTGGATAACAATTATAATATCAAATTAGTCACCCCGACCCGCGCTTCGTGCGGATTCATTTTAATTTTAAAATTTTTATGACTTTATCATATTAAATTAATCGGTATATTAAATATGATAATAACTCTACTACTAGAAATCATGACATAACTTGGACAAATAGGTGAAATTTCTTTTTATGAAAGATAGCGATAAAATAAAAATATAAATTAATGACTTTGGCTTAAAACAAAGTCGGTAAATAGAAATTTTCGAGTAAATGTGATGTAATGACTAAACCATAAAGAGAAGCAAACAGGCGAAAATTGCATCTTGCTATTTGGATAGGCCACAATAAACATCTTTAGCTAGCTTCTCCTTAACCAAATGCAATATTAAGGTAAATGACAAAAGTCAGGTCAAAATTACTCTCAAAAAACAAAAAATGGTTAGTAAAAAATGAGATTATCCTACAAATTGTATGCTCAACATAAAATTGCACTCTTTACCTTGTTACTATCTTTATTTTCTTCTCCTTCTCCCAAAGCTTTATGCCATTCAAAGAGCAGGACCATCTAATTGAGTCAAATGTTGCTAGTCACTAACACTAAAACCAAGTAAAGTACTGCATGGTTTCTTATATTTTTTCCTTTTTCTTCTCCAATCTTCCTATTTTCTTTCTTATTCTCTATTGTTGAAACTTAACACCTCTCTTCAATTCTTTCAGTCCGATTTTTGCTCCTCCAAAGCATTCTTGACCATTAAACTTTAAAACAAATAAGGATAGTGCCCACAATAACCGTTTGCTAACTCAAACCATTAAAACAATCATGTTAATGGGAATGAACAACGCATCAATGCCATTATTAACATAATCAATTTAATGGTCTTATATATCAGTGAAGAATACTATGAACTAAGAATTCTAAAAATTCAAACGTTATACTTAATAGACCAATTGTAGGTGGTGGATAAAGTTTAAGAGTTACATATTGAATACAATAATTATTAATCATTTTTTTGCATAGAATTTTATATGATATGTTACACCTTAAAGGCCTTGTAGTATTCTCTAATCTTCAACGCCAATACTCATTTTAACATTCAATTCTCATCCTATTAGCAATTATTTTGATATTTTTTAAAGGTATAAGGTGAAGAATTTTAACTATCAATTAAAGATTGCCTCATTTTTTACACTCAAGGTTTTAAAGAAGGAAAATCAAAAGTATTTGGAAGATGAATCGTACGTACTAAAATGAGCCGGAACAAAAGAAAGAGTATGCCATATGGCATACCCATATCATAGAATGAAATTATATGGATGTATACTATATTAGTCAAATTTAACATGACACCAAGAAATGTCAAGGTGATTGAAGTGGAGTTTTGATAATCATTTAAATGATTATTTATGGTGTAATAAACCTCTTAGTATACAATAAGTGCCAACTTTACCTTATCATAATCATTTTGTACACGTTTATAATACTTATCATTATTTGTAATTATATATTAAAAAAGATTAAGAATGCACTAATGCTCTACGTCTAGGTCATTTTCCGGTTACCAAAAAATCCATTTAGCTTTCATTTTCACTCATTTTCAGCTTTCTTGTGACAATGCTCACTATTAGGCATCTCATCCAAACAGAGCCGCACAATAATTGGGGCCCACATTATTCCTTAACCTCTACGTCGTCCATTTCATCCATTTGGGCTCCTCCCATTCACTTCTAGAGGAATGTCTCACCGTATACTACCTTTACACGCCACGAGTCACTTGTGATGCCCTGGACGGTCCAGAACCATTGCTGGCACTTTCATGGACGCGTGTTAGTTCCTACATTTTTTCAAAAATTTCACAGAATATTACATGTCTTTTGTTGCTTTCCCAACAAAGTCTCAATCGGAAATTGTCGGTAGAAAAAAAAAAAAACAACAAAAAAAAGAAAAAGCCATTTTAAACTTTGACCGGAGATGAGGAAGCCAATCCCACAACCCGTGCTTTAACTAGTCAAACATGAGTTCTTCGTTCAAACACGACATCTGTTGATTCCTTAACAATACAGCTTATCGTATCGTCATTTAAAAAGTTGATGGCAGCCAAAATTTCAATAATGTAATTACACATTCTACACACAAGATGGTCATCTTCATCCAATATAAAGCCCTTTAATACGAATGAATTGCCATTTTTGCTATTTTCAAAGCAAGTGGCGTTTATGTTATGTTACTTATCATGACTACTAAAACGTTCTCTCATCTTCGCATTGATATAACTACAATGATGTTGTTATTGCATAATACTCAAATATATTTACATGTTTTCTCTCTTTTTAAATATAAGATATATGAATTGTAGATTAAATTTATATTTTATTTTTTATAAAATCAATTTCAACTTAAAAAATAGTCATTATATTTGTATTAATATTTTGTATAAAATTTTAAGATATAAAATTTATATTTATATAAACATTAATTATATTTTATGTTACTTGTATTTGATGACATTTAGTTGTCTAACTATAGATGAGTCGATATTTTCAAAAAAATTCTTACACACTCATCTTAAATATAGTAGCTTTCAAATCTGGTCAAATTTTTACTATTCTAGTACTCCTTTTCTTCTCATCAACAAATATTGAAAGCAATGTTGGTACTAGATTAGTACATTTCTTGTATGCAATATTTTACAAGATATTATAATCATCTATATTTTGAAATCAATTTAACTAAATTTATATTTATTAAAAAAGTAATTGACAAATAGATTTAAATAAGGAGAGACAGAGTAAGGTTCCTATCTTGTTTGTTCGTGTCTCTACAAAAATGCCTCACACTTTTTTCATATCCTTTCTAGTATTTTTTCTTCTTTCCACGTTAATGCCCAAAGTTCTTCTATGACCCCAATCACAATAAACTTCAACATTCATGATCTGTCTAGGATACTACTTTGTTGTTTTGGACACCAACATCATTTTTTTAAAATTATATTACTATTCTTGCTTCTATTATTTTATATAATTATTTTAAACATTTTAACATTACCTCTCACTTTTGTTTGAATATATTCAAAAAAAGACAGGAACTTCAGGTTTTCGAGTGGCCTTTGGTGGTCGATTTTTGGAACAATTCAAGTACTTGTGCTTTATTGATTGGTATGAAGTATTCAGCCAATCCTTTTTCATGATTTTTAGATTCTACGCATCGTCGAAAGAGAGATGTTTGATCATTGTTACCTTGATACGTAAGGAAAGCAATTGACATGATGGTGGTATTTTCAAACACATTGTTTATAGATGCTACTTCGATGAAGGCTTTGTAGTTTATCTTAAAATTATACAGGTCGAAAACTTATTTCTACTGCACATATCGAGTGAAATATGCTCTAACCATAAATAATTACTTTTTTTCCTGTTTACTGTGTGTCGAAAAATATTTTTATATTTATTGACTCTCCTATTAAAAGTATAATTTTAAAGGTTATAAGAAATGCAATAAGAAATATAGTCTTTTATCTTATTGGAAAGAGCTATGAATTCTCGATAAAAGGCACATGTAAGGGCAAAAAGACATTGGAAATTCTAGCAGAGATTGCAAGCAAATAGTTTGAACCAAATTCAAACGTTTATAGTCCTAAAATTGAAGGTTATCACAAGTTAGGAAACAGAGAAATGGTAACCATGTACATAATTGTTATTCATTCTAAGTGATTTTCCTAAATTTTTTTTCAATTGTGCTAAAGATATCAATCTTATCGCCTTATTACTTGTTAATTTAGTAAAAGAAATAACTTTATTCTCCATATTAGCAAAATAGTAAATTCAAGAAAATTTTATGAAAAATATTTAGGTTAAATATCATTATTTCGTAAAGTAGATTAATGCTACTTATGTCAAAAAGTTTTTTTTTTATGACTTATTTCTAACTCCACTAAAAGATATAATAATGCAATTAATTTCTCACTTTCTTAATTTGATAAAAGATATAATTTTATTGTTTATACTAGTAAATTAATTGAGTTGAGATTATTTTAAAAAAATTACTGAGAAAGATTAATATTGCTATTGATCATATTTTTTTAATTTTTAAGATATAATATTGCTATTCATTGTGAATAATTTTTTAGATTTCTTTTTGACTCCTCAAAGAGATATAATCTTACCATGTTATCACTTTATTAATTTGGTAAAAAAAGTTAAAATACTATTATATTTTAGAATTTATAATTTTCTTAATTATGAGATCAATTCCTTAATTCATCATAATTATTATCAAAATTGTTTAAAATTTCATAATTTTTGAATTTTTCAAAAAGAGGTGTTTAAGAGACAATTTTCTCACTTAGAGGCTTGGAAAGTTTATAACATTACTTATAAACAAATGTCTAAAAAGTATAAGGATTAAGATTTTGCCAAGGAAGATAAACAAAGTTGAGAACTATAAATGTAAGATTTTCAATCATCTTTCCTTTCTAGAGATGACCACTTTGATATCCAATTGTCTATAAATTAAAGTGAAGTGTAAATTCAAGTTTCAAATATTCAACAAGCTCACTCTCTCCTTCTCTAGATCTCCATACTTCCATCTAATATAAGGAAATATTAGACTCGTTCCACCATTAATCTAAAGAATAATATTAAGTGTAAGTGGCTTTATTTATGTAGTTTTTTACTTGAATTATTGTTGTTGTCCCTTTTAGGAACCATTATCTCTCTACTATAGACAACATAGTTATTGATCTTTTTTCTCTTACTTTTCAATATTGTGTTGGTTCTATTTGTTATGGAGACCTCTATATGTCTTGTTTTCAAATTTGTAGGAAATATTTTAGTTCTTCTTAAGTTCTTAATGTATATAAGTGGTAAAAATAAACTCTTTTAATTATGAATTTTATTTTGACTAATGGATTTTTGGTTATAAAGAAGCATGAATATTTATGATAAGTAGAGACTCAATGGCCTTCAAGCCTTTCGTGGTGGAACAAAAATAATAACTTGGCATCCAAGGTGGAGAGAGAAAAGTCCTTATTAGTGACATTGACGAAGTAAAAGAGGCAACTATAACATATGTTGTAGAAAGGGAGGATGAACTAGTCCAAAATTTAAATAAGAAGGAAAAAAAAGGTTTCAACTATAACTAGCTGAAAGGCATATGACTTGTTGTCATTACACATTTACAACAAGTAGAGATTAGATGACCTTTAAACTATTAGTGGTGGAACAGAAGATGATAGGTTGACATCAACGGGGGAGAAATAGGTTTAGTTATAACTTGTTATGCAAAAATGGTTGATGAATTAGTCCAGAGTTTAAATGAGAAAAGAAAAGAGATTGTTTTAAATATAACTGACCAAAAGTTAGATAATTTGTTGTTATTACACATCCATGAAAAGTAAAGATTAGTTAGCCTTCAAATCATTATTAGTGGAACAAAAGATAATAACTTGGCATTAAAAGAGGAGAAATAAGTCATTATGAATGGCACAAATGAAGTAAAGGAGGTAGCTAAAACTTGTGTTGTAAAGATGACTAATGAACTAGTTTAAAATCTAGATGAGAAAGAAAAAAGGTTGTTTTAACTACAACTAACCAAAAGTTAGATTACTTGTTATAGTTTGTAGAAATATTTATAAAATAAATATGTAGTGGGAATAATGATTTGAAATTTTGATCCTAAAAGTATATTGATTGCTTAGTAAATATAACTACAATTTAATCTAGAAAACAGAATAATTACCAAAGTAATTTTCAATTTTCTTCTTCTCTTTCAAACCTATCGATAGGTTGTTACAAACTACCACATTCCAAGTGTTTGACCTTTAACAATAATCCATATAGATAAGAAGGAAATAACTCTCACGACCTAAAATCCTTTTAAAGAGCAATAAAGGAGGAGACTAGTAATTCTAATAGACTAAGCATACATTATTTAACCATCTTATAGCAAATTTATAGGAATTTTGATTATACAATCCTCTTTAAGTGATTTATGCCAATTTTTAATAAATTTCACTTTAACCCTTATATTATCAAATATCATATGTTTGACTCCATAAATTTCTCAAAATTTTTAATTAAGTTTAATTTAATTTCCATTTTATACCTTTTCAATTATCTTTAAATTTACGATCCATTAAAATTTTAATATCTTGACTATGAATATGAATTTTAATTCTAAACTATTAAATAAATTAAACTTCTTTAATTTATTATTAATTCTCTAATTAATAAATTTATATTCATAGATCAAAATT
Organism: Bruguiera parviflora; assembly: GCA_019804595.1. Lineage (NCBI taxonomy): Eukaryota > Viridiplantae > Streptophyta > Magnoliopsida > Malpighiales > Rhizophoraceae > Bruguiera > Bruguiera parviflora. The sequence continues at coordinate 3,085,832 of CM034058.1, read as the reverse complement.
AGCATCTAGTCATAGATCATGACTAACTAAATATTAAGACAATTAAAGTGGTTTAAATAATCCTTTTAGTGCACAATCCTTTTGTGTAATTCAATCCTTACATCATATTAATATTTAAATTAGACATGAAGTGTGAAATTAGTGTTACTCTTTATTGTCTAATTATATTAATTCTTAAACATTTATATGGTCATTAATTCCATGAATGAGATGTAACTACTTATGAGTCATCAGTCTTCCTTATGCTAAGATTTCTTGAATCAATACTCATTAGGAACAAATGAAACATTCTTCCACAATTACTTTAGGGTGATAAATGCTTTATTGATTACTCAACTATCTCTCTATAGTTTATGATATGCCCAACTTCACCCTTATAAGCAATCCTTGATACAATCTAAAGATGAGATCAAATGATCTTAATTCATAGATGAGATACCTTGATGATCTTAAATCTAAAGATCACTTAGAAATGGTTATATGAGAAATTCTTTATACATGTAAGAAATATTCCATTTAAGAATTCTTATAATAAGTCAATTTAGTGAACTTGTTCAATTAACAAGCACCTATATATTTGTTTATAGATCTTCATACTTTAGTTTATGAGATCAACTACTTTTTTCATAAGAAAGAAACATAACAAATGCTAGTCTCATAGTTTTAGTAATGTTTAGCCTTAATGGCATATTGACAAAGGATGTTTAAAAATAATACTTTAATATGATAAGTATCTCAAAATTATAATCTAATCATAATCACCTTTGTAAAGTGTATCTATTTAATGAAATTTATCTTTAAAGTTATCAATGGCTATATTGTTATATAAATAATACTAAAAATAAAGAATACCTTTAATTAATATATAATATGCATGAAAATGTATTCACAACAATAACTATATGTTGGCTACTAGGGCATACATTAATAATCTCTTACTTGTATTGTAACAAATCACTTATATATATATATATATATCATATACCATATCCCTTAATGTGGTGATTATGTTCTTACTAAAACAAAAGTTTAGCACAAGGATTTATTAGATCCTCTTAAGTTGAACTCTCTTTATCTCGACATTATTTTATTCCATTATCCCCATGTGAGATGAAATCATTCAAGCACATAATTAGATCAATCATGAGACTAAGGTTCCTCATATAATGGTTATATTATGGGTATAGTACATTATTATTCACTCAATAATGCATGAAACCTTACTAAATTCAATAATGAACTTCTTGATTCAAAATTTCCTATTTCATTGCATTGTATGCAAAGATGTGCTTAAATATGATAACTGTGTCAAGTTAGAACCCTTATAACTTATAATTTTATTATTTTAAATAATAAACTTTATTCAGACTATGACTTTTAATCATCTTTATAAGACTAAAAGCTACTATTCAAATAGTATTGAACTTTAAGTTTAGTTTCTCTATAAGCTAGAAAATCATTTTTAATACTTTCAAAGTGCTTAAAAAGTAAAGTTTAGATGGTTTTAAACTATTGTTGGTGGAATAAAAGATGATCACTTAGTGTTAAAGGTAGAGAAACGGGTCCTTATTGGTGACATGAATGAAGTGAAGGAATGAATTGTAACTTTTTATACAAAAATGGTTGATGAACTACTTTAGAGTTTAGATGAAAATAAAAAAGAAGTTCTAACTATAATTGGCCAAAAGTTAAATGACATGTTATCATTACACATTCATAAGAAGCAACATTTAAATGGCTTTCAAACCATTATTGGTTAAATAAAAGATAATAATTTGACATCAAAAAGGGATAAATAAGTCATTGTTTATGACATAAACAAAGTAAAGGAGGCAGTTGTAACAAATGATGCAAAAATGGTTGATGAACCAATCTAAAATTTAAATAGAAAGAAAAAAGAGGTGTTTTTAACTACAATTAGTCAAATTTTAGATTACCTGTTACAGTTATATATCCAAGAAGGACATGTTTGCACTTATTATCATATCATGAAGTTAATGAAGTGCTTAATCATAAAACTCCAAAAAAGTCAATACATACAATAAGAGGTTAAAGGAATATCATCTAAGCTATCAAATGTATAAGAGATTTAAAAGGATTAAGCCTTGATCTCTGTAATATGCCAAATTTCAATCTAGAAAAAGCAAAGACCAAGATGGATTATAATCAACCTAAAATTAATGATGTTATCTCTAAAGAGAATGAGTTAATAAAGATGACAAGCTTATTGAAGGAATTTGTTTTCAAAGTTATAAGTAATCCATTCTTTATTTTCTTGAGTCAAAATCATGTTTTTTCTTACTTTTCTTTCATTTCTTTATTATTGATGAATCAACAACTTTTTTCTATCTCCAACTCTAATAAATGATAAAACCAAGTATGATTTTGAGCTTATAAAGTTCCTATTATCTTTTTTTATTTTGGTTGAAAGATAAGGTCATTATTTGACGCAATTTGAAATATGATGGATGCAAAATGTTTGTGCAAATGACAAGGTAATGATCTAGATTTTGTATGGTATTAGTGTTCATTTATAGTTACTCTAACTTTTTTGTTGTTGTATAGGAGAGAAAGTTATTGGACTTTTCACTACTAAGACTCTCGGTAAATATACTTTTACTTTATAAATGTAACCCTATTTACTAGTCACAATGAAAAAAAAAATTAGCTTTAAACTTTTATAAAATGTGAGAAAGAGAATGGCCATCTTATTGAACAAATCAAACTAATAGTTACTTCATTAATGATCCTGGATAGCTTGTATTAATTATTTAAACATGAATTCTTGACACATCAACATATGTGCTTCTTTCTCTTCGGATCAATTTTTTGGATACCATTCCAATAAGCTATCTATTGATTTGTTAAGAAGACAAATCATCATGTTATCACTTAGAAAGCTAATAATTGCCAAGAAACTAATTATGCATCCTATGCACAATATGTTCATTTTCATCTAATCCAAGGCTTTTCAATATGAAGAAACGTATATTAATTTCCATTTTTTCCAGCTATGGAACAAAAAGTGCTTAGCCTATGCTACTTATCATGACTACTAAATTTATATCTTTAAAAAATCAATGTAGTTATAGTCATGTAGTTATAGTCAAGTATGTTTGCCTCAAGTTTTTAATGCATGTATGTGTGAAAAATGAACTATTTAATTACTAATTTTGTTTTGTTTAGTTTATTACTTATAATAAAGATTTGGTGGCCTTCAAACCATTAGTAGTAGAATAAAAGATGATAACTTGTTATCACAAAAGGAAAAACAAGTCCTTATTAGTGACATTTAGGAACATACAATTTGGATAAAATGCATGAGGTGAAGTAGATATTGTCCAAAATTGAACTAGTCCAAAATTTAAATAAAAATAAAAAGAGGTTGTTCTAATTGTGACTAGTCGGAAGTCAAATGACTTCTTATTATTACACATTTACAAGAAGTAGATATTGGGTAACCTTCAAATCATTAGTGATGGAATTGAAGATGATAACTTAGAGTCAAAGAGAGAGAAATAAGTCCTTGTAAGTGACATAGACGAAGTGCATGAGCTAGTTGTAACTTGTTATGCAAAAATGACTAATGAATTTGTCTAGAATTTAGACAAGAAGGAAAAAGATGTCAATTTAACTACAAATGGTTAAAAGTTAAATGACATGGTATCGTTATATACTTACAAAAAGCAAAAATTGGGTGGCCTTTACCACTATTAGTGGAATAAAAGATCAGCCTGACATCAAAGGGAAAGAAACATGTCATTATCAATAACATAAAGGAAGTGAGAGAACTATTTGTAAGTTGTAATGCAAAAATGACTAATAAACTAGCCTAGAATTTACATAAGAAGAAAAAAGAGTTGTTCTAACTACAATTGGCTAGAAGTTAAGTGATTTGTTGTTGTTACACATCTAAGAGGGGCATGTTCATACTTATAACTCTATAATGAAGTTGAAAAAGTTAGATTAAGCATAATAACCAAAAATGTTAGTGCATACAATTAGAGTTTGCACGGATATCATTTCAATATAACGTGTAGAAGAAATTTAAGAAGATTATGCACTCATCTTTAACGAGGTACCAAATTTCAATTGACTTAAAATTGAGGAAATTATCTATGAAAAAAGTAAAAATTTAACATATACAATAGATATACTAAGAAAATTTATTCTTGAAGTTGTAAGTAAACTATTTTTTATTTTACTGACTAATAATGTCAACTTTGTATACTTTTATTATGTTTTTTTTTTCTTATCTTTCTACTTAAAAACAATTAATCATTTGAAAATGTCTTATTGTGGATCCAACGGTTGGTTAGGCAATAAAAACAAACATTAGATATTTTTTATTATAAATAATTATTTAAAAAAATATTATGCTATTATCTTGTTTAATATTTATTTAAAAATTTAAAAATTAAAATGTAATAGTAATTAAATAATTTTATTTTTAAAAAAAATCAATGAAAAATAATTTATAACATGTACATTCTTTATATAATAAGTTATATTTGATTTCACTATCATTCAATTATTACAAAATTACTTCATTCACCGCCCAATAATAAAATTTAAATCTTAATCAATAAGGTTAAGTTGGTAAAAAAATTCTACAACTCAAAGATAACACTCCTTCCGAGATTTAAAATCTGTTCGGTAAAATTGTAACCGAAGAAAAAAAAAAAAAAGGTAGGGGGACAAGTCACACGCACACGTTGAAACTGACACACAAGTGTGACACCACCACGTTGAGCACGTGAGGCAGTGCAAATAGGATCCTGAAAAAGTCGGTCAAAAGGAGGAATGTGACTGCGAGACACGTGAAAGCCGAATGGTAAAAGAAAGACAGAGAAGAAGTCAATCTGCTGCAAAAAGATAGGGGGATAATTGACAAGGGGAGGCAAGTGGCAGGCCTCTGGGCTTCGTAGCTTGAACGGCGGCAACATTGCCACGTCGAGGCTGCCTACCGGAAGCAGCTCTTTTTTTTTATTGCACCTTTACCATTTATTTTTTGAGCCTCTTTTTGGTTTTCTTTTCTTAACACCATTTTTTTTAGAAAAAAAAATAATTTGAATTTGTTAGATTGGCTAACCAGATCAAAAGACCTAAAATAATACTGATTATTAGAGCTATCATGGGTTTTTATTTTTAATTTTTTTTTTCAATGAGTTAACTTGTTACGTCCATTAGATTTGATACAAAATATTGCATAGTTTTTAGTAATTGGCTTTACATAAATATAAACTAGGTCATACTCGATCAAATTTAGTCATATTTTTTATATTGAAATGAATAAAGTGATTGATTTCTAAATTTGCATAACTTTGTGAATAAATTTATAACAAGCATAATAGAAATGTGTTTCTTCCGTTAGTATTGGGTACACAATTTTCAGAGTACTCGGGTCCTATCTAAAAATAAAAAATTATGCGAAAGAGTAATGTTAATAATTTTTTACATTATTGTAATGTTACTAGCTAACTATTGTGTTGACTACACATAACCCTACAATCACCGGCTATCAATTAGGCCTAGTAAATAAGGATTTCACATAATTCTCAAAACTTAAGCCAAAAAAAGGCAAAAAAAAAGTGCAATTCGAAAGAATGGTCTGTAACCATTTCAAGCCCCAGAGTGTAAAAAGGGGGTAAGCGGAGCAACTTTGTTTCGAGGCGAAACGAGCTAATGAAAACTCTAAGATTACCAATCCTACAATAATCTAACAATGTCATCACACTGCACACAAAATTCCAATTAGAATGTGGAATAAAAGGGAAGTAAATTTTCAGACACGAACTTTTTGCCCTCGTTCTCCCGAGCGCGAGTCGAAGACTGTAAAATATGAGGTGCGAACATGGCACAATATGCGAAAATTCCCGTTACGTGGACAAACGTCGGCTGTCTTGATTCAAGAACTTACCCCGTGAACGCCAAGCGCAGCGCTACAAAAACGGGGACAAACAAAAATGTCCACAACGCTGGCCGATAAACCCCTGCTGAAAACTCGGCGGAAAGAAACTTCAATATTTTCTCGCCACGTTTTTGAAGTGTGAAAAAGAGACCAGCCAAGCCACCTTTTTGCTCTCTCTACGTTAGAAAAAGAAAAGAAGAAGACGAGGGTAGATCTAAATCTAAATAAAAGCGTCAAAAACAGTGTGTAACGTGAACAAATCAAAAAATTGGGTTACAAAATTAAAACTCGGCACTTTTTCTATGTTTATTATAGAATTATCATAATTTTGATTTTTAGATGGGAATCAGGTAGGCTGAAAATTTAGGACCAGGAGACTTGAATGTCAAGTCTTGATCAAAATGTTCAGATTCACTATTTTTCTCTTCTTTTTTTTTGGGGGGGGGGAGGGGGGAGGGGCCACCCACCAACCGATCGGATATTGAGAGGCGGGGAGGGGTCCCACGACGTGACCCCACTCAGATGAGAAAGAATTCAAGGGCCTCATCATCGTCCATGAAATAATCGGGTGGTCGAAAATGGAGCACCAGCTTCGTGTGGGCCCACGAAGAATGGCGTGAAGCGAAACCCACTAGGCCGAGAAAGAAAGAAAGAACGGAAAGTAATCAAACCGACCTCTTCTTCCTACCCAGTAGCCCCGGGGGGCGGCTCACCGAACGTCATGTCTGATGATTCCGAGAATCGAGACGCCATTGCGTTTTTCCACCTCGCTCGCCAATGCAGGATTGCCACGTGTCAACCCATTTCGAGACGTCTCCCCATCGTTGGGACCCACCGAAATTGAAGATTGATCATCGCACCGATAAAACTGCTGCCGGGCGGCGATCAAAATATCAGCAACTTGCTGAAAACAATGCGGCCGAATAGATACGCGGGAGAGAATTACCGGCGCGAGTTACGAGATTTTTAATTTTTTTTTTGGGTTTGTTAGCCTATTATTTAATTTATATTATGTATTTAATGGGGGGGGAAAAAGGAGACTTCGGAGGAGATGACGTTCTTTTAGTTTCTTTTTTGTTCATAATACACAACTTTGATTTTTTTTTTTTTGACAGAAATATTTTTTTGCTAAACAAAAGAACCGAAAAAGAAAAAAAAGAAAAAAAAGAGGACCGTAAAAGATACAAATCAACAAAAAATAGCCAGATAAACGCGAGACAATTCCATTTGTTTTCTCAAGTTCCCAAAACGTATTTTATATTATGGGTTCAGAGAAAAACGTATTAAATTTTAAATGTATATTACAAAACTAGAAACCCTATTAATTTCATTGCCACATATAAGCATATCATAGATAGATACATGCTGTTTCCACGAGCCCCTTTTTAACTAGAAGCCTCGCCAGAAACCCTATTTACAGTTTTTCCACCAACCCCCTAATCTATTTTCTATATAATAAAACTATTTTTAAAAAGATACTTATTTTGACCAATCGGTACTCCCGAATTTATCTTTATTTTCCTTCTTTTTCCCCAACTACTGCTTCTTCTATATACATTGCAATAAAGAGACAAACTGTTAATCCACCAATACTGGTACTTCTAGTCCAAAAGGCTTCAAGTATTGGCCCCATTGGGTTGTACGTGAGAGAGAGAGACGGGCACTGACATTGGGGCAATAACTATCACGTATGCTTTTGGGGGTGATTGCATTAATAAGCGGAAGTATCGGGTACTAATATTCTATGATTAGTCCTCCCAGAGGGGCTCGGTGGGGAATTCCCTTTCTTCGCTTGGCAGTTCGGTAATTAACCGAAGTTGGAGGGGGCGTACATGGAGAGAAACTACGCTCTTTGTTGCTGCTGTTGTTGCTCTTGTTGTCACTCCTGTTGCTCTTGTTCTTGTACCGGCCACGGCTGCTGCTGCTATAGGAATCCTCCGAATCCGACGCCATTGCCGTTTGCTGCTTCTTCTGCTTCTGAAAGTTCCTTGACGTCCCTTTAATCTGCAATCCACGATTACAATGTTTATTAGAAATTGACCATTGTAATTTTGTATTTCAAAAGCATTTTCTTAGTAATGTCCGAACGGTAACCATCAATTAAAAGCCACATCCAATTGGAATAAACAAAATGAAAATTTCTTCGTTTGATAAATAAGAAAATTGTAGGACGCCTACATTGCCTCTTAAATGCAAGTTTTGTTAAATTTAATTACAAAAGTCAATAACTTGTTTTGACCACACAACCTTGTAGACATTAAACCATAGTGAATTTTTCCACAAGCTTGGAAACCAGGAAAAATAACCACAATGGTCCCCGTTACCTTTCCAACTGCAATTTCCCACCCGTTTTTCCGCAACCAAAGAGGAAAAGAAACACCCTCCCTCAAAAAACAACAAAAAATTCCCAATAAAAAAAGGGAAAGTAAAGCCAACGAAATTGAGGAGAATGTGACAATACCTTGCAGCCAAGAGAGCAGAATCGGAAGGAATCAACGAGGCCGCGCTCACAAACCTCACAGGTGTTGGTAACCCCTTTGCCAGGCCTAGGCTGAGGCCTTTCATTCAAGAACACAACCCTGGCACTGTTGATAACATAGGTTTGGACACCAGATATGTCCAGCACCTTCTGTATCTCGGACACCCTTATCACATCGTGGTATGAGGACCTCCTTATCTGCAATTAACAAACCGATAACAGTTAGAAAGAGTGGTTTAGGCCATTCAATTTGGAGATAGAATGCAAAACTCATGGGAAGTTTGTTCCCTTTTTCTTATTTTCCACTTTTGATTCGATGCTGTTAGCTAGTACTGGTCATATTAAGGGAGAGCCCCCCTTCTAAATTCTGGGAAAGAATGACAAATAAAAGCTCTGTTTGGAAGCTGAGAAAATGTATGAAACAGAGTTCCATAGAATAAGCCCAACCACAAAAATGGCATAAACCTCATTTTCACTGAGGTACCAACTGGACCTTGAAAATGGTGGATGTAAAAAGGAATCAAAACAAACTGATCGACGGGAATCAAAACAAAACTAGTGGAGGAAATAAAGAAGAAAGAGATTGGATAGGAAATTCCACAATAAGAGGAAAAAGAGCAAAGAGAGAATCTGCTCAATCCCAGGAAAACGGACAAAACAGAAACAAAACTTTGGAAACAAACATGTTGGAAATAAAAACGGTTAGAAGAATTGAGGAATCAATGAAAAGATAGACAGTTGTCAATACCTGAATGGCATGATGATCCTTATGGTAAGCCAGGCAGAGAGAGCAGAGCGAGCCATCCATGCAATCCAAGCAGTACATATTGCATTCACTCTTGTGGGAATCAATATGTAATGGGCATTGAACGAAGAAGCGCTCCCTCAACAGCGGCTTCAGCCATGGCGGCCACCTGTTGTCCTCATCATCAGGTCCTCCAGCACCCTATAAACATTCGACCAAAAAAGAAAAAAAAAAGTGCCTTAATACAATGAAAACTAGCTGTGCCATTACCCAGGCACTAGATTTCATTAAAACAAACCAACAAACGAGAATGGCCGCTGCTTAAATCCGGGAAGTTGGGTAAAAATTGAATCTTTAACCAAACAGAGGCCATTGCTTGAATTTCAGAGTAAAAACAGAGCATTTCAAGCAAAACCCAGATCAAAGAACTCCAAAACAGACAGCTAAATATCGTAAAAAATGCATTGAATACCATGACTCTCCGGTTCCTGGGCTTAATGGTGGTCTCTTGATTTTCGATCGCCAGCTCGAATAACTGAAAACAAAGCAGAGCACACTGCTCTAATTCAAGCAATAGAGTCAACGAGAGAGACAGAGAGAGAAACAAATGAGAAGAGAATGCTTGGGTTACTTTAGAGAGATAAAGCGGGCTGATATATAGAGAAATTGAACGAGAGATTTGTGGGGGCTTAGGTGGAGGCGGCTGAGGAGAAGCTATGGGATTCTTGCAGGGGCAGCGGCCGAGCAATAGAGACAGAGAGACACGGAGAGAGAAGTTGTTCTTATCTTTAAAAAAAGTCCACAATGCTCCGAACCTAGTACTCCGAACCCAAACCTCGAAATGCTTTGGATGCAAGGAACCAACCTCCGTCTTTCCTTTTTTATTCCCCCCCCAAAAAAATAAATAATAATAATAATAATTTCGCCTTTCATTTTCATTTCATTTCCACATTACACGCACCAAACAGGGCCCCCCCTCCTCTTTCACCTTGTTCTTATCGCAGTTTTATTTTATTAATAGCCTTTACTTTGTGTCTCATTATTGGTGATTAACTTTTTTGTTTTTAATTTCATGACGATATTGCATCCTCACCTTTATTGGTACTCATATTTTGAGCTTGGACGGCTACCCCTTTCTTTTATTTTTGGATGGATGGACATCCGATGTCCTGTTTTTAATTTGCACATATTTTTATTTTTGATTTTGGGGTCTGTGTGAGGGAGAGCATATCTTTGTCTTTTCAGTCTTATCTTGTCACTGTTGCTAACGCAGGTTACTTACATTTTTTACTATGATAACTCTTTTTAATGCCTCAAATACGCATATGCTTATATTATCGAAAGATTTTTATCCATCTCTTCCGGCAACACAAACTAATAATAATAATAATAATAATAATAAATAAATAAAATAATTTACACTGAAAATTGGACTTGGGTCTAACATGCAATTATGGCAAATCAGAACAGGCAAAAGGAGTAACCAAGTCAACACTAGCGGCGACGAGATGTAGACCATGTTCTGATAGTTTCATTTGACGCTTTGGCACGAATCTCGTAGAGTTTGGGCTGGTCGGTCAGCACTGGTTAGGGAAGAAAATTAACATTGTAAACACTGTACGAGTATTTAGCTAATCACCTCGATAGTGTAGGGATATTTCAGCATATTTTTACACACAAGTTTAAAGTTTCTTTCAGTGTGAATCTTCTTAAATAAGTGAAGTGTGCAAGAGAGTATATCATTAATTTTAAATTTTAATAATTAATGTAATTGAATAATATAAAAAAAAGAATTGTATTTAAAATTATCATTCTTATGATAATAAATTCTTTTTATAAAAAATTAAATTAAATTAATTATAAATAATTTTTAATTTACACTCTAAAAATAATGATTAATATTTATTATTATTCAATAATAATAATAATAATAATAATAATAACAAACAACTACACAAGAGTAGTGTATGAAAAATGTAATTGCATATCAAAATTCAAGAGGAGGGCCCTCGATTTCAAATTCAAAGCTCACTAAAATTAGATTTTAGTTGCTAAGGTTGTAGATACCACATGCGAGAGTTAAACAATTATTTGGGTGTACTTAGGTTTGAAATTTTTCAACGCATTCTTTCCCTTTGAAAATCCAAGGTAAATAATTGAATTGTGTCACTGGACGCTCAGTTTGGTAATTATTATGAGTAAGTATAAGGGAGATTTGCTAAGAATTATTATTATTAGAATAATAAATTATTTTTAGAAAAAATTAAATCAAATTATCAATGAGTGATTTTGAACTTAAACTTACCGAATGCTAATTAATATGACTATAATTCTCAATTTTCATTCTTCAAAACCCCCCCCCCCAAAAGTTTTTATGGTCGTATAGAAAAGTATTGAATTATGAGTTATATGAGTTGGAAATGATATTCAAACTTTATAAAATTTTGATAAAAAAATATCTTCCCATCCTGTTATTTTTTCATTAATACTCGATATTTCAAGGCTCATTTATATTTCAAAATTGCCCATTGTTGAATGGAGTATCCAGGGGATTTTACTTATTAAATTTCACATTAAAATGAAGTAAATGATACGTAGACTATCAAGATTCAAGAATACCCCCAGTACCCAGTGAGGAATAATGTTCGCATACATTAAAATTGCATTCACTTATGCATATATATATATATAGAGAGAGAGAGAGAGAGAGAGAGAGAGAGAGAGATATGATAAGAGAGAGAGAGAGAGAGAGAGATATGATAAAAAAAAAAAAAAAAGAAGAAGAACGTGCAAATTGCGTTTGGGACAAATCTTTTGACAGCACCACCCAATCTGCATTATTGACCTTTTGTTTTTTTGCACAACTTTGACAAGACCTTCCAATAAGCCATTATTTCTTGTTTTGCCATACGTTTTTTTTTCCCAGGTTTCAGTGGTCTTGATGGAACCCCAATGGCCGCACGACTAATGAGCCATTAATGCTCCCAACCAATCTGGCAAATTTTCTTTGCACGTCAACAGGACAAAAGGCATTCAAATTGATTGCTACTCACTAGAGATTAGGAAGGGTGTAAACAAACTGCACAGTCCCCTCAATCAGATCAAAACTAAATTATAACCATCGAAATTATCGAAATTGCTTCGAGATGTAATCCCTTGTCTACATGAGGGAATGTATCGTACACGTAAATTGCTTTATCAATGATCACGAGTTAAATCGCCCAATTGATCAATATGATCCACAATCACCAACAACGATTTGATTAATTTCACAAACACTCGTCTTCTTTAAAAATGACATTTGAACAACCAGATATCACCTCTCTTTTCGAGAGATCAAAATAAGGTTTTTTTTTTGAAAAAAAAAAAAAACAAAAGCAAAGCAAAGCAAATGAGACGTGTAGCTTGACATAATTAGAAAAATTTGTGGGCGTGGAGGTATATGACAAAAACCAAAAAGCAATGTCCTGAGTTCTTTGGGTGCAGAGGAGTGCATATACTATTTTGATATCTGGATAAAATGTAACGAAAACGGAAATCCAAGTAACAATAGCAGCTAACAAAGTGACCTTTTTCTTTTTTCTTTTTTTTTTGGTGTTTTTCTTTTTACCGAAGAAGTATGCTTTTTTTTGTTTAATTTTTATGTTGCGCTTAAGTAGTACAAATTATTTGCATATGGTAATTCATATCTTGTATGGCACAGCCAAACAAATACTGCAGAAGCATTGTATCTTTGTGCTTTGAGGATCTATTAAACAAAAACTATTTTAATAATTTATTTAAACGTGTGTGCTGCGAGGGAGCGAGAGAGAGAGGTAAACAGTAAAAAGCTTTGAACAATTTTTATTGTAGAGGTGACTCATCAAAACACTTAAGAGGATGCCGTAAACTACAAGTCAGTCTCTTTTAAACTGTAACTACTACACTAGGCAATGCACCCCCCAAAAAACAAAAAAAAAAAAAAAAGGAAAAAAAAAAAACTAAACACTAGGGACAATTAAAATCTCCAAAGTTGAAAACTTTTCAATATTGTCACCAAATTTCGGATTGTGAAATGGGCTATACGCGTGTGTCTCTTTTGACCTTTTCCCCTCTAGTAGGTGCGAAAAGACCCTCTTGAAATCACTAAAACTAGTCACCTACCAAAATGCGGCTACCCATATATTGGACTTTTCTTTTGTGGTGGAAATGAAAGGGAAGTGTGCTATCTTTCACCTCCATTTATGAAAGGGAAGTGTGCTCCCAAAATCATGAATCAAATATGTCATCAAACTGAAGTTACCATAATAATTTCGATTTTAAGTATTAATTGGAGTCAATCAACCAACAAAAAAAAAAAAAAAAAAGAGTTACCGTTGTGGCTGGCATATATTAGACACATTATACAAACAAATAATATCCAAAAGCGTCAGGAAGTTTTTGTCTTAATCTGTGTGTATTTTTCCCCGCAAACTAAGGAAAAGAAGAAAAAGTAAACACATATGACGTACACATGACCTATTTAGTACCAATTTAGTTTGTCCTATAACAGCAGAGATTTACTGGTTTTATTATCTGAAGTTTCGTGTTAATATTGCTTCTTTTTTTTTTTTTTTTTTGAAATGCAGGGACGTAATTTTATATTAGTCTATAGTTTGGGGACTGCATGGTGTTTTGCCAAATCTCACGGTTTATAAAAACAGTTTGTAATTTATTATTATTATTATTATTATTATTATTATTATTATTTGTCTAAGGGAGGGATTAGACCCCGACAAAAGAAAAAAGCGATGACTAGCAAAAAAATTGTATTATAGATTAACGAAGTCACTCGACGAAAAGATTAGGTATTCTTTTTCTTATTCTCATCATCAACACTAGGCTATCGCAATATGGTGGCAGAAAATAATGAACCACGTAATGGTAGCAGAGCTCCCAGATAATTTATACCTATAAAAAAAAGAACCAAATATTTATATTTTTCTACAATATTAATATGGGTTGTGTTAAATATTGGGAAAGACTGTGATAGTTATACTATTATAATAATGTAAAAATTATTTAATTATGTATTAAAATCGATACTAACACACTATTCTCTTCTCTTTGTGGGTAACTTTTATGGACCATCTATTTGATCTGTTTTTTTAAAAAATTATTTTAAATTATAATAATTCTTGATAAATGTAGATGTCCTGCAATGTAAATATTATAACCATAAAACTGAAGAAATCTTTTAAGATAATTAGCAAGTGGTTGTAAGATGAATTATAGATATTAACAATAATACTCAAGAAAACTAAAATAGTAGTGCTTATGAAAAAAATAAATAAGAAAAAAAGCAGGATGAAGAAACATTTTTTTAAGAAAATAAATGTGAAGAACCTGTTAAGGAATAAAATATAAAAAACCATACATGCCTAATGTTGCTCCGCTAATACAAGAGAAAGAGAGTCGCAGGCCCCTATTATGCAATAGAAAGAGAAAAACCCTCAGCCACAAAAGAAAAAGATACAGTGGAATAAAAGTTTATCAAGAGATGAGATAAAAGAGTTTATTATAAGAAAAGAAAAAAAAAATATACTAGCTTGAAAAAGCGCTCCGAACATCAATTCAATAGTCTGACATTTTAATTGCAATGCATTTAAAGAAGAGAGTTTCACAAAAAAAAAAAAAAAAATTGATTACTATTTTTTTTAGAAGAAAAATATGAATTTAGGAATAGTTTTTTTTAATTTAAAAAAAAAAATAGAAGATGAAATTAGAGAGTAGGTTGTCCACTTCATAAGAAAAAATAAATGAATTTGAAAAAAAATTTTGTTCTTTCTAAAAAAAAGAAAAATTAAAATAAAAATTAAGTTATGACTATTTTTTTAAGAAAAAGAAAACAAAAAAATTTAGATTTCTTTTTCTTTGTTTCACTTTTTTACAAACAAAAGTGAATTTCAAAAAATGTGTTCTTGTTTTTTTTAAGAAGAAAAATAGAGCAATTTTTTATTTTTTTATCTGTAAATTAAGAAAAAATCATCACACAAAAATGGAGATATAGTTAAAGCAGAATAAATGGAATTTTTTTGTTAAAAAAATTATCAATAAACATATACATATAGATTACTAAATATATAATTGTCCGTAAAATCGGGAAAAGAGAAGGATTGAAAAGCAAGGTCACAAGATTACCCTATTTTCTGAGAGCCATATCTCAAAAGCTTCAATCAATTCATGACCATACAGGGCAATCTCCATGGTCAGCTTTTGATGCTTATGCCTCTTAAAATTGATGGATTTTTGCGTATAGAAGAATAAACGCAGCAGTTTCCATGGTAGATTATATTCCTTGAACGCACGAGTCCTACTCTGATAAAGATGTAATACTGTTTTAAGTACCATATCCGGTAATATAACAGGAAAATGTGTAGATTCATACTAAACGCAAATGGAACAGGCTTTTTAGTTGTTACTAATAAAATGTACATTCTGAAAATAGTATATGCACTATGGGACCACTTTCATGGCTGTGGCTGGTCATTTGTTTTTCCCTTTCCTTTGGTCTAGATGAGTTGGAGGAGGATTGCCAGAAATGGGTTTATTTGCAGTTCAGGTTGAGTTAGTTCTATTCATTTATTGGGACGAAAATCCCTAAAGACAGTTAATTTTAATGGTAACAACCCAACATAGAGTAAAATCCAATTAAATGTACATTGTACAGGCACTAATTAAATGTGCATACACATTACAGATTCCACGGCAGGTGGGGATTATGTGACAATCAAGCCTGTACATTGTACAGGCTTGTTAGTTGTTACTGTCCCAGAAAAGGAAAAAAAGAAAGAGGCTTTTGGACAAGTTAGTTCTTCAAGGACACGGTGTGTTGTTGGTTGTTAGCACCCTGCACCCTGCACATGGTTTGCTTTGGAAGATCCACTGTAATTCATTTATTTTGAGCATTGTTAAGCAATTTTTTGTTGATCTCAGCTTGGATAAGATTTATTCGAATTTTAACTTCTAAATTAAGAAAGAATTATTTTAGTTTGACAAAATGCTTCGATCCTCTATGTTGGATGCTTTTTAATTATGGACGTAGTTTTTTTTTTTTTAAATTAGTTCCTCATGTTTTTTTCTGTCAGAAGTTTTGGTTTTTTTTTTTTTGTTAGTTTGGTCGTGTAAGGTGTTACGTCAACTGTTTGGCATTAACTCAGACGTATGATGTGCAATTTTTGAAAAAATATTATAATTTTTTTAAAAAAATTTAAAAAATTGTAAAAATTAAAAAAATATATAAATTCAAAAAAATTCAAAAGATTTTTAGAAATATTTGAAAACTTCAAATAAAATCTAAAAATTCAAAAAAAATTGAAAATATCTTAAAAATTTTAAAATGTTAAACATAAGAGAAATAAATATATATATATATTACGTAAAATAGAGAACTTTTTAGTTTATTTTTAATTTTGGACATTTTTTTAAAAAAATTAATTTTTAAGTTTTTGAAAATTTTTAATTTTTTTTAAGTTTAAATTTTTTATAAAATTTTTTATCCTTTTAATTTTTAAAAGTTTTTTGGAATTTTCAATTTTGTTAAAATGTTTAGATTCTCTAAGAATATTTTCAGTTTTTTTTTTTTTGAATTTTTAAAAAAATTCCGTGTCATAAAAAATGATGGCATAAGTCAATACCAAACCTCACTAAGTATGGAGTTTTTTCGCACCGATCTACATATTGTCGAAGACTACACAAGAAAAGAAAGTTAGAAAACAGGGCTACATCGCCAGCTAACAATAGTTTAGCCCAAAGTTGGCACCTTCTAATGTAGGGAGAGCTGATTTGCTCAACAATGCCTACCACATACTAGAAGGAGTGCCTGACGACAATAATCGTTACC
Source organism: Bruguiera parviflora (assembly GCA_019804595.1). Taxonomy (NCBI): domain Eukaryota; kingdom Viridiplantae; phylum Streptophyta; class Magnoliopsida; order Malpighiales; family Rhizophoraceae; genus Bruguiera; species Bruguiera parviflora. The sequence continues at coordinate 3,068,836 of CM034058.1, read as the reverse complement.
TCAAAGCCTAATGTTGTCACTTGCTCTACTTCCTACTACAAACACCAATTGTAGCTATCGTTATCAAATGTGACTTGCATTGGCAAACTCAACGAGCGATGATCTACCCAATGAATCAGAGACCGATGACATCTTGCTGTCGATGACTATTGCCTCTTTTCACTCCACCACTCCTGGTTCGAAGGTTCATCATCTCTCTTGAGTTAATTCTGATCAATATATATCATTGTTGTAGCTCTATGCTTGTTTGCCATAAGCCAAGCAATCTTGCCCATTTAGATTCGAAGGCCTATGGATACTTGATCATGACTTTGAAAATGTTTGTGAAATCAAAATTGGTTTACTGATTGCAATTCAATTTCAAAGGCTATTTCTAAGATGCAATATGTGGCTTTGGAGTAAAACATAAATGTGTTTGACATTTGTTCCAAATAGAATAGAGGCTATTAAATAGTATTGTTGATGTTCAAAAATGTCTCTTTTCTACAAATTCTATATGGCTAAGGAATATAGGAGCATATTTGTCTAAGCAATACAGCCAAATTTTGGAGCAAAAAGAAATCTTCTGGTTCCAAAAATCTCAACAAAATAAGAATTTACTTAAGGATTGCAACACTAAATTTTTCCACTTTTCCATTGTTTAAAGAAAATGACAAAATTGAATTAGAGCCTTCGAAAATGAGGAGAGGATTCGTATAGAAGACCAAAGGTAACTAAAAATTATGGCACATCAATTTTATAGTTCACCTTTTATTGGCCCAAACTTATGTTATTTAGAGGCTGCTATATTTTCATGACCAACTTTAAAGGCCTCCTTTATTGAAAACTTGGTAGGTCCTATCATAGTTGATGAAGTTCATCATGCCCTCAATATGATGGGTATAAGCCTTTACGGCTTAATGGATTCTAGGCTATCTTATTTCAATAGTATTGGCATATTATGAATTTTGTGCATACTTATTTGGTTAGAATTCGTTTTTTTTTTTTTTTGACAAACCAATTACCAAAAGGAATAAATGAAATTCTCTTAGTGCTCATCCTAAAGGTTAATTAACTTGTAAGATTTGTTGATATTAATTCATATTAGGAGATTATTAGAATTATAATAAAAGTTAATTTAATTGAATTTTATTATTTGGGTAGATTTAAGTATTTGTTATTATATAAAAATGTAGTGTCCATAGTATTGCATATTATTGTGTGTGTTTCTTTTATTATTATGTGACATTTTATCAAATTAATAAAATAAAAAATTATTGCATAATTGTCTAACAAAACGAAGTTAATTTAGACCAATATCTTTTTTTAATGTGTTTTACAAGCTCATTATGAAAGTTATTGTGAAATGGCTTAGGCCTTTAATGAGCCATTTGGTTAGATCGTTTCAATTTAGTTTTATTTTTGGTTATTCCTCTCGTGATAACATTTTAGTTGCCTAAGAAATTATGAATTTCTTGTGACAAAAGAAGTATGGAAAAATGAAGTATATGACTTTGAAAATTAACCTTGAAAAAGCTTATAATAGAGTTAATTGAGAGTTTTAAAGGTTAATTCTTATGTCTCTTCCTTTCCTAACTCATTTTCTTTTGCTTATTATGAGTTAGGTGATTTCTGCTAAGGTGGTTATACTTTGGAATACGGAATGGATTACTTAATTTAAGTCCAAATGTAGACTACGGTAAAAGGATCCTATGTCTTCTTATCTATTTATGTTGTGTTGAAAGGTTCTCTCATCTTATAGTAGGTATAGTGGATACTAATAAATGGAAGGATATGATATTATCTTAAAATGGTTCATAGATTTCTTGCCTCTTTTTTGGTGAATGAGTTTCTTTTATTTGGGTTATTACTATAGAATGTACAAATTTTTTTAACATGACTTTTAATGCATTGCTCCACGTTTGGTTAAAGGGTAAATAAAGAAAAGTCCAAATTAGTTGTCTCTTATAATGTTAAACAACATTCAGCAATTGCCATAAGCCATTTATTAGGCTTCTCTCTTACACAAGACTTAGGTAAATATTTTGAAGTACTTTTGATTTATGATAAAATGCACTCAATAATTTTTCAAGAGGTTATTGGAAAGGTTTAGGCTAAGCTTAATGGGTAAAAAGTGAATTTGCTCTCTTTAATTAGTAAGACCAAGACCAACCTTGTCTAATCAATCTCTTAAACTATTTCTTACCATCTAATGTATATTTATTATTTGTTTAATGTTGTTTGTGATAAACTTGATATATGTAATCATCATTTTTTGTAGGGAGATTTCGATACTCTAGAAAAATAAGTATGATGGCATAGTAAGATATTTATAAAGCATATTGGGAGAGAGGGTTAGGCTTACATTTTGTTAAGGATATAAACCTATCCCTCTTTACTAAACTCATATAGGATGTGTAATAAGATGATAAATTTTGGGTTAAAGTCTTTAATGCCAAATATTGTTGGAAATAGTATTTTTTTTAAGTAATGAGCAAGTATAGTTCTTTAACATGGCTTGGTATTTTAAAAGGATGCGAGCTTTTTAATTATGGGCTTTAATGAAATGTTAAGGATAAAAGGAGTATATGCTTTTGGATTGATATGTGAGCCTTATTTGGTCCTCTGATCAAAGAAGAACAAGTCATGCCTAAGCCTTTTGAGCTTGTAAGCTTAGTTAGTGACTATTTATTAGAAAATTAGGAATGGAATTAAAGTATCCTTATTGGAAAACTTTTCCAACATTTAATTTTACTTTTTAAAGGCATGCATGTCTCACACTAACAGGGTTTGTGTAGTAAGTTGATATGGTATTCTAGTTTAGGTGACTAGTCAATTAAAATAGCATATGAATTATTCTTGAATAAAAAGGAAGTAAGCATAAAGAATTGGATATGGATTTAAAGGTTGCCAATTCCACTTTATATGTGCACTTTTATATGGTTAATATGGAGAGAAAGGTCTTAACTAATGCTCTTTGGTTCTCATGTAATTTTGTAGATAGTGGACTATATGAAAAGTGTGGGATGCATTGGGAAACTATTGAACATGTTTTATATAATTGCATTTTTATGAAACAATTCTAAAGGCTTATTTGTCATACAATGGGAATTGAAGCTCACCTTTGAATTCCTTTAAAACTAAGCTTAAAATTGGTTGTATGAATGCTTTTATAACTATTAAAGAATGCTTCTATTAGTAGGTCTTTATCTCTATTCTATAGAATTTGTGGAATTGATGGAACAAATGTATATTTATTGCTAATATTTTTTCTCTTCTTGAGGTTGTCTCACTTGTTGGGAGATGGGTTATAGAGATTCATGATATATAAGAGATGGCAACTACCTAGACCAATGTTCTTGAAAGTTAATATGGATAGACGTGTTAAGGGCATTCCAAGACTTATAAGTTGTAAGGGATTTATGCAAGACTAATGTGGTAATTGGATCTATGTTTTTTCAAGTGTTTATGGAATATCTATTGGAGTAGAATTAAATGCTCTATGTCTTACTCTAAAGAGTGCTTATGAGAAGGGCTTTTTAAAAGTTATTGTCAAAACTAATTCAAAACGTGCAATATAAAAGATCTTAAAAGAGAATTGGGAGCTAAAAACTTATTGCCCTTTATTTTTTAAGTGTCATTAAATGTTATTGTAGCCTTAGGAATGTAAACTCCAACATACTTTACAAGAAGACAACTTTAATATGTGGCTAATCTTAGAGCTTTATTTAATGTATTTCAAATTTGGGACTCCTCTCTTATAAGGATTGTGTGCTACTTTTTACAAATAAAATGGGTGTAGCTACTCCCAAGGAAGGTAGTTGCTTGAGATAATATAATTGTTTTATTTTTGATGTGGCATTGAGTAGAAATAAAGCTAATACTTGATTAAGCTTAAGAAATAATATTTTTCAAAGATAAAGAGATAAAGTTAACATTTTTATTAAAAGTGTTTATTTACTATAATGGTTTAGTCCCTAGGTTTACACATCTATTTATATTTAAAACTAGTCTAACTAATTGATAAAATATTGTAACTTTAATTGAAAAATATTTTAATGACTAATTAAAAAATTGTTTAACTAAATAAGAAATACTTAGAAATAAAAAATGAAAATTACTAAATAGTTTGTATAATTCTTAAATAATATAATTATACTTGAGAACTAAGTTTTCTAAAATTTTTCTTTTAACTTTTAATGGTCCTTCTAGTTCATAAAGTTTCAAGTTACTTGTTTTACCTTAGTCTATCCATATAGGAAAAACTCAACCTCGAGTTTAAGTCAAGTTTTGGATAAAGAGGCTCATTAGTTGAATAGAACAAATAAATATCTATAACATTAAAAGTCCTTAAAAAACCCCATTCCTCTAGTAGATCAATCACATAGGCATTATTATTGATTTTACTTAACATTTGATAAAAACCATACTTCTTTGGTTTCAACTTGTTGTAGGAACTAATGAGAAACTACCCTTTGTGAAAGAACACCATCACCATGTTACTTTCTTAAAATAGCTTGTGTTTTTAATGTTTGCTTACAACTCTCTTGCATTTCTTATTGATAATTTCTAACTTTTGTTTCACCTCAACTGGGACAAATTACACCTATTTTGGAAGATGCTTAGTGGCAATGCTAAGGTCTAGAACTTGAGGAAGGTTAACCAAATTCAAAGTATATTGCAAATATTTAGTGTAAACAATAAAAAAAAAGAGATTTCCCTATAACATTGTAAACTACACTGCTATAGGCAAACTTTACCTAAACTAAGATAAAGTCTCATTACTATGACTTATCTCTACAAATGCTTTGAATAATATTGCCTAGAGTCTTATTGAGTGACTAAATCCAATCATCTATTTATGGATGAGTTGTATTATTGAATTTTAGAGATAAATTAAATAGTTTCTAGAAAGTGATTCAAAAGTGATTGAGAAATCTAATGTTATAGTTAAAAATGATGGATTTGGGCACTTTATGTAGGCATACCATTTCCTTAAAGAACAACTGAGCTACACTTGAGGAATTAGAGGTTTTTTTCCAAGGAATGAAGTGACCCATTTTGAAATAATTGTTAATAACAACATATAATTCATAGCACGTCAAGTATGAGGTAAGTTTAAAATAAAATCCATGAACAAGTCTTCACAAATATTGTCTAAAACAAGTAAAGATATATAAAGTCTAGTATTTTATAATTGGCCTTAAGCTGGTTGACAAATATAATATCGCTGGACAAATTTCTTGATGTCCCTCTTTAATTATGTCTAATAATATTGCTCCTAGACAATAACAATTACCTTGTCATGCCTAAGATGGCTTATAAGACCACTTTCATATAGATCATGAATAACTTTTTTTCTTAATGAAGATTGAGGAATACAAAATTGATTTTCATGCATCGAATAGCCATCATGGATATGAAAATCATTTATAGGCTACATTTGAATACATTTCTCCTAAGTTATTTCAAAGTTCTTATCATACTCATACAATTTATAGAGAAATTCAAACCCCACTATTTCACTACCCAATGTGATTAATAGTGATGGTCTCTTACTTAAGACATTAACTACCTTATTCTATTAACCTACCTTGTTAAATAAGTTTAAAAGGAACTTTTATAGGAAAGTAGACCACCTTATATGCATAACATTACTAATTTGCCTTTGATTGTGGATATACTTTAGAACTTCATGATCTAAGTATATGATGAATTCTGATCTTACCAAGTAATGTTTCCAATATTTAAAAACTCTTACAATTGTATAAAATCTCTTATCATATATAAGTTACTTTTGTTAAGCCTCATTGAGTTTTTTACTAAAATATATGACTAGCCTTTTTTCTTAAGAAAGAATAGCACCAACTCTTACTCTATTAGCATCACATTCAATTTTAAATAGTTTATCAAAGTTACATAAGACTAGTACTGAAATAGTATATAATTTCTCATCAATAAGAGTAAAACATTGTTCTTCCTTATCTTTTCATTAGAATTGGCCTTTCTTAAAACACCAAGTAGTATATGTCATAATGTTATTGAAATTAAAGATGAGCCTTAGATATAAGGTTACTAGGTTATGGGAACTCCACACATCATTTATTGTTTTAGGAGAAAGCCAATCTTGAATTACCTGCATTCTGTCATTGTAAACTTAAATACTATTAAAATTGACTATATACCTTAGAAAGAGTAATTGTTAGTCATTAATTTACACAATTTCAAGTTCATATACAATTTATTTTCTTATAACACCACCAATACCTTTCTTATATATAAAACATAATCTTCCATTGATTGGTTATAAATAAAAATATCATCAAAATATAAAACTACAAATTTGCTCATAAAGGGGTTTAGTACTTGATCATTAATCTCATAAAGGTGCTAAAAGCATTGGAGAGACTGAATGACATCACTAGCCACTTATAAAAATTGTCTTAAGTTTTGAATGTATTTTTCCACTCATTTTTGGTTTTAATTCTTATCTAATGATAGCCATTTCTAAGATTAATTTTTGAAAATACCTTGGATCTATTTAGCTTATCTAATGATAGTCACTTCTAAGATCAATTTTTGAAAATACCTTGGATCTATCTAGCTAGTCAAACATGTCATCTAGCTTAAAAATTGGAAACTTATGCCTAATAGTAATCTTATTGATTGTACACCTATCAGTACATATCCACCAACTATCATCTCTCTTTAGAGTTAATAAAACCAATACTATATATGGGCTTAAAGTCTCTTTGATATGTCCTTTTTGTAGTAATTCTTCTACCTTCTCTTTTACAATCTCACTCTTTTTATAACTCATTTGATAATATGGCAAGTTAAAGAGAAAATTTCCAAAACTAAATCAATATAATGTTGGATTTCACGTATTAGTGGCAACTTGTTCTATAACTAATAAGGTAAAATCTCATTAAATTCCTCTAACAACGACTTGATTGTTTCTAGACACTCTATTTTTAGATTGCTAGTTACTTCATCTTTTACCATGAGTACATGAATCTTTTTTGATTTTTTAATGGCAATTGTAATCTTTCAATTTAAATGGGTAATTATTAAAAAGTCCTTTCCTCCATTTCAGATGTTTTTGTTTGAGACCCTTCTTTTATCTTCTTTTATAGGTAGTAATGTATATTTTACTCCATCCTTCTCAAACCTATAGACATTCTTTTTACCTGAGTGTTGGGCATCAACATTAAATTACTAAGTTGCCCAAACAACAAGTGAAAAGCATCTATGTTTACAATATCATAGTAAATCTCATTTATGTACTGGCTAATTAAGAAAGGAACCTCACATCGTTTTGTTACTTGAATTTCTCTAATTATTTTGATTTACCCAATGGTGTATAAATTTAAGTACTTTTTTACTAATATTTTCTTGACTATTATTATCAATAATTAAATTAGGCAATGTATTGTTAATTGTATACCTCGTATGAAACAATTTATTTCGTTAAGTATCATCCTTCTACTTAAAAATTAGCATTAACTTTCTTATCAAATATATGAATCTATTATCCCCGTACTCACATTTTTTGCCATTTGAGCTATGATAAACTTTATCATCTTTAATTCTAGCCATTCCCTCTTACTTTATGACATTTAATATCTTCCAATATGGGCAATCGTTAGAATGATGATCTACCTCATTACACTTGTAATACTTTCCAATTATAAGTTTCTTATAAGAATTAACATTCAAAAGTATAGCTCTTTTAACAAGTGGTTGTTTGCCTTTGGTTTTATCAGTTATCATCTTTTCTGGTTGACCTAAGGGTTTTTGTTTTTCTTTTTTCTATAACAAATTTGTTAGAATCAATATAGCACTTATGACAAGATTTATCCTTGTTCTTTTCTTATAATATCATTTCAACTTTTAATGCCATATTCCTAATCTCAAATATGTCTAACAACATTTGAACTTTAATTTTGTTTCAAATAACTAGTTTTAATCCATCAACATTTGAATTCCATCAAATTGTTACATTTAGATAATTTAAAAATTCTACCAAGTACTTATGAATAGACTATTTGCTTTGGTTGCAATAGTAATATTTTTGGAAAAGGATCTATTTATAATTTGGAGGAAAAAATACTTTCTCTTAGAAGTTGTTTCATTTTATATCAATCTCTAGTTAGAGCTTTTCCTCACCTCCTTTCCTTTGGTCTTTTGTTTGTTCCTATCAAGCACAGGCTTCTATTTTTAGCCAATAAGTTACTAATCTAATTTTTTATTTCTCAAGTATTTTCATCTAATCAAAGGACTTTTTTACTTCATCTAACCAATCTACATAACTTTTAATATTTAATTCACCATTAAAGATAAGAATATCTACTTTTAGCCAAAATTCATTTAGCCTCCTAAGATGTTGGGGGTGTTGCAGTTCATACTTGATATAATCTGGGTACTCATTGAAACCGTTGTTCTCAACATTAGAATATGTTGCATAAGCTTGAGGCATACACAAACTTGTTTCCTTATCAAAATCCACTGCATAAGTTTGACTCTTATGCAAATTTGTAAGGATTAGTCACGTGAGAGGCCGACCATAAGTAAAATCTTCAATTTGATTTCTTTTTTTCTCTCCAATTACTGTTGGCACCTCCGACTAAAAGAACTTTGAATCAATTGTTGATGACTTCTAGTCCACATTTCAATCGATTAAACCTTTGGCCAAGGTTTTATTGTGTTGTCTCCTAGCCATAAATGGTTGACTAGATGACTCGTATCCCCTAATCTTCGTAAATAGGAAAATTGCTACTTCATCCATCTTATATTGTCATTAGAATAGGCGATACTTATTCTGATACCACTTAACAAGACGTTTAGTAAAGATAAAATTAATATTTGATTAAATTTAAGAAATAATATTTCTCAAAAAAAAAAGAAGATAAAATCAATATTTTTATTAAAAATATTTATTTATTAAAATTGACTTACTTTTTAAACTTACACACCAATTTATAAATAAAATTATTTAATTAATTAAAAAATACTATAATTTAAATTAAAAAATATTTTAATGATGAATTAAAAAATATTTAATTGGATAAAAAATATTTAAAAATAAAAAAATAAAATTATTAAATAATTAATATAATTCTTAAATAGTATAATTATATTTGAAAATTAAGTCTCTTAAAATTCTTGTAGGACTTTTGATAATTTTTTTAATTTATAAAATTTTGAGCTACTCATTCTATATTATTATTTTTTCTTTCTTTCACTATTTGTAATAAAAAAAAAGTTAACTTACAATATAAATAATTAAAAAAATTTAGGCTTCATATCAATTACTATAAAAGGTATCCTTGTTGTTATTCAATTTGAGTAATGAATCTCACAATTATCTTGCTAACATGATTAATTCAATTGTAGAAGATTAATAAAAAATTATTAAAAGGATGAAAGTTTGAATATCACCATTATATTGTAAGGTTGGTAACACAGTACATTTTGTGACTTTATGCTTAGAGATACAAAACATTTCAGTTCACTATAAATGTGATATGTGTGACCACCATAAACACAAGATTTTCTCATTAGATATGTAGGATTACATAGCTATCTCCAATTTTAGGCACAATCATTTTCAACTAAAAACTCAACCGAAAAAAAAAAAAGTGAATAAGCTATTTTAACATTTGACTCATAACGTGGGTATTAGTAAAATGTCCAAAACTTTAGGTACAAAGTGAATTTGAATTTTACGGATAACCTTTGCTCTTTCTCTTTTTCTTTTGGTAAATAGGAATTACCCATTGTTCTTTTCTGCAGATTTAAAAAAATATCTCAAAAAGATTCTATTATAAGACTACTATTTCTCTCACATTTTTGATTTATTATTCATTATTGAAGCTCAAAACTCCGGATTTTAAATGTAAAATGAACAACATTCCAGGTCCTTTTAACACCATGATTGAGATCTGAATGCAATTGAATTAATAAGATAAATTTGCAATGTGTGCTAAATAATTCATTTTATCACCTAATTGCAATGCAAACAGAAAATATAAAAATTCCATGTTGGAAAATGGTACAACATTGTATTTTCCTGAACCGGTTGATAAAAAAAAAAAATCCTATCAAAATGACTTGGACTTTCTTTCAGAGCGTGTGACGAACAGATGTATGAGATCAGTCTTTCATATCGGATAAAAAAAAGAGAATCTTGGGACATATAAACATGGGTGCTGCGCACCCTAAAAGGCTGCCTTTTGGGGAAAGAGTAATAACTCCGTGACAAGTGGTATCAGAGCCCCTTATGCCAATAGGTAAGAGAAGATCTCAATTCTCGATAAAGACGTCGATGGATTCAGTGGGAGAGAGTGTGATGGACGAGTGTATAAGACCTGTCTTCCACATTGGATAGGAAAAAGGGGATCTTAGGGCATATAAACGTGGGTACTATACACCCTAATTCCACATTGGATAGGAAAAAGAGAATTTTATGGCATATAAACGTGGATACTATACACCCTAAAAGACTGTTTTTTGGAAGAGAGTAATGACCCCGTGACAAGTGTCATTGGAGTCATTTTCGAAGATAAAAATTCTGAATTTGAGTTTAAAGGAGAAAAAAAAAAAAAAGATTCAGTCAAGAAGAACCAAGTGGGGTAAGGAAGGTAGTTGAATTGACCCGCGGGGCCTAGACAGGGATGGCGCTGGTTCTTCTAGTCAAAGTAAACTCTGAACCCCACGGCCACGCACACCAGACATGACCAACGAAGAAATCACCTTTATTTTTATTTTTATTTTTTTTATCTTGTCTGATGCCTTGACTTTAGCTAAGATTGAACCAAAATCGAACCAGGCCAAAAAAACAGAACAACAGAGAAACAGTTATTAATTGTAAAATAAATAATTAAAAAGAGAAGGGGTTGGCTCGAAAGCAGATCACACTAGAAGTACAATCTCGTTGAAACCTGAAATTTGGAGTGGAAAATCTGAATTATACTCTCGATACGGTTGGACTTCAGTTGCACATAATTCACCAGTTTGGGTCCCACTTCTATTATTGGCCGCCCATAGGTCCCCCCCCCTCGCTTCGCATTTTCTCCGTGTGGGTTCATCCCGTCTTTAGCCGCTGGAAACCACCGGCCGGGTGCCCGAAGCCCAGAATGGTGCTGGCCACATGCGATTAGTCCATTGCGCGTTGTATTCAATTTCCTCTTGCAGTTTGTAAGTCAACTTCTCGTGGCTCGGGAAATGGGGGAGGACTCGTGAAATCCAGTTCACCAAAAGTATTTCCATATAATTTGTATTTGAAATTAGGTTTTGTTTTTCTTGAGAAAATTTCAGGAGAAAAATATTATTAAATTTCAATTCGGGTGGTCCTTTGGTTTGAATACTTTCAGATGACATTTAGTATGCACTGTCATCGTTTGCTATGGTATCGAAATCTCTGGGAAAAAAAAAAGAAAAAAGAAAAACAAATGAGGGATTTTAAATCCAGTAAGATTTAACCATTTTTCTTTTATAATAATAACCCTTACCTTTAAATAAACAATTTATTGCACTAAAATGTCTACTAGAATTTCGTTTAATGCAAAGAAAATTGAAATAGAGCAAAAAAAAAAAAATTTCCAAAATCTCATGATTTAGATAATGAATTTCGATCTTACAGTTCTTGGATTTCAAAGTTTAGCGACGTAAATTCCATGTAATTCAAAATTTTTATGCAATGTGGTCCGTATATTAAAATGCTTTTATAAGCCTGAAAAATGACCTAATTCAACTGAATTGTATCCTATCAAATTAAACAAAATAATGCAAAGTGTCACGGTATTCTTCAGACACATATAATTGGTTAAACAAGGAACAACGGAGCAAAATAATCTCATTACTTGGTCGTAATATTTTCTTTTAGCTTTCTTTTTTTTTTTCTTTTTTTCTTTTACAATAATAGGCTTAGATTGGCATTAATGGGGAATAACAGTACAACAATCGTGTGCAAGTAAAGAAGATACAAAGAAAGGAAGGGGTTCCTTCCAAACGCATTCATCCATGATTCTATCAACAAACTTACAGAATTAAGGCATGAGCCATGAGCTACTCTTTTGGCAGCTCGACAAACATGCTGAATTTTTAAAGCACTAAAGCAAAACAATCTCATTTTTCGGTTATAATATTTTCTTTTAGCTTTGCAATTATTAATTGCTGTTTCGTAATCATGTAATCTGACTTAAGAAAAATATTATTTTCTTAATTTGAATTTGAGTTCTTCTCCATTTCAATCTCACGATTATATGATGCATATGAAATTCTATTTGTCTTTGAATCTCACAATGGAAAGTAAATAGGCTAATTCCATAAATTAGTCTATCACCGCCAACCCCATAAAAAGGGAACCTAAAAATTAAGCATATCCTTTGTGAGCATAGAGCCACAAATTGTAAAGATTCCATCAGTAAATGAGATTCGAACTTTCAGTTTTTGGGATGCACTAAATCCTTAATGCTTTTGCTTCTTAAAAACTTAATTTATTTTTAATGTTGAGTCAAGTCTTTGTTTGTTAACTATAGCGTTAGTTTTTACTAAAAAGTATGATAAGGTCATTACAATGCACCCATTACCATAAATTTTTTTTTTTAAAAATGATAAATGGTATTACCTAAATTCTAGAGGCTCACACGAATACATGTATTGCAAGAAAAAATGAAGCAAAGCTGCAACGACCTTCTTTCATTGCCATGGGGGTCAAGCTCAGTCGTTTTAATAACCTTTCTGTCCTCTTTTAGCCCTTTTCTAGTTAATAAATAACGTATACCGTGCTTCATTTTGACCATTGGCCACCGAAATGAAAAGGGACATGGCAGCATTGAAATGTGATGGAAGCTGGCAACGGAGAAAGATTTTTCAAGGAAATGGATTGAAAATTATTGAGTTTGTCCTATCATTTGCAAGATAATGCCTCACCTCTTCTCTGGTAAGGAAGAAGAGAAGTATAAAGTTGAAATTCATGTCAAATTTAACAAAATTTTTGTCTCTTTCTAATAATTATGATGTTAAATCAAGTGTTTATTATTTTAATTTTAATGTGCTAGCATAAACTTTTTTTTGTTGTTTTTTTTTTTTTTGTGTACTATGCATACTTATTATTGTAGTTATTCTTTCTAATCAAATTGTTTAGTGAGTTGAAAATTCTTCTAAATAATTATTCATGATTATTGTGTCCTTATATCATGGTCCATATATGTTGTAGAATCTCTTAAATATTTTTACGGCAAGAAAATTATGCAAATATTTTTAGCCTTGCATGGCAAGACAAAATACAAAACTTCATATGGATTAGTATCATTAAAATATTTCTCTTCGTATGATAAAAATATTATTTGTTCTTTTATATTTCAGCAATTAGTTATTTAAAATTCAATTTCGTTATTTCATTAACTTGTTTATTTGAATGTTAGCAGCCTTAATTTTGCTCCTTTAGTAGAGAAACGTTTTCGGATGAGTTTCAGTTTCAGTACTAAAAAGTTTATTTTTGGAGTTAAAAAGATTGCTAGAAGAACGTGTCTTCAAAGCTTATAATTATATATATATATATATTCACGAGCAAATCACTTTTTACAAGGAAAGAAAGTCAAAATTGAAAGACGATTCTTGTGTGCTGAAAAGAAAAATCCAAAGTTCTTGAGCTGGAAAAATATTTTTCAGCTAACGAAAATTCAAATTAGGCTGTACATGAATATTATCTTTACTGGAATTTTCGTCTACGTCAAAATAAAAGACTTGAAGCTGAAGTCACGAGGGCTCGACGTACTTTCGGAAGTTCTTTGTTGGTTAAAATATGTAAGTGAATATAGCACCAAATCTAGAAGATTTTGAATTTATGACATATAGAATATCAATATTCCAGAGGTATATATGGAAATATTCAAGTAGACTTTTCAGATTCTAACTAATGTTCTAGATTAATGTTTCAAATTGTTCCGACGAGTAAAAGACCTCTAAAGCTGTATAAAACTCATTTTATACAGTAACTAAATTGGCACAACATTATCTCTCCTCATTATATTTAGTTTTTGTGAGATCAAAGGAAAGGAATTTATAAAAAAAGAAAAAAAGAAAAAGCAAGAATTCATTATGAGAATAAGTGGTGCTCCAAAAGAAGAGTTTATGCGTGTAAAATAAGTATACGTGCTCAAAATATTATAAAAAAAAAGTTGAGGTTGAGGATTCTTTTATGTGTATTGTTATCGTTCTCCTCTTAATCGAGGAGTTTAATGGTAAAATTTAAATTTTAGGATTCCCGAAATAAATGATGTAAGATCCAAGAGATTCAAACCTCTATAAATCATTATATTTCATTTCTCTATCTCAATCTTGTTTATTACTTTTTACAATGATATGGGACATTAAGTTATTATTTATCTTGTGATTATTTATTTCCCATGTTACGTAGGTTGCACTTTTCATTCATATCACTGTTAATGGCATGACAAATATTTTTATTTGTTCACACTTGTCGTTATAGCACAATTCTCTCCCTCTTTGGAGTGTCTTCGAGAACAATGCGGGGGGTATTGACCAAACGTACATTGAAAGCGGCCAAAAATTTCAGCCGTCCCCCTGAATGAAAATAGTGGTCGGCCGCCGCATTGCATGGGTCAAGTTGATCGTGATCTCCGGATGATGCCCGACGTTGGCTCAAAAAGATGATCGCAAGGAGCCCGACTCTCAGAATGGGAATTGAAGAAGAATGGACGGCCCTCCGTTAGCGTGTGAAAGAAACTAGTCAATTTTAAAGAAAGAAACTGTTCCATGACTGTTCGGAGTATGAACAAAGAATAAATGACTGCTTTTGTCTCGTCTTTGTTTTGGTTCATTGCTTTGAGCACTGTTTTGTCGGCCCAATTGGTCATCCACTTAACCCAATTCAGAGCTTGTCTAACCCCCCCACAAAATATATGAAAAGGACAATGAAGTGAATCCCACCATGCAAAACAATGCCTTTTGATATGTTAATGCCAGGCCTACTCCTTTTTCGAGCAAGTAATGCAGGCTTACCCATTAGTAGGGATTAAAGCCTTGGACACATATCCACATGCCCAAGAAGTTGGGATGCAAACTTGGGTTTAGTGATGGTAACATCCAACTAAGTTTAGAAGCCGATTTAATTATTAAACTTGTCGGAGATTGTTGTATCCATGATTTTCATAGCAACCGTCAAATAACCAACCACTCTTCGAGATTGTTGTATACACAAGGGAAACGCAATCTGAAAATGGCTAGGATAGAACACAGAACCCCTTCGTTTTTTTTATTTATTTTTTATACAAAAGAAAAATATTTTACGTTACCGAAAGTGGTATTTTTCAGTACGCGTGATAAGGCATTCTTAGATCGACTTTCATGTCAATCAAAACTAAGAGCACACTCACTCGCAACAGCTTAGCTTAGTGCTATCAAAATTTTATTTTAGAGCGCTCTCAATAAGGGTCCTACCAAGGTGACAATTTTTATGTGTTATTGCTATTAGATATGAATATGTCTTACGTAATTTTTTATTTTTTATTTTTCACTTTTTTTATAAAAACTGAGTACAAAATATAAAGATACAGGACACTGATTTAGAAAATTAATATGATCCTTACAATAATTACGGCTATAATCATGTGTCACCCTTGAGTGAGTGAGGAATTCTGAATCTAAGATTTCATAACTGAAAAAAAACTAACTGGTTATTTACGGGACTCACGCCAACAGAATATGGGCTACGTCAACCGCGGCTCTTTTAAAAGTCCCTGCAACATTGGTCTTATTAAAATTATTATATTATTCTATAATAGCAACTAATTAATTTAAAACGAACCAAGCCCGATCCAAAGGATAATGAAGGCCGTGGAATTTGTCAGACAGAGCCCGACTTTCAACACAGAATGCAAACGGGAACTTGCTTCCCGACATATACGTGGACAGCCCAAAGCCCCCAAGTTTAAAATTATGCAGAATTCTTCTTTATACGTAGAGTAGAGAAAAGAGGGTCGTTTTCCCTTTACATGCCCAAGTTTGCTTAGTGAGTATAGTATATATATACACTAGTTATATAGTATAGGTGTGCCAAACGACATACTTCCTTTTTTTTTTTTTATTAAGCTCTTTTTGGTGTTTTCTTAATTCGATCAACTATAGGATTTAATATAGGATATTTCCATTTCTTATACTACATTCTAAATATCTATATTTATTTATTTTTACTAAGATGTTATCTATCATACATAAAAACTATTTTTTATTATTTTACATTTATATTATAATTTTATTTAATAATTTATTTACTTATTTTATATTATTTTAATTTAATTAAAAATCTTAATTAAATTATTTAAAAATATGTGACCCATTTAAAAATTATGTTTATTTTTAGATTTAATTAGAATATTTTTTTAATTATTTATTAAATATTTTCTCATTTACACTAGAATATATTTTTTTGATTAGTAAGATAATTTTAAATATAAATATATATATATATATATATATATATATAAATTAAGAGTTAAAATCATCAAGTATTTCAATATCTATAATTACAATAGCCTATGATCTCAATATTTTTATCAATGAAAATGCTCTTTTAAAAATTGTTATTTTTTAATAAATTCTAAAAATCCTTTTAAAGATTTAATTGAAGGTTGCCCTCTTTGTATTTCTTTTCCAATATTTTTATTCTATATCATGTAGTATTAGAGCTTAAGTTTATGTAGTTTGATCCCATTGATCCCATTTTGGCATTTTATGTTTTAAATGGTATTGGAGTATGTTTAGGTTATATTAATGTCATCTCATGGAGTTCAAAGTAACTTCTTTAATAATAAAAATTATCAAGGGAAGACTCAATTTAGAGTAATTCTACAAAAATATAAGATCATAAATATAACAGATATTGTATTGAAAATGTTGTTGTAGCCAATTTATTTGTATACATGTTATTGATTTAAAATTCTAATCTTTAATAAAAAATATTTCATTAATGATTTTGTATGATAATCAGTAGAACTTTGATGTTTATTTGAAATATAATAATATTAGTGAAGAGGAGAAAATGACTTTTATATATTTGAAATTCTAAAATAGTATAATTGATTGGTGAAATAATATTTAATATTATCAATTAAAACTTTGTAAATTAAGAATTCCATCCTTGGTAAATATGAAGAATTTATTAGTAGTTGAATTTTATAATTATAATAAATTTAATAAAATTTTAGAACATATTGAAAAATAATTTAATTCTTATTTTTCTTACATTAAAGTTATTAATTAAATACTAATTATAAATCAAGTGGAGATACCTCAAAAAGAAAAGAAAACATTAATTGATAACTACATTATGATTGAATCAATTAATAGTTATTATTGTGTTAATGAAGATTTTAATAAGAACTAAGTAATTATAGTATCATCTGCAAATTCTATTAAGTTAGAAGATTATCTTGTAATCTATAGACCTCATAATCTTATTAATCCTTTATCTATAATATTTGTGAATAATCAAGTAAAGGATTGTTTGACATTATTATTGTTTAATGTCATTGCTCATATAATGGTTCATAAAAGAAGTTATTAGTTCTTATTAAAGATACAAATTTATCCTAAGTATTTATTCTTATAACATAACACTTAGAAATTCACAAATGATGCAAAGAAAGGGAATAGTTAAGTCAACATTTAATTGCTTCCTAAAGCATAACATACGCAGAAGGTGGACAAAAAACCCTTTTACTAAAACATGACATCACCAATATGAACACCCTCAAGTCAATGGTAATGCTTTGTGTAGTATCCATTTAACCACTTTAGTTGAAAACCAAAAGCAATGTTACAAACATCATAATTATGTCGTGTAGCTAGTGAATGAGCGAATAAAACTTTTCATAATAGATTGACCAATGCTCTTTTAGAGTGTGATTATGATGAAGAGTAAATGGGTAAGGATTATTTTATTAAAGAAACATATTACCTAGTGATGTTTGAAAGCAAGATAACAAAATGCATTCATGACAAAATGATAACATATTAGAAATGCTCTAAAAATGGTAAGGGAAAAAAATAAAAATGTCTAATGAATTCTTGTGGCCTTGCCTTTATATAAAATACCATGTCTAATGATAAAATAACATATGGTAGTTATTAATAAATGTCAAAAAATGGCTATATTGTAATTTTAAAAGGCAGAATAAGTAAGCAACATATTAAAGTTGAATAATTATAAGAAAGAAACAAAGTTCATAAAGAAAGCAACAATATAAAAAAGAATGTGACGTTACCATAAAATAAGCCATAGTAAATGTGATTAAATCAAATAAGGAGAAGAAGATAGGAAAAGACTAAACAAACTTCTAATAATTCAACCTGAAGGGCCCTTCATCTTGGTCATTACAAAATTATATTACAAAAATATATGATATTACAAAAACAAAACAATAAAAAAAGGTTTAATAGTTCTACTCCCCATTTCGAGTTATACTTAACTTCCTTACCTTATAAACCATTTTCATCAGGCTCAAGTAGTTGTTAGCCAACTGAAGCTTTAATCTTATCACCTTACAGATTATTTTTAATGGGTTTATGCAGTTGTTGATTAATTAAAGCCTTAAGCAAAGGTTGAAGGTAAAGCACATAATCCTAAAAAAAAGCTAAGTCTTACTCTAGTTGTATCTCGAGTACCTTATCTCACCATATGTTGAATGTTTTAGACAAAACAAAAGAAAGGGATTTAACCAAAACATTAACATTTTCTTTGGACTATAACTTCTTTTTAATAAATAAACTTTTATTGGTAATCACAACTCCTTCTTCAACTCTTTTACCCTTTCTTTTGCAATAATAGTCCTTGCATCCATTGTAAAAAAAATAGCCATAGGTTTTCCTAATCTTACTTCAACTTTGCAAAAACCTTGTCACCATTATTGAAAAACCAGTGTTGCATGAATTGCTTACCTAACCTCTAAAAGTTATCTAAAACAAAGGCTTGTGCTTATTTTAGTATGATGTTTTAACTCTAAAAGTTAGTTCCTTTCTCTTTCAAGAAGGCTCAATAGGCATAAGGTTAGCAACTTTGAGCAAAAGCTACACCCAAAAAGAAACATTGGTTATAAATGAACAATCTTAGAAGTTGCATCCTTACTAAGGGTAATTTAAGAAGACAAAACACCTAAGTCACCCATACACACATTGTGGTGAATAGGCTCTTAAGGAACTAGACTAGCAACAATCTCCATTGATGTTTAATGAAAATCCATAACTTATAACCTCTTTATAATGTTAAAGTCATTGTCATTAAGACCTCATCAATCTAGTTTTGCGTTGTGATTCCAAACCAAAGGATAAAAAATATCTCCCAAGTACTTGATGTAAATGAATCAAGAATGATATTCTAGTTAATAATCGACATTTGAATGTTTAAACCCCTCTTTGGCATACTAAGGGGCATTGTATAAACCCACTACATTAATGCTTAACCCTTTAAAGTTATGCATGTACAGCAGAATGAGATGAGAAATAAGGAGTCCTGCAACTTAAGCAACACATTCCAAGTAGGTTAGGCTAGCTCACCCATTGGGAAGAAATTGCCTTGGTTTGATTTATAAATGACAAAGATACCATTAAAATATCTCTAAGATGGGAAGAACCAAACTCTTATCCAATTGGGCAATAACGATGACAATATAACATGAGGCCAAATAACCTAAATTCAAGTAAGGTCAATCTAGTCTAGAAAGTTATAGTAGGTAGCCTAATAAACCCTCAATGGTCTTTTATTCTTTATTTTCATGCTATAATAGAGCAAACTGTAAGGAAGTGTAAAAGGACAACCTTCATGATTCTTTGCTTACAGAACCTTAACGGCATCTTTAAGATTGTTTTTAAGATTCTCCTTTATAGATGTTTTCTTTTTTGAATAATGAATTTTATAAGAGCATTGTTAACCTTAGTCTCTTTCATTATTAAAGAAGTATGAATAAAACAAAAGAGCAAAAAGTGAGAAACAACAAGCAAAATAATAAAATTTTTGAAAAGGAGAATGGGGTAAAGAAAGGCTCCTAAGCCCACTACTTAAATAAAAGAGTCAATGTATATACTAAGAAGATATCAGATCAATAAGCATCATTTAATACCTCAAGACAATGTGTATGATCAAAAGCACATATTTTGAGTTTTATGTAACAAGTTAGCTTTAATAGTGCTAGCCAAATCTTTACATTTAAGACAATTTTTAATGCAATTGTGACTTCTAAGAAAAGCCACGGTCTTGGATGTCACTATTTCTTTTAGTGGGTGAAGAGGTAAGGTGTAAGTGATAATGAGCCTATTAACATGAGTCTCATGTCCTTTTTTAAGTTCAAAGCCAATAACTTTAGCTTGGTATCAACCTATAAATAAGGACCCTACTACATTTCAATTTGAAGAACACATCTTTAAACAAGTATTGCTAGTTAGGCAATGCCTCCCTCAATAGCATGCCTACGAGGGCATTGTCCATTACCAACCTTGCCACTCTTGTTAGCTGATAGCTTATAATCTGCACCCTATATACTAAACATGCTCCTCTTGGATACACTTCATGCCCTTGGGTCAATAATGACCTGTTAAGGGACTTATAAATACTCTTAACTCTTAAAGGTTAAGGGAATCTCTCTTTTATTTTTTTTCTTACTCTTGAAACTACTTTCTTATCCTTTACAAAAGTTCTTTACTAACTTAGGTATCAGAGTGCTAACATTAGGCACTAACCCAGCACCCTATGGCTTCTTTTTGTCTTGTAAAAGCTGTCAAGCCCACTTAATCAAGGACCAGCCTCATCACTAATTTATGAGATTGCTCTATCAAGTGTTAATAATGTATAGTAAAAAAAATATCAATGAACAAGTAATAAAAGAGTTCATATTAATTAGATTTGAACTTTTAAGTTGATATATAGATGTTTCTATGCCATGAATTCATGTTAGGAGAATGTGTTACAAGTTTAAGATCTCATATTAGTTGTATTTTCAACAAAAAAAGAAATCTTCTAAGTGTCATTTATTATAGTTGTAAGAATATCCATTATGATTATTAGAATGAGTTATTATTTTAAAAAGAAAAAAAATTTTTTTTAAAAAAAAACACAATCTAAGAGAGCCAAACAAAGTTTGAATAGCAAATAACCGAAAAAAAAGAATGAACTTTCAATTTTTGTCAAATCTAATGTGAACTTTACTTTTCGACAAATAGATCATGAACTTTTAACATAAGTCTAAGTCTTAAAGTGTTAGTTAATGACACTTAATAGTTTCTATTAATCCGTCCACGTGGTGATTCCACCTAGCGCGAGGTACCATGTAGGCATAGTACGTGGTGCTTAATTTGCTGAGTTGGAATAAAAAAATAAAAAATAAAAAAGAGACTATATTTTGTTTGCTGTTGATGTTAGAAGCTTGGCGGAGCTGCTGGTGGTCTTCTCCCAAAAAGAGTCCCAGCACGCTTCTTGTTTCTATCTCTCTAACTTTCTCAGAGGTATTTGCAATAGTTAATGTGAAGAGGGGGGGGGCGTCTTGAAGCGGCGTAGCACAAGTTGCCGGGTCTGCTAGTTTCTTCTCTATTTCTATGCTGGAATAACAAAAAATTGAATATGGTATTCAAATGAAATGACGTAGGATAATGATGGAAATGAATATCGATTGGAAATCTTGTCCGTAATGAAAGATTTGCGTGACTTCCATCCAACTCTGCATCATCTCCATTTCTCTATCTGTCTACTAATACTATTTAGTTGAAGACAAATAATAGTAATAATAATAATTGGATTAAGCAGATTAGAGGAATAGCCGACGAGCATGCGAAGGAGAAATGATATCGAAGAATTTGATTAATGTCAACCGAAGGAAGAACATGCCAACGATGCACCCGAAATGCTCTGTGAAATATCTTGATAGGTTCATGGTTGGAAGATGCAAAAGAGTAGCTTTTGCATTTTATTTTATTTTATTTTTTAAAAAATCCAATTCGGCCTTTTAATTGACACACATTTCACTTACACGGCACATTGTTGTAGGCGGCATCCCCAAGTGGACAAACTAATGAAAATTGTCTGAGCGTTATCAACACCACGCGACATTTAGATCCAAATTAAAAGTTTGTGATATATTTGTCAAATATTACACTTATTTGTTAAATATTTTATGAAAAATTTATTACTTTAATGTAAAATATAAGAATATATTATGAAATATCTCAAATAAAATATATTTTGACTGAAATAAAAAATGAGTTTAATATTTTAAATTTTACCTTTAACTATTCTCAGTAATAAAATACGATGATATCAAAATCTTAAAACATTCAAAAACAAAAGAGAGAGAGAGAGAGAGAGAGAGAGAGAGAAGAAACAAAGGGAATTGGCCGGGGTGGCTTGTAATGACCGGATCGATCTATATAACTGCTGAATCGGTGGAATCGACGTAGATTTAATGATACAATACAATTTTTTGTTTTTTTTTTTAAGCGAACCAAAGCTGACGTAAAATTTAAATCTGAGGTTAAAAAGGGGAGGGGGAGGTCAAAGTAACGGCACAAAAGAGAGCAATAATAATAATCCAAATGGGTGAGGGAAGCAGCCTGGACCCACTTTTGGCTCGATGGGTGGACACCCATGCAGGAGCAGTCCCATTCCAGCTTCACGCCACGTCCGCGAGTGGCGTTTCCGTTTGAAGGCCACGGGCATTCATGGCAATTTATTGCTCCACCGTCAAAACGCAGCGTTTTCCGGCCGACCCAGAACAAACAAAGCGAGGGTTCCCTGTTTTGCTGACCGCGGTTGAGCTTCAGCCCCGAGAAGAGAACGCGCTTAACCATGGTTAAAATGCCCACCCGATGGTTTTTTATAAACCTCACGGAGAAAGGAGGAAAAGGTATCGAGAGAAAACTGAAGCAAGCAAGCAAGCAAGCAAGCAGACAAACAAACAAGCTGTTACTTTAGCGAGAGAGAGAGAGAGAGAGTGCGCAAATTATTCTTGTTAGAGAGAGAAAAAAGTGAGCTTACAGGAGAAACAATGGCACTTAACATCGACGTCGACGACGTCTGGAAATGCCCACAGCACCCCTCCGGCGGCCGCCTAACCGGAATCTGCCACGTGTGCCTCCGGCAGAGGCTCGCTCTGCTCTGCCCTGAGTGTGCCAACGAGCGGCCGTGTAACTGTTACGCCGCCTGCTCGTCTTCCTCCTCGGCCCGTTCGTCTTTCTCCTGTTATTCCCGTTTCTCCGCCACTGCCGCCGAAGGAAGTGGAGCCGTCGGCCGCGTTTCGTCTCTGATAGAGAGCGAGCCGGCCTTCCGTCGCTCGACATCGGTCGCTGGCGGGTCTCTCCGGTCGAAGCCTGCCATGAGCAGCGAGTACTCCCTCAGTAAAGACAGCAACAGATTTTCGCCCTTGTTCTCGTCTCTGAAATTTTGGTCGCTTTTCAAGAACGGCAGGGGCAGCAAGAGCAAAAGAGTTGAGGTGGATAGAGGCGACGCCGTAGCCAGTATTGAGAATGGTGGAAAGAAGAAGACCGACGACGAGGAGCGCAGGAGGTTGATGACGATGATGATGATGAGGAAGTCGAGGTCAGTTGCCGTCGCCTCTGATTCCGGTATTGCTGACATCAGATCAACAAAAAGCAAGGGCTGGCATTTCCCTAGCCCGATCAAGGCTTTCCGGCAGTCAATTTCGAAAGGAATGGTCCAAGAAAGGTCACCTTTGTACAGAGGCTGATATCTTCTTCTGTTTTTTTTTTTTTTTGTTTTTCTTTTTATTAAAAATTATTTATACAGTTTTCTACTTGAAAAAAATG
The DNA here is from genome assembly GCA_019804595.1 of Bruguiera parviflora. NCBI lineage: Eukaryota > Viridiplantae > Streptophyta > Magnoliopsida > Malpighiales > Rhizophoraceae > Bruguiera > Bruguiera parviflora. The sequence continues at coordinate 3,045,022 of CM034058.1, read as the reverse complement.
AAGTTTTATATATATATTATTTTTTTTTAATTTTTTCTTTTGCTTGGTCGAGACTCGAGAAAGATTATTTGATTTGATTTTGAATACAAATTATGTGTTGTGCTACAAAATTTGGAATTCACGAGTTGGGTTGGTTATGCTTCTGAATTTTTATGTTTTTTTTTTTTTATTAATAATTTGATAAAAGGTTTTTTATTTTGGTTAATTTATATAATGTGTTATATTTATTTATTTTACATATAATTTTATATTAAATAAATTTATTTTATTTTTTATTTTATATGAATATTATTTATTATATAATATAAAATTATAAATGTGTTATATAGGAGAAAAAGAATTTAAGATACGAGTCACACTCAGTGGCTGATTAAAGGGAAGTTAGTGATATGATCGGCGAAGATTGTTGAGAATCTTTCGGTACTGTGCTACTAAACAGCTTTAAAATGGGATTTCGGAACCCACTTGGCTTGCGCTTTGGAGAGCGAAAGCGATTTTTCTCTTTCCTTTTTTTTTTTCTCTTTTTTTTTAATAAAAAAAATTAAATAAAAAAAAGGGAAAATGAAATAAGAAAAGAAAACTGAATGTGGAGAGCAAAACGGAGTTTGCACTTGGTAATTTAAAAAAAAAAAATTAAAATTAAAATTATTACGACTTATTTATTTATATAAATAAACAAATTCGAGCGAACCGTTAATAAATGGAACCACCGAATCTTTGACAACCATGACATCCCATTTGCAGTCCTACTTAGGGGATACGAGCATGAAGACAACTCTAATGAGACGACGAGGGTTCATAATTGCACCCCCCCTCCCCCCCCCTGCGGAAAGAGCGGGAATTTCCACCATAAACCATGAGAAAAAGCGAGCAATTATTCAAACTAGGCACCATTACGTCAACCATAAGATTGCATTACTGCACTTCTTCACAGTGCACTGACCCATCCGATCATATTGCCGTATGTAATCTATCTTCCATATTGCCTCGCGACACTCTCGCGCCACCAATTCAAGTCCGGGTCAATCAAGAATTCCACCAACTCGGAAGACAGTTGAACTTTGTGAGAAAAAAATTTGAAACCGGGCTGTTCTGGCATCCGTGGATCCTTCCCAATATTGACTTTCGTCCCATTACTTATTGTCCATCGAATGCCTGCTTGAACCAGCAGTCCTGATGCCAGTATCCTACGCCGAGTGTGACTTGGTGCATATCCCAGATTGGCCGTCAAAAATTCCCCCCGGTGGATGTATTTAGCCTCGAGAACTCTGACCAGCAAGGAGTGCTTATCGGAGACGACCCACCAGGCTTTGTTTACCGAGAACCAGAAAGAGATGAGGAGACCGGACGCGGCGGCAAGTACGGCGGCGATTCCAGCATGGAACAGTGACGACAGTGGCACCCCAAATTTTTTTTGGCCTGAGATGAGTTTAGGCTTCGTCTGATCACTTTGGTCTTACGTATCCCCACTTCAATTTTGTTATCTGTCGGTACATCTAAGGATTGGTCACATGTCAGCGCAACATGTGCGCTTTCTTATACAACAAAAAATACTCTTTTTTTTTTTAATTATTTTTTATAAAATTTATATTTTCTTCTCAGGATTAGTACCGTGACTTTAAATATCGAGATATAAGTTTTTAACTCAAGAAATTTGTTTAAACCACATTTTTGCTTTCTCAGGCCAACCCAATGATTATCACAATAATTCAACCGGTACTCGTACAAGCAGACATTGGTTTTCTGTTCAAATACTATACATACGATTATAATTGTTCAATCTGATGTCATGCACACATCTTGTCTACGCATTGGACAACATATTAACGCCCAAGTAAGAGTCAGAAAGCCAAAAGAGAGTCTGGTCAAGTTTGTGGAATGGTAATAAAATTCAAATCAAATCAAGTATTTTGTTCCTTATTTTCTAAACAATAAATTGGCAGTGCCATTGCCCAATGCCAAAAGGCTTTAGCACTCGCGGTTGGTCATTCCTTTTTTGTTTGCACAGTGTAGAAGGGAAAGACTTTTTACAAGATTGATATGGAGAAACATGGCAATTTTAATTTCTATGCGAATCTGAGGGACCTTAGCACTCGTATAATTTGGCAAACAAAAATTCAAGAATTCGGCAAACTAATTCATTATTTCTTTTAATACTGCAGCCATGCAAGTTTTTGAAGAAAAATTAATTCCCTACAGTTTTCCTGATTGATAATTTATTATTTTTATGTAACAGACCATCAGACTTGTTAGCATACCAGGCCCGTGCCTGGATTATAAATTAATGATTTATCAGCCAGAGTTTGGCAAGACAAATTGTCAAGCCATGACAATGAGGCCATTAGCACCTTTTCTTACACAGTATTGCCATTGCCAACAAATTTTATTCCCTAAATGATAAAGACTGCAGGTCTCATGAATTATTGAGGCGTCAACTTTAGTTGGGCACAGAGATTTGATTCCAGGACCTTCGCCATGGATGCAACATTTAGTCTAACTAATCGCCACCTTAATCCTATCCCCATCACCAATCTACTTACAGGCCCACCTTTTCTCCTCCTTACGAGGTGAGACACTGTGGCTCACCCTGATTATTAAAATGATAGAAAAGAACTTCTTCTGGTGATTTTGTGATCCCTGACAATTCTTAGTTTCATCTTTTTAATCAATTTTTTTCCTTGTCATACAGGTTTTAACAGACTATATAATCTACTTTTCTCTTGCTCTTGTTCCATTGAAAGTTTGACATTTCTAAAGCAAACTTTTTACCTTGTAAGTTTCCTTTCTTCTAGTTCAATTAATAGATTCAAAATTTGTGATTTTGAATTTAAAAATTGGAGTCCTTAACTTCTAAAACATTTTCTTAATAAAGGATTTTGTGGGTCATAAACTGATCACAGTCTCTTAAACGATGATGTAAATAATGAACCTCCCTCCGCCAAAAAAAAAAAGTGTAAAAAGAGGGAGAGAGAGAGGTGATGAGGAGTTACCGAAGACTGGTTAGCCAACGAAAGGAAGTAAAGTTGAAGGGACAAGAGACGTCTTTAAAAGAAAAAAGGGCGGCCTAAGTGGGAAGCTGGGAATTTGGGGCCCAAATGTTCAATTAATGTGGCCAGTGTGAAGAGAATCTTGGGTGGGCACTTGGGTAATGGGTATTGCCCCACAACAGAAAGAAAGAGGAACTTTGACATATCCATTATGATTGTACCAGCCTTAGCAGAGAGATTGCTCTTGAGAGAGAGAGCCCAGCAAACAGAAACAAGTGCGAAAAGGTTTCAAAAGAATTGGAATTAATTGCCAGACTGCAACAAGACCCCACAGGGCTGTACTAGACTTGGACAAGGGACCACCAATTTCGCTCTTGTCAGGGTCATGTACTGTTAGTTCCTTTGTATATGTTCTTTGCCACGAGCGTTATTATTATTATTACCTCCTTTTTGGACACCCATGCAGTTCAATCTATTTGGAATTATGGATTCTCAAAGCAAGTCATGTAAGCCATGCCTTTTAATGGTTAGGAATTGTTTCCCTACGACTAACAGGATAGAGTTTTATGAATCATGTGAAGGTTCTTTTGGAGGCTAACCAGAAAGGAGTTGATGGCATATATATAATTGATGGGTGAAATGCAACCTCCTGAACATGGAACAAATCAAATACCTTAAATTTATTTGTTATTTATTTATTTTTTTTAGTTTGCTTGTATTTTCTTGTATTTAATTCTCAAGGGCCAGAGAATTGCTTTTAAGAAATAAAAAATAATAATAAAAAAAAGAAACTGGGATGCAACTTAAGTTGGTTATACCATCCCATTTGCTTTTTGACGAAAGGAAGCATATGACATGTTGCTGCCCTTTTCGAAAAAAGATAAAATAGAAAAAGACTAAGAAACCTTTAATGCTTGCAATTATGTCCAAATACAACTGGAATACACTGTATCAATGATCTTTTGAATGGGGCACCGGTTTGAATTGATATATTCCGTGAAATCATGAAATGGTTCAAGTTGACTGTTTGTTCTTCCGATTTTTTTTTCTTTTTTAATGTTTTATATAGTTTATCTCTTGGAATACAAGATCCAGAAAGAGGAAAAAGAAGGAGACCAAAATGGTCGTGGCAAGGAGATGGAATCAAAGTTCTTAAATTCAATTAACAAAATAACTTGAGATGCAAGGAAATGCGAGATGGCCATCTTTCTCTCGGACAAAGACAATGGATGGTATGAAGATTCAAGAAGATAGAAGTTCTCTCTGTTTTAAAATTCTACATATGGTTTTCGAATAAAGCAATAAAACAGGTGCATACAAATGAATAAAACAACAACAGGTTCTGTTTACTATGGTTTTTCCAAATCAATTTTTCACTGGCTTAGCCTCCGAGCACCGAAGTCAAAAGCCATAGCTATGACAATATCGCCGAAGAGCTTAACACAAAATTTATGAGATCGTCATGACAAAAGTGATGAGCACCAAGGCCAAAAGCAATGACTATAACAATTTCAAGAGCTCGACACAATATTGATAAAGACGCGTATATTCTATATCAACCAAATAATAATAATAATAATAATAAAGAAACATATAGTCCATCGACTGATAATTAATAGAGTTTTTGGTCGATGATTTTGCTTTCGTTGTTGCTGTTTTGCCTATCTCAAAGTTATTGATAATATATCGCTGTCAATTATCTATAACAATACATCACAATAAATGAACTAAATATAGAATCCTTAAGAGGACACCGAATGGTTAAAAGTTTTGGACATATATCTTCTTAGAAGAGACTTAGATCATGTTAAGTGTGAGATTAATAGAAAATGAAAGAACTATCCATATTATATACATCATAATTAAGTGGGTCTCTTAACAAAAGACAAAAGACAAAAAAAAAAAAAAGGAATAAAAAAAAAAAACATGATTGGGTTATTTTCCATCGACAAAACTATCTACCGAAGCTTGGACGGTATATTTGCAGTGGGTCTCTTTACGGAAGACCCACAAACAAAAAAAAAGAAGAAAAGAGAGAGATAAGAAGATTGGGTTTATTAAAGTTTCCATCCATAAGACTATGTACCGAAGTTTGGATGTAAAGGCAGATGGAAGTGAGTGGACACCTTTCTGCACAGCAGATCCGATCTTAACTCAATGTGCCCAATCTTCAACATATTTCCATTTTTTTCTGCGGGCCACTTTTATAAGTTCCCTCTAATCACTGTCTTCTTCACAAAATAAAAATGACAAGGGTCTGACTTTTCTTTTTTCTTTCTTTCTTTTTTTTTTTTCTTTTTCTTTAACTATGGTGTTAATGGTGCCGAGGCGTCATCATCCGCTTGAAAATAAACGTTCGAGGATTTCACGGAAGTACTTAGGTTGCTTTGCCGCATGTATGATAGTTCCTAGATCTAGTGCAATTATTCATATTCTAATTTAATTTCACATCTATGATTTATTAGTTCGAATCGTGTAACAAATTTGCCATAATTATGTAACCAAGATACAAAATAATATAAATGATTTTTTTTTTTTTTTTTTTTTTTGGTTGTAAGCCCGTAGCTCTGTCCTGTTGGAGAAAGGGGCGTCTGTGTAACATTTCCGAATTAATCAACAACAAACATCTTTTCCCTCCCAAAAATGTACTGCTTCCATGGCACATAGTTCGTCGATGTTCCTAATCTGGTTGATTGAATCCCAAGAGCAAGTCTGTGTCCCCACAAAGGCCCAGTTGGGGAAAGGAACAAGCGGAAGGGCAACGGCACATGTGCTGCATTGCCCCACCATGCACGTGAATGTATCGTTTTCCAATTGGTCGCACGTTCTGCCCACTCCCTACGCTCTTTTTCCTCCATTTCTCTTCTGACTTTTCTTTGGTCTGTTAGCTAAGTCCGGAAGCATAATTCTCCGCATATTTATAAATTTTATGTTTTTTTTTCTTTCTTTCTTTCTTTTAACTGCGATTAGAACTCAAAATTTTTAAAGTAGAGATATGTTTAAACTCCTAATTATTACAATATTTTTCATAATTTTTCTTCTTTTTTTTTTTTTAGTTTTTTTAAGTCACCGTTTTTTATTACTACTACTGCTATTAGGCCACCGACCGAGTCTTTTCATTGTGAAAGAAAGTGACTTTCCCTCGAATTGCTCGATTAGGGACCTTCGGGACTTGCCGTTTCTGCCCCACGCATTGCGACAGACATACGCACACGGGTGCAAAGCATTGCAAAAACACTTTTAGTTTTCTTTTTATTTTTAACGGCTCTCAAGAGTTCAGAGATCAATTGTCGCGTATAGCGATAAACATGTTTTTCCTCGTCGGAAAAAAGGCATCTTTTCAGGATCGATTGTCTCAAGAGTTGCTTTGAATTAGGTCGCCCGTTGTAACTAAAAGATCTCTCGGTTTTGTTAAAATTAATTTGTTGCTGCCTTCTCATAGTTACAGAGCAGCTTCTTTAGATGATTACATTAAAAAATAGACGCTTTAAGAAACATGAGGCTGTCATCTACAAAAGCAGATGTGTGCTGGCGGAGCTCGCTTGCAAATTCGGATCCCATGAATATTTTCTTGCCTGGCCGCATTGGCTATCAAGGAAGAAAGGTCTTCCACGCACCGTAAAAATAAATATGGAGATAGAGGGTCACCCTGGCGAGGGTCCTTGGATGGCTGAAAATGCTTTCTGGAAGTGGGGTTTATCGCCAAGGAATATGAGACTGGCAACACACAATGCAGAATAGTTCGCATCCAGCCAAAATCAAAACCCAATTTAGGCATAATTTGCTCTAGGAAAGACTATTCCACCCGATCATAAGCTTTACTCATCTCTCGTTTTAAAGCCAAAGAGTCATTCTTCCCGTGATATTTGTGGTTCTTGAAATGAAACATCTCATAAGTTATGGGCACGTTGTCCGTGATAAGACGTCCTAGAATGAAGGCACTTTGGGCCTTCGGAAAAACTTGTGGCCAGACAAGTTTGTGCCCGTTTGCTATAGTTTTTGCGATGATCTTTACTATAACATTGCACAAGCTGATGAGCCGGTAATCTTTGCAAAACATAGGCGACGACGTATTTGGGATGAGACAGATGTTAGTATGATTAATGTAGCTGGGATCCCCTCCATTATTCATAATGTTATTGCCAATGCCACCGGATCGTTACCCACTATGCCAAAATGAATGGTAAAACAAAGTTTGGCATGCGTTGTATTTCTATTTTGGTCACTTATTCACTTCTTCCTCATGGCTGAGATTAATTTTGTAAATTTAAATTGTGAATTGTTATATGATTGAGGAAAAAGTAAATAAAATAATAAAATAATAAAAAATAGAGATTAAATAACTGTTTATATTTAATAAATAATTAAAAATTTAAAATACAATTTCATCTTTTAAAATAATATTAAAATATTTTTTAAAAAATAATTAAAAATTAATAACTGAAATCAAATTACTTTTTCTACAAATATTCAACATTTATTAGAGTAGATGAGGTTGTTAAAAAAGAGCACATGTGGGAGAGAAAGAGATTTGACAAAATAACTAATATAAACATTGAAAGATAAAGGAGCACATGATAGAGAGGTAATTATAATTTAAGAGATCAAAAAAATCTTTATTGGTAGAAGAAATAGTAATGGATAATAAATATTTTAAATCTCTATTTTGTATCCAAAATAAATTACTAAAGCATTTAAGATAAGACAAATATTATCGAACACTTCATAAATATGTATAGGTATAAATTCAAGTAAAGAAATTTTTCACTAAGGCAAAACTGTTAAAAATTAAAGTACTCGTAACTTAATTTTAATAATCTTTTTTTTATTTTTATCATATTTTTTAAAAACTCAATCACACCAATAATCTTAAAATTATTCTTCAATTATAACTAGATTAAATATTAATAATTAAATATTCAGTTCATCTCACTATTTCAATGATGAGTATTAAACTTGTTACTAATAAATAAAATCAATTATGTTGGCATGACAAGTAACAATTTTTCATTGACAAAAAATATCACACCCCACACACAATCATACACATAATCATTAAGAAATTACTTATCTAAAGATCATTACATCTCTTGATTTTTTTTTCTTTTTTTGTCCACTACACTACAAAAGCACCAAAAAAAGGTAAATTTTTCTTCTTTTTCTTACTTTTTTTTTAATATTATGTTCAAATGTCAATATAAACATAAAATTGGTAAGAGCAATGGAAAATACCTAAAAAAATTCTTCATTCTATCATTTAAGGGTCATTAGAAAGTTGCTAGTGGCGATCATCAGTCACCAAAATTTGTCAATATTCTTATTTTTGGAATTTTTATGAACTGATCTATCTACCTATAGAAAGGGTGTAATGAAATGGGGTTGAGAAATGTGTTACTATTGTCATTTAGTGGTGTTTCCAACCAAATTAGTATTGACTAATGTGCCTTATTCCACTTATCCTAAAGGGAAGGAGTCTTGATTTGCTCCAATTAAAGGCTTAAAGGTAGATGCTTTTATTGGTTTTATTTTTCAATTGACCCCCTTTCAACCACCACTGTAATATGAAACTAATATTAGAGAGTTTAACTTCTTATGATCTATCCATTAATATACTTTTTGTACTAATCAGAGGCCAACAACATCTTATCACTGGTGGTTGACTATCTCTTTTTGTTACAACATCCAAACTAAATCAACTTTAAAACATTATTTTGAAGTCAGATTTAATGTCTCTCACCAAAAATACCCTATAAAATTTGTTACAAAGGAGTTTGTAGGTTTAAAAACTTGAAAATTAGTAGATGAAAAGGCTTATTATAAAAGGACAAGAATTGGTCCATGAAAACTCCAATATAAGTTTTAGGAGGATAAAGAGACTATGGATTGACATGTGGCTAAGGAAAAGGAAAAAAAAAAAAAAAGGTACATGGAAGGAAAAAGAAAAAAGAAAGAAAAGAAAAAAACAAAATGGTACGTGGAAGGAAAAAAGAAAAAATTAAAAGAAAAGGGGAAAATTAAAAAAAAAATGCAAAGAAGGAAAAAAAAGAGAAAAATTGAAAAAAAAAAAGAGAAGAAGGAATAAATGAAAGAAAAATATGAAAAAAAAATTCAAAAATAAATAGGATTGTAAAGTAACCACAAAATACAAAATAATGTCATTTTCATCCATTTTTTCTTTTTTCTTTTTTCTTTTTTTTAAACAAGAGTCAATATGAAAGGCTGTTTGAAATGTTCCAAAAAAGGGAGGAGAAAAAAATGTTGATAAGAAAAAAATAGAAATAAAAATAAGTGAATTATAGTATCATCACATGTGATAAATGTTTGGGTTAGCCGCAGTTTTTATCATATGTAACTAAGTTCTTGGATCTCAAGGAATCTTGATAACATAAACTAAGTTATTAATGGTGTTCCAATCACACCTGATATGATTAGTGGCAACTTTAAAGTCAATATGTATGCATACATTACAATACTTTCCTCACATTTGCATATGTTAAGCCCTTTTTTTCTCATTAGGAAGCTCGTTGTGATAACTTGACAACTTCACTGGGCACCCTCCGAAGGAGAGGTTACACTAACTTACTTTTATTTGTATATTTTATTTATTTTCTATTTCGTATTTTATTTATTCATCTCTCTTATTTTAATATTTATAATTATTATTTGTATTGTTACCCTAATTACACATGCATAAATGTTAAAATTGAGTTCTTGACCTTGTAACTTAGATAAGAGAAAGTACCGGCCCTTCATGAAACTTCTGACTTTTACAAAGGATAGTTCCAAAAACTCACTTAAACTATTGACTTTTATTTAAACCTTGAATGGTGAGGGATAAAGCAATATAAGGGCCTTTGGCTTATAGACCTAATCTAAATCTTACAAACTATATAATTATTATTCTACTAGTAGTCATTCAGCTATTAGATTTGTCTCTTATAAAATAGGAAGTTTAGGTTATCCTTACCCCAATCACTATATCATGCATACTTTTTAATTTTGTTACATTATTCTACTATTTATGCTTTATACTTATTCTTTTGATGTTGACACATTTCCCTTTTACTTTACTTTTGTCATTTCTTATGTTATCTCATATCATTTATTTTAAACATCATTTACCTTTTAAAGTATTTGTTACTATTTCAAAATGCGTATCTAGTTGGTATAATCATTGCCAAACACTTATATAGTTATGTTAGAATATACTTTAAAGATCTTTAAAGGTAAGTTGGGAATTATGTTTCCTTAAGACCTATACAAATCTTGAGAGATTTCAATTTAAAACAATTAGAATTCTTTGTCCTTAAACAAATATTGGATACCTAAAGAACCAATAAAAGATGCACCTTTCAAGAATTTATGGTGACATCGAATACCTATTGGACATTCAGACCCAGCCAATAATGTCAAAGACAACTAAGCATTTCTAAGACTTACCTTTCAATGCTTTGCTTTTTTTTTTTTAAGGTGAATATGGTTCTTTTGATATATGAAATTGAGAACCTATTAAATTTGCTAAGAGCCCCTGATCGAGACACGAATTTCTAAGTCCTGACACTAATTACATGAACAAGTTATCAAAAATGATCAATCAAAATCAAAGTAAGATCCACATTATAACAAAGGGATAATACTAAAAGAAATGTATTCCAATTAACCATATTATCAAGCATATGATGAAATATCTTAAGGTAGAATTTACCTATATGAATTTACTCATTTACAAGTTAATATTATTCCTTAAAGTCATCGGGTATAACTATAAATATGTCATTAAATTGTTCTATATGGTGACAAAAGATGGAGTTAATCTAGTCCTACCCATAATTGTTGAGATGATCTTATCCTAAATTCTTACCAAACTCAAGGAAAGGGATAGTTTTAAAGCACTTCTATATTGCTATATGTTTGGCTTATGAGCCGTATAAACTCCCCTTTCCACTACTTCACCTATCATATATGTCATAAGAATATGCCTCTACTCGAAGAGTTTAATAAAATTAAATGACCATGCATGATAGAGATTTTTGAATAGATAATCTATTTTCAAGAGGGAGATTTTTAGTTACATGTCGAAGAGACTCAATCCTATATAGATGTAGGGAATCCTTATGTGTCATTCTCATTAAAATCATTAGGGTAATCACATATACTTCTATGATAGCTATTAGGTAAATGAGATCAAAGAAGTTTGTACCATTTACCAAAGGAGTGGAAGACATTTGCTTCACTTACAATGACCTTAATGCTCAAGAGCTTTTTTGGCCTATTATAAAAGCATGAAACCATGTTTTCAAGATGACTTATATACACTTTAATCACCCTTTATTAGAGCAATACAAATTATAGTGTGTGAAATCTACATTTCTAATAGGTTAGGAAGTCATTTTATCTTTAAAAGAAAAGACAAATTTGAAGACACCTAAATGTAATAATCATTAATATTGGATGAACCTAATTTTGTAATGCTAAAAGAAGTTACTTCCTCATGTTATGATTGACCAAACTCTCTGAGAAATCTAGGTCAAACTTTTTTTTATCAATTAGCTTGTCTAAAAATTAAACACTTCTTAAAGGAGAAATGAAGAATTGGCCTCTTAACTTATAATAGCAAATCAGGCATTTCAAAATGTGATTAGATTAAGGCCAATTGCAAAATGTCCTTTAATTCACTTTAAACTAAAATGAAACTCTCTGACAAGAGAACACTTACCTACAAAGACAAGTAGTAATGCAAATGCCATACTCTTCGCAAAATAAGAGATTCATGTCATTTGAACTAATTTTCTCATATAAGAAAACTATAATATGATTTAACAAATAGATCAACTTACTCAAGAAAATAGGGATTTGGTATGATGAGTAAATTTACTCATCTAAGAAAATTAGAATTTGGCATAGTATATAAACTTGCTCACTCAGCGAATAAAGGCTTGGTATAGAATTTAACTGCTTAGGATGTCTAAATCCAAAAATTGATCATTTAGCTTTAACAATTAATAACACTCTATTATGGACGAGAAGTTTGGATATCATAAATGATTAAAGGGGCAATGGGTAAAGCTAAAGGCATGATAGATGAAGGTAAGGCATTGTGAGTTGAAATCCCACCATTACATTCATTTAATGAACATCTCAACCGCTTTTAGACATCAAGAGTTCATCATTGGCTTTATATCAAAATCTAAGCTATAACCTTTTCTAACCTTTTGAAGTGTAAATATTGGTCCTCTAATTGGAAATCAACCTAATTTGAAAATATTCTTCCACTTTGATCTTGTAATATAGAAAAAGGTCAAACTTATTCCATTATAATTTGTCATGATAATCATTACTATTTAAAGTAAATGACACTTATAAACATATAATAACATTCTACTTAACATCATACATAATTGCTTGAACATCCATTTTTAAAGGTTTTATAATTAAACTTGTCTAACTCTAATGAAAGATTGTAATCCTTAAGTTGCTTACACAAAGGTGGGTTAAATGCCTACTAAAAGGTTTCTTAAATGGGTAGTCATTGCCAATCATATTTACAATGAAATATACTTTGCCTACATCATTAACAACATAACTTTTTTTTTTTTTCGATGGAAAGACTTGACAATCGTTGTAGGTGGTATAGGACTAAATTGCACATAATTTACTAATGTGTAAGGTTTCAACTATTTTTAAAAGGGAAAATCATGATAAGGGAAGTGGTCTTAATAGCAATCCAACTTTAGGTAATGCACCTTAACATTTACCCTTATGAAAAAGGCAAGCATCAATTCTCATGTTGTGAAACCATGACTAATAATACTCTTTCAAGTTTATAAATTAGTGTCTATAGTAACTTTTTATTAACTATTTCTTTATTCTACCAAAATATTTTAGTAATTTTCTCGAAAAGATTCTTTATCTACTCATGTACCTAATGAGAAAATATACAATTAGCATGCTAATATATCAACTTTGGGTCAACACCTTCCTGAGATATTGGGTGTAGAACCTGAGCATCCAAGCTTCACTTTACAAATGATTTAACCTCTTCAACCTCTTTTCAAAATGGAAAAAACATCCTCAATAACACTACAAATCCCTCATTTATCTTTTACATTTTTCATCCATACTTAAATGTATTGGTGCAAAATAAGAAAACTAGAATATGCACCAACTCATATATCTAAAAGTTTTCAATTTTCCTTTTAACATCTTAGCCAACCCCTACATTAATCCTGTCTTATGGCGAAATGTCAAAATCATCCTATATGAATGCAATGGTGTGAATTTTAGCTCTCCTCCTTAAGATTTGTTCTAAGTCGACATTTGCCATTACAATAAGCGTATAGACCTGGATAACAAGGCACTTCCTTATTATTATACTTAGTACCTACATTATCAATAGTTATATTATTATACTTAGAAAAATCTAAATTCTAATGACTTGGAAACTATTGCTAATGAGTATAGCTTATATAGTGATAGAAATATCTTGTTTAAGGTTAGAGAAAAGGCCACCTTAGCTATTATAAGACCTTTATAAGGATGAAAAAGTAGGGAATCGTTATAGATTCTTCTATGTATTGTCATCATTAAATAAAATCGTTTAACTATAAAATCTTTTATTTGTATTTCCAAACATTTCACACATCAAATATACTATGCATAAATATTATAAACATAATTATTTTTCCTCTACCAGTGTAAATTAAATGAGATATAATAAGGAGCTTATAGCTAATAAGATATACAATCTTAATCTTATCATGTACAAAAAAAAAAAGGAAGATAAGATCTTTGAGTTAGCCAATCTTATGGATGAGATTCAAGCCTTAATTGAGGAATTAAAAGAGTAAATGTAGTAAATAACTCAAGCATTTATGAGAGAGAAAATAACCATAGGAGACATCATACCATTAGAAAATTCTTTTATCCTAACTAGTGAATTATTTCAAGCAACCCCAGCACTAGTAACATTTTTAATGCCATATATTTAATCTCAATTTCCTATGCCTACTCTCTTAGCACAAATCATTGTCATGGAATCATTAAATACTTAAATATGTCTACCAGGTATTATTACCTTATCAATGCTTTCCCCAAGTAAACCCAAATCACTCTTAAATTAAAGGACAAAAATGTAAGAAATATAAAGCATTTTATGTAGTAGAAGATTGATCTTTTGTAAAAGAAAATCAAAGCCATCAAAAGAGATAATATATACACTCTTTTGAGCATGTCAAATCCAGTTTAAGATATAATCATTCCACCAAAATTCAAAATCCTAGAATTTTAAAAATATGATGACATAGAGACCACTTATAAATCACTTAATCATGTACGTTTGAAAGATGGTAAAATATACCAATGATGAAAAACTTCTTATGCATTATTTTTAAAACAACCTAATAGGCATGACCTTTCGCTGATACATAAAGGAGGATCAAAGAAATATCAGGACCTAGAAAAAGCTAGCAATTTCCTTTAAAGTCAGATTCAAGTACATCTTTAAGTTAGAAACCAAGTGTCTTTGTTTGAAAAAGCATGCCAAAAAAGTTTTAAGCAAAGGCTACAAATACAACTATGTATTTGCTAAATATGTAACCAACTAAAGCCCTCAAAAACTAAACTCTTAATGAAGTTTGCTTTAAGCTCAAGCCATCTTAAGATTTGTGTAAGTTTATGCTATGCATTGATGCCTAAAAAATAAAGGAGCAACCTTGATCAAAAAGCTAAGACTTGTATTTTCATTAACTACAACAATATAGCTAAGAATTATAGAGTTTAAAATTCTTAAATTGGTAAAGTTAGTACCAGTAAAGAAATAAGATTTAGTGAAGATAAAAGTTAGAGTTAAGAGAAATTTCAAGTAGAATGTACTAGCTCAAAGGCTGGTCAACTTTAACAAAATGGGATTAAGGATAATGAAGATGATGTAAATGAAGACTTCTCAGTTAGAGGTACTAGATCTTTAGCTAATATTTATGAAAGAAGTCAAGTGGCAACACTAAAGCAAGTAAATTTTATAGAAATTTGTAAAGACTCCAACTAAAAGAAGGCTATGTAATTTGAAATGGAAGCAATTAAAAAAAACCAAACTTGGGTTCTAGTCAACAAACTAGAAAACAAAAATCATATTAGATTAAAGTGGATATACAAAGTCAAGTTTAACAATAATGGATTAATTAATAGGTATAATGTTAAATTAGTGACAAGGGGCTATGCACACAATATGACATAAACTACTTAGAAAGCTTTGCTCTAATAGTAAGGCTTGACACTATAAAACTCTTACTTGCCTTTATTACTTAGAAAGGGTATGAGGTTTATTAGTTAGACATGAAGATAGCATTTTTACATAAGGATCTAGTTAAACAAGTACTTATGGAGTAGTCTTAAGGTTTCTAGAAAAAAAGGTAAAGAACATATGGTATATTTATTGAAAAAGGTATTATATAGATTAAAATAGGTTTTAAGAGATTAGTACAGTAAAATCAATGATTATTTATTAAAGCTCTTATTTAACAAAAGTGAGAGTGAAGTCACAATATACATTAGAAAGTACAAAAAAAATATAGTGATTATGTCTCTTCATATAAATAATTTGTTGATTATTAAGAGTAACATATAACCAATAGATCAATTCATGGTAGAGATGAAAAGAGTTTTTGAGATGACTGAATTAGGAAAGATGAGTTTCATTCTTGGTTCAAAAGTTCATCAAACTAATAGTGGGATCTTTATAAACCAAGAAAAGGTATGATAAATAAGTATTCAGAAAATTTCAAATGGAAAATTGTAAAAGCTTTAACATCCCCTTAAGAGTTGGAATAGAGATCAAGAAGGAAGCTAAGATTGCAAAAATGAATTAAGTTTAAAAGCCTAATTAGATGTTTATTGTACTCAATAACATCTAGATCAGATATCATGTAAGTTATTAGTCTTTTTTCTAGATTCATGCACGATCTTACAAAAACCCACTTTAAGGCAACCAAACGAATCCTTAGATATATAAGAGAATCCACCAACTGTGGAATTATGTTCAGGAGGTCAAGTAAGCTTGAATTGGTAGGTTGTACAAATAGCAACTATGGTAACTCATAAATAAGATGAGTATTTCAAAGTATATTTTCACTTTGGGATTAGGAGTTTTTTGTTGGAATTCTAAAGAGCAAGTTGTGGTAACTTAATCAATAATAGAAGTATCTTGTTGTCACAACAAAAGTGAATCAAGCTATTTGGCTTCAAAGAATACTCACTAATGTAGGAGAAGAACCAACAAAAACAACAAATATGTATTGTGATAATCAAGTCATAATTGCACTTAGAATGCTATTTTACATGGGAGAACAAAGCACTTCCTAATAAAGCTCCACTTTGTAAAAGAAGTATAAAAAAACAATGAAATAAATCTAAATTTCTACTTAACAAAAGTATAGCTTGCAAATATCTTGACAAAACCTCTAGACAAAATGAGATTTAAGCAACTAAGAAATAAGTTGGGAGTGCAATGCAACAAAACCAAGGAGGAGTGATACAAGGTCGGTGTTGCTGCTTTACCATTCCAAGAGACAAAGATCAGCTTTTTTGTTTATCATTTTCTTCAAGTTTAAAAGTTAGTTATGTTAGTTACATGAAATTGGCTTGAAGATTTTGTTTGTTTTACTTATTAAGGTAATCAGATTTTAAACTTAATGAAATTCAAATTAGAAGTTTGTAGTTGAATTTAAATACAAAAAATTGATGATGTAATGCTTAGACTTATAAATTTTCAATTTGTAAATTTACATAGCTTCGTATAAAAACAGCCAATCATCAATGAAAGAGGTGTGATGTTGCTCTATAACTTCAGCTTCTTCTTCCCCTTCATATTCTCAAGAAACACCCTTAACACGAGATTAGCCAATTCTATTTTCTGAGCTCCTCCTTCTATCCATAAAGCATGCCTATGGTTTTTGGCACAAGTTCGTTTGCAAGACAAATTACAATTGTGTCTTCTATTAGAGAGTTAATATACATATGAACCATTCCTACATTTTTTTAATATAACTAGAATCAAGTTTCATTAGGAAGATTAAGGGTCAATACGGGACAAAAAGAGAGTTAACCCGAAACAATAACTAAAGTCAAATAACGAAATTAGTTTACTTAGGAGTTCCTTGTTTCGCTAAGCCATTGGTACCAAATTTAAAATTCTTGATAGAGTGTTTAAAGCACCAACCAACAATAGTTCAAAGGAATTCAAAAGTTCTGGAGATAGATCCTCTCAATGCCTAAGTGCGTTGCTCTTTATGCTTCAACCAAGTGAGTGCAATATTCTTTTTGGGTTCAAATCTTGGTAGATTTTTTGGGCCTTTGAGTGCATTCTTTTCCTTAGTCTATTCTAACGGCCTGTTCACCATTCATTTTACACAGTAGAAATTATCAATAGCAGGTCTTCCAACAAAATCTTATTAATATGTTTGGTTAAAATGCTTTCCAGGCTTGGCTCCAAACAATAAAGGGATCCCGGTTATAAAAGGAAAAAGAAAATCTTGTCGAGATGCCTGACCATGATTGTTTGAATCAGAATGCCACAGACCATTTTTCCAATGGTATGTGCTTCTCTAATTTTGTTTGGCCTAATCTCGAAAAGTCACTGTGAGTCACAACTATAGAGTAATTAATTAATTTTTTTTTATTTTCCTGAAAATAATCAATCAAAATTGTTAAAAAATTATTGTTCCTACCTATAGTTCCCTAACCTATACCCATGTAATGATCCTTATCAAAAAAAAACGCGGGATCATGTTGCGACGTGTGACAAAGAATATAAAGTTTAGGGTTATGAAATTTAGAATTTCAGAATGAAGTCTCTCTCACTTTTTTTTTTTTTTAAATTTTGCTGTTTTATATCAGCCCCTAAATTTGTAAAAAAAGAAAAAGAAAAAGTTTCAATTACGACCTTTCAAAAGATATGCCCAATGAAACATACACCCAAAACGCTGAAGGCGCAGTAACGATATAAAAATAAAAAATGTTTTGCAACAAGAAAAAATAAAGTCAGTAAACAAAAGTATTTATGTTAATAAATAAATAAATAAATAAAAAAGAAAACCTCTTTAGCATGCAGGGAATTGCATTCATGTAATCACATTTAACTTTCGTTGATGTTTTGTCTCTCAGTTGAATCATCGGAAACCGTGGGTTGCGAACTAGGCACAAAGGAGGCCGGCGATTCCGCCGGAGTCGACCAACGACTCTCGATCATATGGCACTCCCTGATCATATCACCCTCACCATTTCCATTCATCATGATCAGGTTACATGGGATTCTTTCTGTGAAAAACCCTTTGTTCTTCCTCTGATGCCTGTCACCAACCAAGGTGACAATGTTAGTCTAATCCAAAGTTGAATTTTGATCTATGATCCATGTTTCAATCATTATAATGCTGGAGTCCAGTCACTCGTAAAGAGGAGAGTCTAAGATGTATAGATGAGACACATAGAATTGAAGAGTTTAGATTTTAATATTTTTTAAAAAATGTGGATTTTTCTAATTCAATTCACTTTTTTATTTTTTTTAAACTAAATCAAGTTACTTCCATTCCAAATGTAAGTAAGTAAAAAAAAAAACTATGTGGAGATGAGGTAGAACAAGGAATGTATGTTTGAGGAAACAATAGAAAGATGAGGTATGGATAGATATTAGAGGTGGAAAAGTTAAGGGCCAAAGTGAGAATTATGAGGGGGCATGTCTTGTATATAAGAGGGGATGCTTAAACATTAGAAGAAATGTTTTAAATTTGTGAAAACATTTGAGGGCCAAAGTCAACATATTAGGAGTTTGGGGGGTACGCAGTGTGCTATCGTTTTTAGCAAAAAACCTTAAACTTGGGATAAATTTATAAATTTTGAAAAGAATACTAGCAGGCTCATGATTGGTGACAATGAAAACTTTTTTTTTTTTTAAGCAAATGAAAAAATGTAGTACATTTTATTTTAAAAAAAAATGCAATACAAGTTTATGTAATACATTAAAATTTATTTTCAAAACTTTATACCTATCATTATTTGAAGAAAATATTTAGGACAAATAGCAAAAAGTAAACAAACTGACGGTGGGGCTTGCCATAGCTTTCTCCTTGCTTGGACTCTGGCCTGCAACTCCTTTCGAGGCGAATGTGTTAAAAGCAGCGTTTCCAGTTCGGTTAATTGGATGAAAATTAATCTCACTAAAAATAAAAAACAAAAAACTCTAATTTTAATGTAAATTATAAAGTCTGATGTATTTTAAATATATATATATATATAGAGAGAGAGAGGGAGATGGTTATCACTAGTTAAATTAAATAAGCATTGTTTAATACATAATACACTTTATTGATATTTGTTTTTTTATAAAAAGTTTATAGTAACGACTTTTATTTTTATTATAATAAAAAAAATATACATATAAAATAAAATTTTTTGTTTGGTTCGGTTATCTGTCTGTCGTGTTCTAAAGTTAAAAACCTTAACTGAATTTTAAAAAAAAAAAAAGAAAAGAAAAAGAAAATCGATTTATATTAATTCAGTTAACAAGTTATAAATTTCAGTTCAGTTCGGTTGGATTTTGTCCCCGATTAACTAAATTTCAAGACCCCAAGTTCCTTCCTACCTGTCAAAGACCACCCATGTTGGATGAAGGCTTGTGATCTTTTCAACCACTTGCACTCTTGGAGGAAACCCCATTACCACTTCCTTTTGTGGCACAACCTGCAATTACAAGATATAATGTGCTATGCACTGGAGGTTTCAAACAAAGGACCGTGCTTTCAGCAGTGAGCTTGGGAGAGAGTGTTTTTTTTTTTCCCATACCCCATATTTTTGGCAGAGGTCTAGAACTGCTTGAAGCTTTTCAAACTTGGCATCACTGTTCCCTTCACTTTTCTCTTTAGCAAAAGACAGATCATGAAATTCCACAGCCCAGACGTCCTGCGATGTTTTTACGGACACTGCAGACCAGAAATGATCCATTTTAATGAACCGAATTGCAGAATCAAAGACACTTAGGCAACCTGATATAAAAAGACTCTAGCAGAAAGGCTAAAAATTGGAAAGAAACTCACAGGCGATGTTAAGCCATGGCATGGCTCCGAGAAGGGTGACAGTACAGCCGGCGGGTGCTATATTCTTCAGAGCCCATTCAAGTGGCTCTGTGCTGAACTCCTTGAGCCCATCCGTGACTATGACCACATGTCCACTACTAGTGCTTGCTGAGCCTGGAGACTGGCCCTGCCTAAGAGAGTCTGCCAGTAAGGGTCTCCGGGCACTTCTAAAAGGGCTTGGCATTGCTCTGCCTGCTCCTCTTCTGATGAAAACAGTCAATGCATTGCACTACAATAAAAATAAATGGCGGGATAGGGCGCTGTGGTGAAATATATTCTTATAATTAGTCTCAATACTGTCTACATGGGGAAAACCAAGATGGGGTATTAGATGGAACCTATGGTTGCTTTGTAAGCGTTTGACAAAAACCAAGGCTTTTTTCGGCTTCTGACATTGATGCCAAAACTTCAAGACCTATTTATCTTGATCAAAGATGTTGATACATGCTAAACAACTAGTTTCATTACAAGGTTTATCCGTTTAAAGAAAATATCAACGGTTGGCATTTTGACATGTTAGTTGAGAAAAGCTATGGATATTGTCAAACACAATTCCATTGATGTTTCCAAACCAAGAAAAGCATCGGACAGTTGTGAAAAATGGAACTTGCATGTAATGCTCTCGTCCTTTCCCATGTTTCAGTTTTAACTTTCTTATAGCGACGAAGAGCCTAGTAAGAACCGACGGCACGACCTTCCTCCATATTCGATGCAGTGACCAACAGCACGACATTATCTGAGTGTTCATTTGCGCATCGCATTTGCAGAGGCACAAGTGCTAGTTTGGCCGACGGAATGTAAACTTGTGTCGCTTTGTCTTCTCCAAGGTGAGGTTACCAATTATAGTGAGCTTATTCAGATTCACATTTGCAGGATATTCGCTGCATTTTTTAGCCATGATTTCAAAAAGTAGATGCTGCCCAACTCTTCCTGAGGTGGCCGGCCGAATAAGTAACATTTCTTGACGTCGTTAACAGTTGGGGCTTGCTTCCACGGTAAGGAGGACAATGATGGCAAAAACATTGCCAAAATGTTGTGCTGAAAGAATCAGTGGAAACCACTCGCCTACACATTACACCACTTGACATTTTTTTCTTTTATGTACATCGGGGAAATTGTACACTTCGACACTGAAATTGAGGAGGACCGCTTTTAAAATCCAGGAGCAAGGTGGTAAGCATAATAGAAGATTGATGGCAAAAGGGGACCAAACGAACCTCAAATTTTTCTAATCATTAACCAAACCAGAATATCGACTACCGTCGTTGCCGACAGAAAGATGGAAGGGAATATATAGGCAACATTCAACTTAAATACTTTTAAGGATTATCTCATCACCAACTGTAGCAAGTGTGGCTCTGTAATTAGCCTATTAAACTGACATTAGCCATAAATTCTTCAAGTAAACTAAGCAAAAAGTGTAAAGAACACTTCAACGCAAAACAGCCACATTACAGAAAGATTTACAGCAGGAACCAGGAGGGCTGGCCCTTTTACAGGGGGATGAACTTAGTCTCCTCTCCTTGTCATTTCCAAGCATAAGATTCATAATTTCCTTGCTCCTTAAACTAGGCATGTTCCTTTTTGCGTATCTCAAAGCTTCCTCCATCTCTGAAAGCTTACCAGCCCTTGTTGAATGTCTTTTGCGGCTTATTTGATTCTCCTCTTTCAAATGATGATGAGGAATCTGATGTCTGACTCCTGAAATTTACAAGCATGTTAATCAAGTTCTAGACCAAGTTACCAAAGCTGGTAGAAGCGTATTGAGTTTCATAAGTTGCCTTACCTGATGGCCCTACTTTTGTAATTGGATGCAGAGATCGGGGTGGCTTTGCAGGATGGAGACCATTTCTAATGATTCTGTTGCTAGCCTGGTTGCAATTATTTTCATCGGCAGAGGGCAGAAAAGATAATTTCTCATGGTGAGAAATTGCATCATGGCATTCACCCAACCCATGTGGCTCAGAAACAACAATCATGGGGTCAACACCATCTTTAGATTCGTCACAGCATAAACTTTGTTCACTTTTACTCGTTCCACAAGAAATCTGCTCAGAAACTCCCGCTTCCTCATCCATAATCTTACCGTTCTTCCCCTCAAGCAATTTTCCAGAAGACATGGTGATCAAAGTTTCATCAGCTGCATCTTCACTCACAATTCCCTCGCCATTTTCAACATTAGTCATGTTAACTTCTGCAGTGCATTCACCATCCATGTTCTCCAGAACTGATTTAGGTGATGTATTTGTAATGCTAAGACTTGAACATAGGTCTTGTGTGCCTATCAAACTTGAGAACCAGGGTGTATCCTCTCTAGCATAGAATAAAATATATGCAGCTTGAGATAGCACAAAATCTTCTTCAACCTTGATGACCTGCCGAATAAAAATGAAGTATTATCAGATTGTTTGTGCATTTGTCCAACATTACATCCAAGCCAGTCAATTTAGATATCATGACAATTATGCATTATGCACAATTAAATGGAACCCCTTCAGGAATTGGAAATTATGTTTTAAACTATGAGACCGCCGAGGACTTTGTCCATTGCGCAAATTCAAAGTACTCTAAGCCAGAGAAAAGAAAAAGTATACTCCAAGTAAGATGATTTTTAATTAAAACATATATATATAAATTTAATATAAAAATATGAATTATTTTACGATTTATAATATTTTAACTTTAAATTTAAAAAAAATATTTAAAAAAAAATAAAATCAATATTTCAAATAATATATTAAGAAAGTAAAAAATAAAATTTTAATATTTTTTTTTTTATAAAGTCAGTAACCACAGATTACCTGATAACTAATGAAAGAAGTGACACTTGCAATACAAAAGAGAGAAATTGATTGAGAGTTTTAAAAGGCAAAAAAATTATAACAAGTACTACTTGAACCCAAGGCTTCGCTACTTTAGGGAATTCAAACCATAATACATAATGCAACCATTCCACCCATAAAGTCTGGTTTTAATTCAAAATGATCAATATCTAGAATCAGAACAAGTTATCACTGAATATATTGCTGGAATGCACACTAAGTTTAAAGAGTGTTCAAAAAGTAACAAAAATTGTACAATTTATCAAGACATGACTCAGTTTCGATATTCACAGCAGAATCTGGATAGTATATTTTGGCCCCCAAAAAGATGTGCAATAGGACAGGTGCTAATGTCTTAACTAAGATTATATATAACAGAATGACGAGACATGGGACCAAGCTAATGAGTATTGTGAAAATACATGTTAGAACCAAACTATGCAACATCGATTAGTAAAAGATTCCCATTATGAATTTTATTACCATTTGCATTACTCAAACAAATTAAATAGGCACCACTGATGCTACCTCAAGCAAAATTATTATCAATTATCAAACAGAAACTGAATCTGACAATTTTTACCATTGAGTCATCCAACTTGTGCCATGTGTCTGGAGATGACCGTACATAACAAAAGTAATGTCCAGAAGTAGGTAAAAGCCCATCATGCACTACAATGGCGTATAGTTGATATTTCAAGTCTGACTGTCAAGGAAAGTAGAAAGTGAAATGTTATAATCATTACATAAAAGTAAACAGCATTACAGGAAACATTTATTTTCTTTTTCTTTTTCTTTTTTTTTTATCTGATAAATTTCCAGGGAACTGATTTTCAAATGTGAGCTATCCTAATTAATCTAGCTAAACATCATTGATCTTTGGTAACAATACTAAATTATATTGGAAAGAAAACCTAGATTTCCTTCACTTGAAAATTCTCCAAATCATCCCTGTGATAATTAGCACTAACACATTTATTTCAAAGCCAAAAGCTTAAAAAGTTGTTAGCATCATTCTCCCTCCAGTAATAAACTTATGACTTACATTGCCCTCTTCACTGCAAATGGTGTAGGGCTTCAAGTTCAGCTCCAATGGAAAATCCACATGCTTTCCAATTTTTTCAATTGATAATCCATCAGTCTTGAACCTCTTCAAATGCATAATAGCAACTGAAGGGGCCCGGTCCAGCATTAGTTGCTTCTCCTTAGATGCTTCTTCATTGCAGTTCTCACACATTAGCTTTGCCTCTGAGTCCTCGATTTTCTCCACCTTGGTAAAAGATTCCAGAGCACACTGAAGTGTGCCCACATCTTCAATCTCCAAACTGAGGTCAATCAGGGGCTCAAGCTTATTTGAACAGTGACCACAATTGCAACATTGCAACTAAAAATTCAAATGAAAATGCAAAAAAAAAAAATTAGTCAAAGTTAATTTAATTAAAAAAAAAAAAAAAAGCTGTACAGTATACATAAAATACGCCATAAAATGAAGAGATCATTTTCTATCAAATCGGTTTGTGAGACAACACTAGTATGAACAACCAATGAAAGTGATTTAGCCATGCATACTTTGCTTACAAGGCGACCACCGAATACCGACTCCACTATATTATCTTCTACGGAAGACAGCGTCTCATCATTTGGGCACAAATCCAAAAAACATCTCTCAAGCCTATCTAGTAAGCATTGGAGGAATTCGTGGGCATCTTCCTGGTAGTATCTCTGGAAACTAGAAGAAATGTCTGATTATTCATGGGTCAAGGATCACAAGCAATTATGAAATTGAAACATTGCCCAACAATTGGCATATATATGCACTGAAGGAGCATTCAAAACATCAATCCTACTACAACTGAATGAGCAAAAATAACTTAATTTTGCCCATTGGGAACATCTAATTCTTTCAAATTCAGTCCCAACGGCTAAAAGGTAACAATTGTTAATTGTTATGCAATGATGCACAAGAAACATATACATTAGCAAAAGTACTGGTTGACCTGGTACTGCATCTTTCCTAGTAATTAACAGATAAGGATACAGTTCAAGTTGTCAAAAAGTTTGACTGGGGATACCACCTTCCCAGAAGAAGCTAAAGAGAGTTCAATATGCTCATAAAGAGCACAATGAATACAGAATCCTTCAGCACCACCTGCAAATACCCAGTTTTCAACATTAAATTTTAAACTAAACCAATAAAACGACTGGGGCACTAAGGTGACATTCCAGCAAACTCACAGGTCACCGTGTGATTGGAAGAACGAAGAGCCTTAACCAGTGACACGGTATGTGTAAAGCATTGCAAGATTGCATTGATAAAGCATGTATTACCAAGATTTGAAAGCCCAGCACCCTACAAAACCAAAATCAAAGGGAGCAAAAAGGAAAAGAAGAGATCACCAACTCAAAACTCAAGCGTAATTGAATTCAAACACACTTAAGTATTAACATATACACGCCAGAGAAAGTTGAAACAATTACACAGAGACTCACCACTCCGGTAGGTCCAGTTTCCTGCATAAGAAACAAGAAACCAGGATGCTTATCTTTGCGGGCCTCTCTTTCTTCTATTGAAGAATGCCAACCTGCCTGCCACCTGCACCGTCGATTGCACCAATACCCACCATGGATAGGACAAGGAAAACGACAGCTTGATGGATTGAAAAGGTAATTCTCCTTCTGGTGGTCATATCGATAACCACAAGGAGATGTTCTTCCATCATCTTCAACATCAAAAGCATTATCACCATCATCAAGATCTCTTCCATCACGGTGCCCCATTCCTGGCACACCTGAAGGACCTTCTTTGGGCTCTACTCGCATGGGTGAATGAGACCTCTCATCATAATCACCAGTGACATTCTTACAATGTAAAGTTTCCCTTGGAGGTGGTCCTATAGCTATGCTATTGAAACCTTGTTCACTGGACTCATCCAAAGAAGACTGCGACGACCCCCGCCCAGTGGACGGCAAAGAAACAACAGAATCATAATCTAGGGTTTCAACATGTGTTAGGGCCAAAGATTGATCATCCAAGGAAGATCCATTTGGATATGGCAAAGCAACTGTCGGAAGCTCTGCTTCTGGGTTTTCAGCATTTGAAGGCACCAGAGGCCCACCTGGGGTTTCCGCAGATTTAGAAATTGCAACTGATTCAGTAAGTCTATGAGGCAAAAACCCATCTAGGGTTTTGCAAGAATTGCTCATATTTGATGAAATTGGGGAAGAAGAAGATCCCTTACCAGCAAGATTAGACGACCGATTATCCATGGATTCTTCATCTTCTTTTTCAACATCTGAATCCATTGCAGACCCAATTCGATTTGGCGACGAACTGATCGCTGACTGACCGTCCAAGGCCTCATTAGGCGGAGACGGTGAAGACCCATTGGCAGTTTCAGCCATTACAGGAGGAACCGAAGACGACCCACCAAGATTTGGCTCAGCTGCCAAACGCGCCAGTCTCCCGAGAAGAGAAACGAAACAGAGAAAGGAAGAGAACAACAGAGGAAATTTGACAAGAGCGAGGAGATTGTCTGTGGGGCAATAAGCCTCGTTTGAGTTGCTATTTGACTTCGATTGTTGTAGAAATCCAAAATAAGATTTCGGGATATTTGAGGAGGATTTTGAGTTTTCCAATTTGAAAAAGGGAGGGAAAGCTTCGAGCGCTCTCTTTTAGAAACGTTTTTGAAAATGGAGGGCAGACTGTACCGCCATTTTTTTATTTTCTTATTTTTTTAACAGTTTTTGGCAGATCCAAATGGCCAGATTTATCAATAAAATAAAACAAGGGAAAAGGAGGTGCGAGGGAAGAGAGAGTAACGAGGGAGATACAGGAGATAGAAACCACACGCGCACACGCACACACGCACGCTCGTGTATGTATATATATATATATATATATATATTGTGGATTGTGATGCTCTCCTTCACGCGGACACAAGATAAGATGAAGATGTTCTTTCACCTTAAAATATACGTAGCATGGAAAGGTTCAATGAGAAACTAAAACAAAGATAAATCTTAATAAGGTGACAAAGCTTTTTTGTTAATCATCTTTTGCACATTAGTTTGTAAGTTTTTTTGTTTTTTATTTTCTTCAAAAAACTTCAAAGTGTAAACAACGTTATAAATATATATTTATATTTTTATCAATTTTATATTTTTTTATTATAAAATATAGACATTTTAAATTAAAATTATACATAATTTAATTATACTAATTTGAATATATATTTTCAAATCAAATTAAAAAACACTATTAAAAATACAGTTATTTATCTTATCTTAATAATTTATCTTTATTTTATAACAAACTCCTCACATTATAAATATAAAATATTAATCTATTTATAAATTTTAAATATAAAAAATTTAGTGAATTTTAAAATTATAAAAACATTTTTCTCATTAAAGTTTTACTCCTTAATCATCTTAGTAACGTGTTACTTTTTATATTAACAAATTCATTAAATTAAAATGAAACATTCTTAGTCTAGTCATTAATTATAAAATTCTAGACAAAATTTTTAAGTAAATTAGGTATTATATACCCAACAAAAAAAATTTATTGCAAAAACTTCATTTTGCATACATTTTCTTCAAATTTGATATAAAATTTAGATTTTAACAAATTCAAATTAATTCAAAAGATAAGTACAAAATAATTTTTACTATCATCATTAAATAATATGAATACAATATTATACTTTTTAATTTAAACAATACTCTTTCAAAATTTCAAAAAATTATGAATAATATTTTTCAAATTCATTTCAAATTTTGTCTTATTTACATAGATGATATTTGGATTGTTTTCAAATTTCATTAAATAACATTTCAAACTTTTTCCTATGTTGTAAAATAAAATAAACTTATAATATCCTTATTTAAAATTTCTTTATTCTAAATAAGAATAAGATTTTTTAGACATTACATTTTTAGAAACTATTACTTTTATAGAGAAATCTCTACCTTTTACTAATAAATTTCTAGAAAATTTTCAACTCCAAAAGTTTCTAGGAAATATCAACTATATCTTTGACTTCATTTCAAACATCAACTGTCAAGCAAAACTTTTACATGATCATCTTAAGTAAAATCCTACTTTTAGCATACTACTCTTATTTAACATATCAAAAACTTAATCTATGAGATTCCTTGTGTTCATCTTACAAACCCCTTAGCACTAAAAATAATAAAAACAAGTGTTTTTGATTTAAGACATGGAGGCATTCTTAAACAAGTTAAGGATGATAGAAAATAAATTATCTAGTTTATATTTACACATTGGAATAATTATCTAAGAAATTATTTAACCATAAAAAAGAGATTTTATCAATTATCATGCGCATTACAAAATTTTAAAGTGATTTACTCGATTAAAAATTTCTTTTATACATTAATTACAAGTCTGCAAAAGAAATTTTACAAAAAAATGTCCAAAATATTACATTAAAGTTACCAAATAACAAACAATACCCTTTATTTTTAATTTTGAAATTAAATACATAAAGGGAAAAAACAGCTTGATCCCTAATTTCCTAACTTAAGAATTCATTTAAAATAGAATTAAAAATGCCAAGGAATTCCAATAATAAAGGAAAAGCCCTTATTCAAAACTCAACAAAAAGTTCAAATTCCACTCTAAAACCCATAGCCTTAGTCCAATCCAAAATACAAACTATTTCATTCCAACACATAAAAACATGAATTGAGCACCAAAACCCCACAAAAGCAACTCCAAATCTAAAAACTGATATATATTATTTCCAAAACTTTAGATGTATTTATAATATTACAAGGAATATCAACTCTATAATAGCTCTATAAAGACAATACAAGTAAATATCTAAACTTAAAACTTCAAAACACTACCTCTACCTTCTCTTCAAAACTTGAGAAAATTTTAAGAAAACCTTCCATATACTAAACCAAAACCCATTTTCAATTTATCTTTCCATCGAAACAATATTAAGGATCCATTAAACACTATCTCAAAAATATTTCCCATTAGATGGTATTTCAAACTTCAAAACCTTTCAAAACCACAATCCTATTATACAACAATCCTTGAATTTACAAACTTAGTCAAATTCAACTATTTTTATCTAGGAAAAAAAAACTCATGTTAATTCTACTTACTCAACCTACCATATACAAAAAGTTCTTTATCCTTAAGAATAAGGATCAAGCTTATCTAAACCTGTACATTTTCTAATTTTTTTCAAAACCAAATTAAATTATTATTTATCCTTTTCATACTGGATTACTAATAAGTCTAATATAATATCTTTTTCATTCAAAACCATAAGGGTAGTCATTCGTAATTATTCTATTTTGATATAAAAATGATTTTATAAAAAATCTCATATGTTTCAAACAATGGTAGAACTATTTTAGTTCCTTTTTAGATATCTTTGTTAAGAAGTCTGAAAGAGTTATGACTTGTTCAAAACAAAATATAAACCATCCTTAAATGAAAAAAGATTTTCTCCACTTTTCCATTTCTTTATAAAATTCTTCTTACCATAGGTATTAACTTAATATTTTGATTATCATAACTAGGATGATAGTTTTATCTTAATCAAGAAATTCAAATTAAAATGGTAGGACTCATTTAAAATTCATGAAAAATTATTTAAACCTTTCACACAAAATTGGTTGAACAATATAAATCAACCAATACAAGCCTAGCAATTACTAACCAAACCTCTAAATATTGCATTTCTTGCATAAAAATCCTACACAACAATGCTTGTAGCTATAACTCAAACTAAAGATGAATATTTTGCAATAATAAAACTATTCTCTAAAAATAGTGAGCATATTTCCTTTCAAAGTTTACAAAGTAATGAAGATGACTATTTTGGTATACTCCAAAAAATAAAGTATGTCAAGGACAACCAATTGTAAAAATGTTCAAAACATCTCTTAGTGGTTTCAAGACAACTGTTCAAGACTACTAACTTTATAAAAGTAACTTTAGAAATGCAACTCTTGGCAATTTTAAAAAAGAAAGCTCATAACTATTAATTTTGCAAAACAACAAAACAACTTTAGGTGCTTGTGACTGCTAGCTACATAAGACTCCAAATCAACTTTCGATGGTTTATCAGATTCTTGTGAAGACCATTCCCCACTTGTCAACTTTACAACTATACAAAGCACTATAAAAAGGAATTTAGAACACAATTTTAAGCAAGCTTTTGAAAATAAAAAATTTGAAAAGCCAATTTCCCAGAATCCCTCTATCCTTCCTTTTCCTTTTATATTTAGTTTTCTTTTGTTTTTAATTCTTCTTCCTCTATAAAATACTTTTAAAAAGTTTTTAATAAAATCATTAAATTGGTTTATGCTTCCTCCCAAAAGTGATACTTCTTTCTTAATACTTTTTATCATTTTTTCCAAAATTATGAAAACATAATATTCTTGGTAAATCAAAAAAAGATAAGAATTGCTTGAAAATAAATGGATTATAATTCAAAAATTTCTTAAGATAATGGCATCCACTCCTAAGGTATACCAAGGAATCACAACATGGTGTGAAACTAGTTGCTATCCACCAAGAAAAGGGCTAAGCTATCAGTTATAATTCCTTACATGTAGAGAAATTCCACTAAAAAGAACAATGATTTCTCAATTTATAAAGCCAATATTGATTTAAAATTTTATGAATCATACAAGTTTGAAGATCTGGAAATAACATCACAACTGTTTATGGATTATGAAATGTTAATGCAAATTACTTTCATTAATTTAGATCAATTTAACCAAGTGGATAGAAAAATATTATGTTTTATAAAGTTACGCTTTTTCCCTAAAGTGGCATTAGAACCTTAACAATTATTTTTATAGCTTGAAAATTCAAGTATTTTTTGTATAGATTTGATTCATATTTTTGCTTCATTGTGTAGCACAATATATCTCCGAGTTATTTTGCCTAAAGTTCACTTAGTCGTGTTAGTCCATTAAGTATTAAGACATTTAAGACTTATTTAGAACTAATAGATTGTAAGAAATCTATTGTATAAAACCCTAATTCTTGAATTTAAACCTAATTCTCTATAAAATCACCTATTGTTTCAATTATTTAACCTTATAAAGCTTTAAATATGAAACAGGCTTTAATACCATTTTGGGAAGAAAGTGCATACCAACTTCAATGATTTTATCGAAAAATTTTTTAAAGTAATTTATAGAGGAAGAAGACATAAAAACAAAAGAAAATATAATATAAGAGAGAAAGGAAGGATAAAAGGACTTCGGGAAATTGGCTTTCAAAATGTTCTACTTTCAATAGCTTGCTTAAAATCGTCTTTTGAATCCCTTTTTTATAATGTTTTGTAAAGTTGTAAAGTTGATAGGTGGGGACTAGCCATCACATGCATTTGACAAACCATTAAAAGTTCATTTGGAGTCTTGTGCAACTAACAGTCATAAGTATTAAAAGTTGTTTTGTCATTTTGCAAAAATAACAGTCACAAGCCTTTTTGCTTAGAACCACCAAAAGTTACTTTTGTAAAGTTAGTAATCTTGGACACTTTTCCTAGAAACACTACAAGATGTTTTGGTCTTTTATGGAGGTTATCCTTCCATCTAATCTTTAATGTCAACTAATCCTTCATCACCTACTAGGTTTTCTATATCATTGATATCAATTGGCTCATCAAGATCATTTAAAAAATCTAATATATCATCATCATTAAGGAATGGGTCTTGATTCTTGTAATATTGTATTAATTTAATATATCAAGTATTCATATTAAAATTAACTTAATATAAAGAATTTCTTTCTATGAAGATTTTTTGGATGAAGTCTTTTATTACTAGAGTGAATATTTCTTGGAGGTTTTCAATGAACCAATTTCTTGCAAATACTTTGGATCTCCAATGTTTAGATTGCTAGATTAATGGAACTAAGCAATCCTAAATACCTTGTCTAAGGAGATTGGATTTGCAATAGCTTTGACCTTACATAATAATAACTTGTTTTACTTGTTCAATTCCATTAATGAATTATAAAGGTGAAAATTCTATATTCAAATAAACATAAAGTTCTCTATTAGCCATCAATTGTAGCCTAAGCACTGTTGTTTTTCTACCTACTTGGTCAAATTGATCTAGATCAATGAAAGTAATTTGCATTAACATTCCATGATTCTTAAGCAATTAAGGAGTCTTTTCTAGGTCTTTAAACTTGTATGATTTGTAAAATTTT
Source organism: Bruguiera parviflora (assembly GCA_019804595.1). NCBI lineage: Eukaryota > Viridiplantae > Streptophyta > Magnoliopsida > Malpighiales > Rhizophoraceae > Bruguiera > Bruguiera parviflora. The sequence continues at coordinate 3,012,876 of CM034058.1, read as the reverse complement.
AGATCAATATTGGCATTGTAAACTGAGAAATTTGATCTATAGGAAGTTGTTATTCTTTTTAGTGAAATTTCTACACATTTAATGAATTGTAACTGGTAGCTAAGCCCTTCTCTAAGTGGATAATACCTAGTTTCACAATATGTTATAATTCCTTGGTATGCCTCAGGAGTGGATGACCACTGTCTTGAGAAATTGTTGAATTGTAATCCATTTTTTTCAAGCAATTCATATATTTTTTGATTTATTAAGAATATCATGTTATCATAGTTTTGGAAAAATAAAATGATAAAAAGTATTATAAAAGAAAAATAATCAATTGTAGTTGATTTCATTTATCTTAGTAGGAGAAAAATATAAGGTTATACTTACAAATGCACTCATAAGTTTGAAATATTCTAAAACCAACACACCTTTTACTTTTTTGTGCTCTTATGTTTCACTTAAGTTCATAGGGATTTTTATTGTCTCCTCAAGCATTTCTAACTATTTAATGTAGTCTTGTAGTTTTGAAATTGAACTATGAAAATCTTGAATTTTTGTACATGTATATATACTATCATTTTCTTATTTTGGATTAAAATTAAAAAATGGTATAGATGGGGTTTTGAAAATTTCACCAATAGTCATAGGGTTTTTTATGAGATTTTGTTTCCCTAACTATTGGATTTGTCTAATAGGCATTCTATTAGTATTTGACAAATTGGAGTGTCTATAAAAAATTTAGTGTTTATGTATTTTCTATATGCACCCAAGGCTTCTTGTAAATTAAAATAACCCTTATATGCAAATTGATTTGCTTATGGGCTTCAGACCATTCAAAAAATATTCCTATTAATGTAACCTTGAAAATGCAATAATAATTGTAATTAGTATTTTAAGATTTTGTAAGGAAATATTTTGTCAATGCTTTCATGACATGGAGAAAATCATAAATTTTTTTTCTACCATTCCATAGATTGCCTAATATGCACTGCTGATCAAATTCTAATTTTCTATTTTGTACACATCTAAATGCTAAATTTGATTTTGGATAGAAGACTTTAAGATGAAATCCTTTAATGCCTATACTATTTTCTATTTTCTTGCAAAATGAGTTAGAAATTGTTAACTCATGCTGGAAAATATTTAAAGGTTCAAATAATATAATTTTTTGAAAGAATTTTTTCATAATCTAAATAAAAATTATTTAAAATTTTTTTTTTTTGAATGATTAAAGGATTTTGTAAATGATTTTAAATTTTTTGTAAAGAAAGATCTTTTTGTAATCAACACTTTTTTGCTTATCAGTATTAATATTTCATTTATAGATGAAAAAGATATTAAACTTATACTGGTTTAATATGTTTAGTATGTTTTCTTTATATAGATTAAAGAGTATAAGTCCAAATATAAGTTTTAGCCAGAAAATATGGTTGATCTAAGGTTTAGATAGTTATGGTTCTAATTCAAAAGGTTATGGTTACAGTTTTGAAGTTTCTTGTTTTAGTTTGTTTCTTAAGATATTAACTGCCTTTTTTGTAGATGAGGATGGTTGTAAAGAAGATAAGCAGGTTTTAATCTCTTGAATGAATAAGTTTTCTATTTGCTAGGGTTTTTTTTAACTTTAAAGTTTGAAAATGTTTGAAAGCATGATATTTTATTTTACTTTTCCTTAAGTCTACAAGGACTTTTGGATAGTATTTTGTTGAAGTTGGTTTTTTATGCAGTTTAGTTGAGTTACTATAATGTGGAGATGGGTATTTGAAAAATTATTTTACTGAATCTTTAATTTAGAGAGCTTTTCAGAAGAGTTGGTTTCATTGGAGATTTTGTAAGGGGTTAGATCAATGAGATTTTGTTAAAGGGTTAGTTTGATCTATCGTAGATAGAGGGTGTTTAATTTCTATGACATAGTCATCTAAGGTAACCTATTCTTTAGTTTTGTTCTTAGAGGTAACAAAATTTGTAACTTTTTTGAAAAGATATTTTATACCATTTTGAGATGCATACATTTCAAACCAATAAAAAAAAATGATGTATAAGTTTTATGGTTTGAAAGAAACATGTAGAAATCATTTTGAATTTCATGCCTTTTTTGGAGAAAAATTTTGAAAAACCAAAGTCTTTTTTTCTATATTATACTAAGTATAAAAATCATTATATAAAATTTTTTTATCAGGTTTAAAATCTTTTTCTAAAATATGCAATTTATTTGTAATATTTTTTGTGATTGCAAAAAGAGTTGGAAAAGGTGGAGGTAACTAATTAAGAGGGTTTACGTAAATAGGGTAAGGTATAATTGTATGATAATGAGGTATGTTTGAAAAGAGATATGAGGTATGTTTGAGGTAACAAATCTTAGAGGTAGATTTATTACAAAGAAAATATTGAATACTTGTCCTAAGTTTATGGTAGAAGGTACAAAAGCTTCATTAGGAAATTTGGAACTTTTAGATCTTCTATTAAAGGTAAGGATGACTTTTCCATCTTAGATTGGTCTATTTTAAAGATTTTTATATTTGGTTCAAGGTGTTTTAGTGGTTGGCATTTTACTACACCTTCTAAAATTTAGTTTTTGATAAGGGTTATATCTTTCCTTTGGATGGCTATGGGGATAGTAGTATTTGATCAAGTGAGGTTTCTTTGCAAAAGATGAGTTTCTCCCTTTTGAGATTGGAATTTGTGTTTTGATGTAAATGCAAAAATTATAATTTTGTAATGAATTTTGAAAATCAATACAATTAGAATTGATTCTTCTAACATATTGTAATTATATGTCTCAATGTGTAAAACCATGTTTTTTAAAATATTTTTATCACTTAAAGAAACAATAAGATTTAGATAATAATTGAAAAAAAATGAGTTTGCTATATAAGGCATACTTAATGAAACTAAGAAGAGAATTTTGAAAATTTGTAAATTTGGTGTCTCTAAGTACTATTAAAATAAAAGTGTTTAGACTTTATTTTGTAAAGAGTTTGATGTCTACTTAAACCAAGTTAATATAAATGTACTTGTCATACTTTTCTTTGTCATTTTGAAGAGATTTTGAGAAAACAAATGAATGGTTTCAAAAGATTTTATAAGTTAAATATCTTTTTCTTTAATTTTGATAGTAAATTATTTTTGAAAAAAATTGTATTTTGAAAGTTTATAAATCTAATCTTTTTAGACTTTTGGAATTTCCCAATCATCAATTCTTTTATTTAAGTTTTCTATGGTGATTTCTTTTGTGTTGACTATTTTACAATTTTTAAAACTTTCTGAGGTAAAAGAATTGAAACAAAAGGTAGTTCTACAAAGAAGCGGGTTCATATTTAAGAATTAAGGCTTTATACAATAGATTTCTTATAATTAATAAGTTTTAAACAATATTGATCTAAAATTCTACAAACCATACAAGTTTGAGAGGGAGCAAAAGCATGGAGATTTTTGCTAGGTCATCTTTTACAGCAAGAAGTGGTACAAACCATATGTTATGCTATCATGGAGTTACAACTTAGATTTATACCTTATAAAGTCAAAATAATCTTAGGAGAAGGTTTTTGGCATGCTGCTTGTGGAAGGATGATGATTATTGATTTTTTATATGGGATAACCTAGAAATAAGAAAGTGTTACAAAGAGATTATTAAGTCTTTTTAAAATAAGAACAAAGACTCAAAAGCGAAAGTTAATAGTATTATTAAGATAGACAATTAGGTTATGCAATTTGAAGTTGAAAATTATGTTGAAGAATGAGGAAAACCAATTGTTAGGTAAGGACATGGCCAAATTAAGGTCTAAATATGTTAAGCTACAAATAAAAAACTAGAAATTAGTTCAAAAGATTGCAAATCTAAAGGAATATAAAAAGTATAAAGTGTGTGTTATATTATAAAGTTTCATTGTTGTCGTTGTTACCTTTTATTTGTTGAAGGTCAATGGCAATGGAAAATTTATGTATTTGCTAGTGTGTTTTGAGTGAGGAAATAAAAGAGCTTTAGTTGTAATGACAATGTTATTGTAAGTTAATTGTATATTATGGGGAAGTAACAATAAACTATGTATAATTATAGTTTATGGGATAAAATATTCCAAACAACATCAATAATCTCTTATGTAATTTGTATACAATTTGTTGTGATCTCTTATTGAACTAACACTGTAAGTAACTATGACATGATTTTACTTATATAACACATAAAAAAGAAGAATAAGTGGTCCTTAAAAAAGAAATATGTTATCTTTGATGTACATATATTGCATAATTAACAAACTTGGATGAAACAAAAAAAATGGAAAATTATATATGCTATCTTATTAGATAGCAAAAAGTTCACTAAATAAGCTGTCTAAAAGGTCAAAAAACAAAGTGTTAAAATAGAAACAATAATCTTCTTTATTTTTTAAGACTATTATTAATAGTGTCTCAATGACATAACTTTAAAGATTTGTATGAACTTTATTCAGTATTCTTTGGTTGCACACTTGTTATATCTCTAATAATTACATTTGAATTTGTAACTACTTTTAAAGCTTTAGTTTAGACTTGGTTAGGTATGAAAACCAAACTTGTAAGTTAAATGGATGGTATCTAAATCATATAACACAAAAAGTTAGTTAATAGATAATAAAGGATTATAATCTTAAGCTTCATACTGGAATATGGCTTTTCCCAAATATACAAGTTTTATATATTTATTGCATGATGAACTCTAAAACCTTGTTCTACTTGTCTTTTTTCTTTTTCAACTTGCTTGTTATATGCCATAAACAATAGATCTACCTGTATATAAGTCTTAGTTCTCCTTATTCTCCTTTTAGTTCTTATAAGAGGTTATTATAACTAGGTTGGTGGAATTGAGTAGCTTGTTTGGGAATTGGTCTCTTTCCTTAATTTTCCTCGTTTCTTGGCCTATAATAACACAATAAAAAAACAATAATTGTTTTCCATACACCACTTTATTTAAAAAAAAAAAGAAAAGCCAAAAGAATTCATAATTTTCCACTTATTGACTACACTTAATTTGAATGTCTACCATCTCTCCCATTTATTGGTGCTTGTACTATATTCCTTATTGGTACTTGTACCATATTCCTCACTTGTTCGTACTTATTGACTTACAATAGTAGCCTTATTTTGTCTTCCATACTTTTTTGGCTATATCCATTAATAAGAGTACGAGAGAGCATTATGAAATATCATAAAAAAAAAAAAGCAATTAAACATACTAAATCTAAACTATGTAATTATAAGTTTGATTACTTATAGATTTAAAAGATGATGTAACTAGTATGTAAAGATTAGTCCTTAGACATCTACTTCTGTTGTGACCAAAGTCCATGCATAGCTTGTATTGCATTTTCATTATTAGGCATAATTTTAAAAGATGAAGGTAAAATGGCATAATTCTTAATTATTAGCCACATTTTATACCCATTTAGTGGCTTCATTACATAGATATGCATTTAAGTATGTTTCCTTTTTTTAATGATGATCACTAAAATTCTCGAGGTTTAACCTTTAATGATTTATACATACCACACAATGCTTACAAGGAACTCTAGTCAAATCGCACTCTCTATAAAATCACACTCTCTATAATTGTAACTTGAAATGTTTGAGTCAATAATGAACCTGTCATCATAATAACTGACCTTATACTTCATGGTTCCATTTGATTTGATAGTACGCATCCTTAAATCAAGTTTGATCTTTTCAAACTTTTTTCTTATACAAAGACAGAGAACATTAAAAGATTGCTCCATCAACTTTTTCATACCTCTAATGCTTTCCACTAATGCCACCCTTATATCCTTAAGAATGTTGATTATGCTTTTTATTCTTGCCTTTATTATGTATCTATTAAAGCACTCCAAAATGTTATTATCAACTATATTACACTTAAACCATATGTTGATAAAGGCTTTTACAAACTTGTTGACCTCTCTATTGATAAATTTTGCATGTGCTTCTAGAGATAATTCCTTCAGTTCTTCTAATGCTTATTTGAAGTCATACGTTGTTATGCTCTTAACTGTTCTCTAAAAGCACTTCTTTAAAGAATGACCTTTAAACTTCTTATGTCAATTTGCATATATATTTTTGGCACAATTCATATGCTTAACTAATGACATCAATTTGCTTATTTGTTCACATAGTCCTTATAATAAAAATAAGTAATAAGGAAGATTGGGAAAAAAAAAAACATATCTTTTAATAGGATAATAATATAAACAATAATGCATAAGTCTATAGTACTTTTACTAATCACTTATAATTATCCATCCAATACCATCCATGACATTTAGTTCTTCTATCAAAAGTTTTAAAAACTAACGCTAATTGTTAATATTTTCCTTAGTTATGACAACCCAAGCAATGGGATACATTTAGTTGTTCTTATCATTTCCCACAACACACAATGAAGTTCCACTTAAAAACATTTTTAAGAAACATCCATCCAATCCAATAATAAGTTTATAACCATTTAAAAAGCTAGTCTTTAATACCTTAAACCCAATGAAGAACTTATAGAAGATAGGTTTTGTATATGTGATTATAGGGTTAATCTCAAGCTTAAAACAACTATTTGGATTAGTGTTGTGCAGCTCAATTTTGTATGACCTATGTCTATTGGTATATTCTTTTATAAATTCTTGCAACATGTTGAGGGCCATGTGTCTTGCTATATAGCATTGCATTTAAATAATAGTGATTGCAAATGTTTCATTAATGTTAGCATACATCTCATTCATAGACTAATTTAGATTTCATTAAAACTTGTGTATATACTTTTTTACCAGCTACTTAATAAAAAGTTGTTTGTTTCTTAATACCTTGTAGTATATGCGTGTATTAAAAAATGGCTTCACCATAAATGTCTTCTCATTCCTCCCTTGTATAAATTCTCCAAGCACAACTAATAGTATATCTAATCCTTATTTTATCATCACTAGTTTATAGTCATGTAATTGCATAACCATTAAGGACTGCATATCTTTAAAGGCATTCCTTAAATTGTTTAGGACCTTTAAATCTCATCTTGGTACTAAACTCTAAAGTTTTGTGATCATAAGTTGAAGATGCACTTTATGCCTCTTTCTCCATTTCATTCTCCAACTATTAACAACTAGATCGTCTTCCTCACTTATCATTAGGGTCTTTACATCAATATTGTATTTATAAAATTAATTATTTTTACTAATTTTATTATAATATTCAACATTTATTTAAATATATAGTTATTTTTTGTTATAATATAATAATTAGAATTTATCTTAACAACCAATATAATTAATCTTAAAATTCTTCAAAATTTAGTTTTTTTTATTTTTTTATTTTCTTAAAAATATATATATATTATTTCTAATTTCTTATATTTTTTTTCTTAAAAAAAACTACTTATCAATTTCACCTATTATTTTCTTTTAAAAAATAAATACTTATAATTATTTTTTTTATTTTTTAAATAAAACATAATTAAAAGTATACTCAATAACTAATATTATAAATTCATACATCACGTGAGTCCAACACCAATAGAACTAATAGATAATATAAAGAAGAAGATGAAAAAACAAAAAAATCAATTAGCCAAATTTACGCATAATGAAGCTATCATAGCAATTTTAAATTAAAAAAATAAAAAACAAAGAACTTCAACATTTTGTTAAATTAATTTGAAATGGTCTAAATTAGTAATGATTAGCGATTCATCATATTTAAGACGGTAAACTTTATGTACGTATCTTTATTCCTAATTTTCCCCAAACCTCTCTCTCTCTCTCTCTCTCTATCGTTTCCTTTTCTTTTTTCGGCTCGCAATTACTTTTGCAAACTTCAAAAGTTACACAATACGCCGAGGTGGATATTCGAGTTATCTGGGCTTGATGTTGGAGAAGCTTGAGTCTTGCAAAAGAGAATATGGCTAGTGTGAATACTCTAACGATTAAATTGATTAAAAACACAAGAGATGAAAGACATGAAAATGGTGTTTTAGTCATTACTCTGTTATTGGTACTAGTTAATCTTATTTATATGTTCGTAAAATACCGTAATAAATAAATTTTAAATAGCAATTAGGTCTCCTTATCACTAATAATTTCTATTTTCCATTAAATTTTTGGATATCCATTTTTTATTTTTTTATGAAAAAACTGTGGTAGAACTTACAACCTCATGCCTCTCCCGAAGAATTTTACTTCTGTGAACAACCAAGTCAAGCATGAATTGATGTGCTGCCAACTTCACAGCCAAAATGTTTTTTTTTTTTTTTCTTTTGTTGTGCTCTTTTGATTACAACTCCTAGTCCTAGGCATAGGCAAGTTTGACGTGCATCTTGCTGAAAAATTATGGCAGGATGTATCGATATTTCAATCTTAATTAAAACAATTTGAGTTTCGACGGAATTTAGACGTAGCTCTTCCAATTTTTGTTTTCATGTCTCCTTTCCTCTTTTTTCTTTTATTTTTTATTTTTTATGAATGTGTTGTGAACAAATATACAATGTACAAATAAATAAAATAAAATTTAGAAACAAATACCTTACAATATACAAAGAATCATCAAAGGATAGTGAGTACACATTATACGATACATATTTGAGAGTTCTACATTACCCGTTTGCATTATGTTATAAAGATATTCCTTCGAGAAAAAGATTTAAAAACACGTTACTCCAACAAGATCTACACTACTACATCACTACATCTGGATCTTGTACGAGAGGCTCCGTTTGTGTAACGAGATTATAGTTTTTGGGGTTGACCTTGTCCGAAACCATAAATCTGACTTACCATATTCTGGCATGTTTACGGAAAAGCTAACGCTAATGTAACGAGCTAGGTTTTAGACAATGAAAAAACATAGAAGTTGTTCAGAAGTTTGTTTCGTATGACTGAGCACATTACAGGATGGGATGGCTTAAGACAGTAAGGCCCACAGTTCGTCCCAAAACCAGTTTCCTAGAGAATAATGTCACGAGGCTGAAGAAATATTAATTTTCCCTTGGCAACATCTTCCCCCCCCCCCCCCAAAAAAAAAAAAAAAAAACCAAAAATTTAGTAATGGTCCCAGTGTACATTCCACTACACAAATATCAGCAGGACTCTCCAGGTATTTTCAAGCATAGAAACATCACAATATCAGAGGATTCTGTCTTGAAGATCAGTTATAAAGGTGGATGCGAATGAGCCGAGCTTCTTCCCAGTCTCTCCTGCAATATTCTTAAGGGAGGAGAGGTCTTGTTGTGCCTGAATAGCGGAGAGAACGAGACAACTTGATCGATACACCAGAACGAAGTGTGTTTTTCAATTTCATCAACAAAAAAATCGAGCAATTCGTGAGCAGTTCAGAAAACTGCAACATACCTGGAAGGAGATTCGGTTGATGAGGTCGCTTGCTGCAATATCAACAGATGAGTCGCTATTGCTGTGGCCAAAAAGATCGGCGCTGGAGATAGCGGTCGAACCCTGGAAAACGACATTAAAATTATCAGTCCAGTCCAATAGCAAATCTCAGAAATACGGTTACCATATTGGTCATCATTTGGATTGAACTAACAAATTCCTATGAAAACTTAAGTTTCACAATGTTGAGTAATTTATTTCGAGCCAAGGAATACAAACGGCTTGACAGGTATCATAGGTTTCATTGGGTCGCCAGATTGTGACTTGTGAGGGATAATACCATTGGGAAGACATTGGGGCTCACGATTTTCTGACTTTTTGTTTGCTTTCATTGTTTGCAAATACCTTTCCTCTTCCTCTTTTATCATTGGGAAAATAGCATAAGATGAACCTGAAAGTCACCGTTACTGGAAACAGGATTTAATTGACTAATCTTCTCGCAAATAGTGAGTGACACAAGGGTGGAACAAAAAGACAAGCAGCATTAATGGAAGAGATAAAAAAAAAAATTTAACACTTGAAATTCTGAACACCAGTTGCTAGAGTTGGTTACCACTAAATAATCAAGTGAACAGCAAAGAGGGCATACCGAAAACTTCTGCAAAGTAACTTGAGAATCAACATCAGTAGCTTTGCTCTGATTCCCAAAAAACTGGGCTGATGAAATTGATTTTGCATTTGAAAACTTTTTCCTTGCTTCATCGGTTTCCTGGACCTGTAACAACACACATCAGAACAAGAAATTACGGATAAAACACATAATCCATACAACAAAATAAAGCACATGATGATTCAACACTTTCCAAGGAACTCCAAAAAAGTTTAGGTCAATTTTTCTGATTAGGGCTTGTGGAATCAAAGAAAGTGAAATTAGTGTCATAATGACTGGGAAAATTAGACCAAAATGAACCAACAAAAGTCTTAATGGCTATAATATTAAATTCCTTCTAATAAATTTTGAAGGCACAAAATTCCAGGGATAATTAATTCAGAAGCATTTCTGACCAGATATCCCCACTGTTTTCTGCATATAATGCTGATCCATAAGAAGAAAAACCACATATGATCATAGACAAAAAATGTGAAGTAGCCACAAGTTTAACTTCAAGCACTGTAAGACTTCAAGGCTGATGCTGAGCTTTTTCTTAATTTTCTTGATGTACAATGCCAAGGATGTACATTATATGCGCTACTTGTGATAATCCCTAGTCCAATAAATAAAAAAAAAAAGAAGATGAAAAAACCATTTTCTTCCCATTCCAACCACTGAATTCATGGCATTATCTAATCAATGCAACCATCAGGTTGCATTTTCCAAGACATAGAGAGAGAGAGAGAGAGAGAGGAAGAGTGACAGAGAGATAGAGAGAGATCTAAGCCAACAACTTAAGGTCTGTTTCCTAAAAGCATGTGAAGACCAAAAAGAAAACATAAAAGAGAAACTAATCTATAAAGCACGGACATGAAAACAACATGACACAGACATTACAACACATTAACTTTGAAAGCATATGGACATAGACATGGGGCATATACATATATGTGTATTTCTTGTATATATTATTGTGCAGTAATTTTAGTAAAATTATTAATACAAGTCCAAGCAAATGGGTTAGTGTGCTGTTCACAAATGTAAATACACAATAAAGGCCTTCACTTACCAGCATAACATGAACTTTTGTTTAAATTTTAACTTCTGCTGTTAAAATTACAAACATTTCCTCGACGTGTTCAATCTTTTTCTTTCAATTTTTTGATGGATGGGTTGTACTGTATCGGAAATGTGTTGGCCCAATGTCGGGTGTGTGTCCATGTTCACCACATATCTAACACAATGCACTGCATTTATTAGCCGTGTCAGTGCATCCTTGAAAATAATGCACTCAAGTTGAAAAGCACAAGTTTTTCAACTGATCAGTCAAGATCTGCCAGCTATCTTATTGAACAAATGTTGATTTTCTGTCTTTTCTACCTATATTGTCATACTCACCAAATTGTTACAGCTACCATAAAAATGACGAAGCTATATATATTCCTTCTTGGGTTCGGAATCAATGAAAAACTATATGCATTCAATAATAATTACTTCTTCAGCTAGAGATAACAGTACTGAATGAGTGAAAAAACGGATTCTCAAGCACAGCATGCAAATATGCTCATATTTCAAGTCTACCGGAGGCTAGGACTTCCATGTCTCCCTTCATTTTCCATTAAACTTCAGATGTTTTTGCAACCAAATAATTGCTAATGTCAATAGTAATTCTTCCCAGATTACCTTTTTCCCAAGGTTTTTTGGGAAATCTTGATCTCTTATTGTAATTTGTAACACATGTTAATTCAGATGTTTTTGCAACCAAATTCTTGCCAATGTCAATAGTAATTATTGTCATGATTACCTTTTTCCCTAAGTGTTTTTATTATTTTTGGAAATCATGACCAGTTATTGTAATATATTATTAATAATATATGCCAAATTCATGCAAAAAAAAAGGGTAAAAAATGGAGACAAGGTTTAGCATTTATCTAACATATGGTAAATGAATAAATTAGTGCTTCTGGTATGTTATTCAAGTAACTGACATCCTCAATTATTTATTTATTCCCTAGAATTCTTTCTCTAGGCAAAGAGCCCAAAAGGTTGTTACTGGACCAATATTCTTCAAAGCATACAGCTCGACCCAAGTGAACAAAAAAACTAAAACAGAGGCCCAAAAGCAAGACATCAAATGGACTTCATTCCAACTTAAATTAAACCCTCAACTGAATGTTCAATCTAATGAAAGTAAGATGCAGCTTAAATTGAGTTTCCCAGTTTAATGTTCTTGATGCTGGATTCATCTCAATATTCTTTGCTTTCAACTTCTTATGTGATGCATCCTATACAAACAGACTAACAACTAATGATGAAAGGACTTTAATGCCTTTTTCTCCCCGAGATGAGCTTGCCAAAACTCTTGTTAGGAAGAAAAACACAACAATAAATTAATCAGAAAAAATTTGAGAAAACCCTGCCATCTAAGTAGGTCCTCATATAACCATGAAAGTCTAGCTGTGATATCCATCTAATGGCAAAAATATGGTTCAAATTCCTTTCAAATATTGCTGTTTGGATTTCAAAGTGATAGTCAATAAGGTAATTGTTATGTCAAAGTCACAATCCATTTGTCGGCCACAGAATTTTGCATGGTACTCTACAATTGTCAATTAGGAGGTAGGGTAATGAAGGCCGTGTAGTTTACCTGAACTTTTGAGGAATTTGAGCCTCCTTTCTTCGGAAAACCATCCATTCCAAAATCTGCAAAGAAGCTTGAAGACTTTGGAGGAGAAACATGGCTAATCACTTGTGGGACTCCAGAAATCAGATCAGTAGATTGGACATTATCTACATATTCGAAGCGAGATGTGAAAGACATTCCAGATTTTGGGGTATCATTAGTAGAGGAAGGAACAGGAAGAGTTGGTTCCTCAGGCTTTTGATCATAAAGGGTCTCACTGGGCTGCAATTAACAAGCTGGCCATATTCAAACGAAAGAATACAGAGAACAAGAACATGACAGATATCATTTCCAAGACAGTTTTGCCAGTGGCTATTGGTCAATTAAGGTAAATGTAAGAATCTACCTTTGTAGCAAGCTTTCTAGCCCCAAGCCCTCCTGTCTTCCCAGTTTTCTTGGCTCCAAGAGGCTTCTTGATTGAAGCGGTGATAATTGGATGGGAAGCTTTTGGGGAAGGAGCATGATCTGCTGTTTCTTGCCTTCCTAATGAGCTTTCTTTGGAAATATCATTGACCTTGACATCTGGAAGTCCATTTGTTCCTTGGGATGTATTAGAGGCAACTGGTGATGATGGCAAACCTGCATCTTCTGCCATACATTTGGCAACTTCTTTGGAGAGCAATTGCCTATACAAATCTGCAGCTCTAGATGTATACTTGGCCTCAATTTTCCCCCCATCAGTCCAACCATGTTGCTTAAAGAAAACCTGTGCACGATTGTTTCCACCAAAGCACATAGTTTTCAGTTGCTCGGGAGTCCATGAGTCCAAGTTTGTAGACCTAGACACAAATAAAATTAAATTTTTTTAACTATAACTTATTCCCTAAAAAAGAAATGCAGAAGGAAAGATGACAAACAAAAGAGATACTGCAGGCATCATTGACAATACTGTAATAATGGGCTCAAATGCTAACTAATTCCATACATACAACAAACTAGACCATTGGCAATAGTTTCACACATGGTTTCCAAGCTTCCACAAGAAAGGATCAGGGATTCTTGTAGGTTGATTTATGAACTGTTTAGGGCATTGGTCTTGAAAATAGGCCCATTTCCCATTTTGTGGTGTAAATGGCATACTCCACAAGGATATTGAAGCAAAAAATTTTGCAGCCAATAATGGCATGTGCATTTCTATATTACATGTTCTATTAATCAACTGACAAGATACAACCTACTTTTACCAACTTTTAGTTACAGAGAAATATGTATGATGGCTGGTCAGTTTGAACCAATTTTAACATAAAAAACTTCTCTGTAGAAAAAATAAAAAGGGTAGAGCTTTAACAAAATCAAATTCACCATGCAACTTTGAGAGCATATCCATTAGATAAAACCTGTATAATTGCAAATGAATATGAAGCTCTTTCAAAGTATGAATTCTTTTTTTTTACGTTGGGTGTTCGATTTCAAAAACAAAATCAAATCTTTTGGTGTCAATGTGTGTATCCATATAGGTAGCTGTAAAATTTTTTCTTCTGAAACAATACCAAATACCAAAAAGCCCTGTATGTGTATATGTGATTGTGCATGTGCTGAATGATTAACATTCGCAGCACATTAATTCACATATATAACAATTTGATGGCCTTGAGTTATGTCATCAAGTGGTATACATATGCACATATATGGTTACTTTGAACCACATTGTAACTGAGGATAAATTTTTGTGCTCTTCACAGAGAAAAATCTTTCACCACAAAAGGCAAATTAATCTATATCAACTTATTTTCCAGATAAGGCAAAACTTCCCAATTGCCACCATAACTACACCTACCAATAAGCAATCTTCATTATGCAAATATCCAATAAGCCTACACTTATACTTTGCCTATCCTGGGCCCCAACCCACAAACGGCCTCATAGTTGGCCAAATTAGTTTTCCATTATGCTTCATGCAGTCACAAAACTTCTGTTTCTGGCATTGTCTGTTTTAGAGCAAAGAGATCTGTTAGCCAAACATTATGTTACAGACAGCTTCACCATTGAAATGTGTCTTTGGACTGTTTGATTTGCCTGCCGAAACTACATTCCATTCTATCGCAAATAACAAAGCCCGCAACCCAAAACAGAAAATCCAATTTCTCACTACCTAGCACCAATTATAACTTTTTGGCATGTTTGCAGGACCTTCTGTATATAGCTTGAGTTGCTCTAAAGGTAATCAACCGCATTTGTGACACTGTTCATCTACATCAATTCAAACCATCCAAACAAGCATCCACAACTTGAATCAGCGAAAAAAACAACAAAGCAGACTACAAGCAACTATCAAGGCTTAAAAAAAACAAAAAAAATAAAAAGTTTATCAACATTGCAAAGCTTGCACATCAAGGCTACTAGGAATGATAGAAATCAATCCACTTGTTTTGTTCAAATGGATAAACTTTTTCTGTTTCTTTTCTAATAAACAATGCCCAAGGCATATCCAATAGCTTTTCCACCGAAAACAAGCTCATAGCCTTGCAGTCACATCAAGAAGCACTCTCCCCCCCCCCACGTCACCTAGCTTCAACTTCTAGGCAATTTAAGTGCTGGCTTTTTATGACACTAAAAGCACATCTTTATTTCAGTTTATTTCCTCCCAAATGGCAAACTAAGCATACCAATAAGCAAAAGGAATATAATGCAATTGTCCAATATAGCCTATAGCTAGAGTTCATCAAGATACTCCTCAACCATCAAAATTTTGCAAATGAGAAAAGAAAATAAAACAGCAATAACATAAGGAAAAGGACAAATGCAAATAAAGAAAGAATAAGAAGGAATTGCATTGCATTACTCATGGGCAGACAACAAAAACCAAGGGGAAATGCAAAGAGAAAGAGATGTGCAGATAAGGAAGAGAAGGCTAAGAATGAGCGCTCCTATCTTCTCCATTTTAAAATAGGTTTATGCCCCAATTCTCTTTCTATTTCAAAAAGGTAACTGGAATTTCACTTCAAAGTTAAACATGCTCAAACATAGCTCAGCAGCCCAGTTGCCCAAACACAACCAACGTTCTTAAAATTACTGCAAATTAGGCACAAAATAAACTAAAAATTTACAACACATAGGCATCACTTGGAGTGTTGCTTTCCTTTTTTAAAGCAAAAGAACTTAAAAAATAAATAAATACATAGATAAAAGAAAGGATAAGAGGAAAAATGGGGATGTTGTGTTATTTATCTAAACAGCTGGTTTTTCTGTTCTGGAGTTTGAGAACTTGGGCTTCATGAATATCCATCCATTTGATTTGGGCAGTGTAAACAAGATTTCTAATTTCTTTACATCAAATTTTCCATTTTCAAAATGTAAACTTAATCTTATTCTTCCCTTTCAATTTTAAGTTGAACCATCTCAAGAGTTGAAAAACGAAATCTTTAAGAGAGATTCATGATCTTTCCTTGATTTTTTTAGCGAGAAATTATATTTCCATTTGTTACCCCATCAATAAAAGACACAATATGTTATTACTAGTTTTGCACATTTCAGGTGTGTAAACTTGTTCACTATTAATTTCTCATTTCATTCTACGGCCATCTTTATCCTATAACGGAACAAAACATCACACTCAAAATAACCATTGCATGTTGTTCGCAAAAAAAAAAAGAAAGAAAAAAAAAGAACCATCGGAAAATCGCAACAAAAAATTCGAATTAATTAATAAAAATTAAATGCCACCGAAAAAAAAAAAAAGCAAAACAAACAAAACCATCTCGGATTACCTCACGAA
Source organism: Bruguiera parviflora (assembly GCA_019804595.1). Classification (NCBI taxonomy): domain Eukaryota; kingdom Viridiplantae; phylum Streptophyta; class Magnoliopsida; order Malpighiales; family Rhizophoraceae; genus Bruguiera; species Bruguiera parviflora. The sequence goes on along the minus strand of CM034058.1, from coordinate 2,996,515 downwards.
GCTGACGTGCACGCCGAGGCTGCGATGAACGGCGGAGCAGTCGATGCAAAGGAAGATCCCATAAGTCACAGAAGCCCAAGTGGGGCTCTTGGCATTGCAATCAAAACACATCTAAAAGCCAAAAGAAACCAAAAACCCCCAGAATTCAAACCATCAAGATCCCATAACGAAACCTATGGATCCCAATCAGATCTACGATAAAACAGAGAAATTGGACCGCCCCCCCCACCCGGAGAAAAAAACAACTAATAGTAAAATAAATAAGAAACAAAGAAAAGACAGAAAACACAAACCTTGTTCTCGGACTTGGCTTTGAGTTTCTTGAACACGGCGTTCTTGTCGGTCAAGCTCTCGGAGGCCATGTTAAAATTCCACTTCAACAACTCCGACACACGCCGAGAGAGAGAGAGAGAGAGGGATGGAGACAGAGACAGAGATTTCGGTTTTCTTTCTTTCTTTCTGTTTTTGTTTTTTGTTGTGTCCGCCTTTGCTGTTGTGGTCAGACACGGGCCCGAATGGTTCTAAAATTCGAGTTGTTTGCCTAATGCATGTTTCCGATAATGCCCTTGCGCGGTGCCTCTTGGGGCCCCGCGATTTGTTGGTCTCTGGGTTGCTTTTCCCAGAAAATGACGTGAATACCCCTGTAATTAATGGGCGAGTAAAGAGGTGGTGTGATGTGTTACCGACCGCGGATGGGAATGTGCTGCTCTGAGACGTTGAAGCTCAACCAACGAACCAACGTGGACTTCAAAAATTTAGGAGAAAAAAAAAAATCACTTAAAAAGTTTGTATTTTTCTTTTCATTCATAAAAAATGAAGAACTTTCCGTTAATAATGGCAAATATTTCAACAAATTCTTTTATAAGATACACAACTTTGGGAAAGAATAATAATTTTTATAATAGTAATTAATTAGTAAAATTTAAAAAATGAGTTATGTGATTAAAAACTATATATTAAACATAAAATAAAATAAAAATTAATGTATAAATAAAAAATAATTTATAAATTTTATATTATTTTAAATTGAGATGTAATAAATTTATAAGTTCTCTACTTATTTAAACTCTATTCAAATTTTTGTAATTTTAAATTTTCACACTTTTTTTATAAAAAATTTAGAATTAATTAATAATTCAACAAACAAATATAGTTATGGCTTGTGCTTGTTGAACAGAGGAACGTGGTTGTTGCTTGCGCTAATGGTTCAATTTATGCAGGCTTTTTAGAGCCAAAATTAGGTGAAGTAAGGTCGCTTGTAGAATAGTAATAATATATTTAAGAGGAAAATTATTGAAATTTTAAATGTAAATTACGTAATTAAAATATTTTATATTAAAAATAAAATTTTAAAATAACTTCATATATAAAGGAAAAAGAAATATATAAATTTAATATTTTATTTGCACCTTATTTGGATTTTTCTCTTCAGTTTTTTGTTGTTCTTTGCTTTAGTGCATCGATTAGCTATTTAATTGACACTTCTAGTCGTATGTGTGATAGTCCAGTTTGCGTTGCCTTGAAGATAACTTTTTATATTGTTGAATTCCTGGCTCCATTTCCATGGTGGCGTTCCTTCATTATTCAACCAAGATGGTACAATAAAAGAGTCCGAACCTTCTCTGCACTAGATGTGCATTTGAGGAGGAGAGTTTCATAATTTTCAGGATCGCAAGGAGCTCAACATAAGTAGAGTCTAACACTCCAAGCAAGCAGGAGAACATGCGTATGAATCATCCATTGTTGTCCTTTAAGATTCCTCCAATGCCTCTCGGTTCAGGCTTAGCCTTGGCTATGAACCATGTACGTTCCACTTTAGAGCAGGGGGCTGAGGGGGTGACCAGGATTGATGAGACAGTTTAGTTTTTGGAACCATCCGCCATCTTACAGTATTCGAAGAGAGGTGCTCTGATTAGTCAAATGCAAGAAGCATTGCATTTGTCTCCCTAAGCCAAAGATTAAGCTTCATTAGCACCAAATCTAGGAGCACTTCCCTATCTGGTTGTTCTCCATTGAATACAAGCAAATTTCTTACTAACCAGATAGTCAAAGCAACAACGCAAAAGATAATTATCCATAAGTGTAATTGTACGTACCTTGGACAAGGCTTGGAAGCTGTGTAGAGATCCACAATTGAACTTGGGATTCGTAATTCTACGCCGCACGATGTTGTAATTGCCCTTCATAATCTCCAAGTATAAGAACGTGAGATTAGAAGATTGTTGTCTCAGTTTCCAAACCACAAAAAATGTCACATGGGGCATTACAAGTATCGAATAAACCTTCGCTGAGCAGGACAGTCCTATTGAGCATAGCCATCCAATTAAAGAGTTCCATTTTTGGGGGAACCAAGTCAGTTCACAGTTTTGGGACATGGGTACCTTTTGTAGGAATAGCTAGCTATCCACTTGTCCAACTCTAGACCAAATGATCTAACACCGAATTCGTCATTAGAGGTGTGTTGTCAGATCATCAAATCAGCTTCAATGCATGTTGGAGCTATTCTATCTAGAGAGCCCATCAACTTTTTATATAGCTCATCTTCCCATACAAACAGATTTCTCTCCAATACAGGTTCCAAGCCCATTGTCCGTACCCATCTCCTTCACAATTATATCTTTATCTGTAGAAAAAGAGAGTCTAGAAAATCTTTTAGCTAAAGAGATGTCACCAATCCATATATGATCTCAAAGGCTAGCGTGTTCCCCAATTTGTGTATATTTTTGCTTATATATTTCTATAAGGTTGTATCATAGATAAATTTATCAGCTTTGCTCGTCCAATTATCAAAGATATATATCATCTACATAGGTAAGTTACACAAATCAAATTCACTTATCATCTCTTTTGGTCCTTCAGGATTGTCTCTCTTCTTCTCCCTACCGCCCTCTTTCCATGGCAACAAACCTAGGGTTGTCGTTGGTTGTTGGCCATCAGCAGCTCAATGCAGTCTTTTTTGTCTCTCTCTATTTCCTTAGCACTTAGATTTTTGAGTAATAAGTAGAGTGGTTAGTCCCTCTTCTTTTTCCTTGGATTCTTGGTCCTCGTTCTACACGTGATTGTTTCTCCTTTCGTTTTAGATTTTCCTTGCATTTGATCGTGGAACTACAAGATGGTATCTTCTTTGATTATTGGGTACTACACACTTTCTAATATCTCTCTCTCTCTCTCTCTCTCTCTCTAATAATTTCGGGACCTCGAAGGTCAAAATCTTTAGACAATCTTTCTTTACCCCTAGTGTGAGGCGAGACATCGCTGCCAAGTTGCGAGCGGTGGGAAGAGCTCTTTGGCTGTGTCTACTACTCGGTGATCAAGCGTCCTACAGTTGGTTGCAAGTTTAGGTTCATTTGTGGCTTTTCCATCATAGAAAATTGGGTTTGTCTCTTGATCGAAATTTCGCAATTGCTCACACGCGGTGATTCAAATTATTTGGCTGTGTTAGAGACCCTTTTCTTCTGTCATTACGAGTTTTTTTTTTTTTTTGTGCCTTGGTATATCTTGATAGCTTCATGGCCATTTTGAACGATTATCACTGAAGTACTTTGCTTATATTACAAGAACTAAGTTACAGGATTTCATTAAAGGGGCAACTAGATCAAAACGATTGCGAACAGTATCTCATCATTATTGGAATGTAAGATCATGAAAAATATCTTGCCATATTTATAATGTATGAGGAAAATTTTAATTACAACGTTATTCATACCAAGTAGAAAGTAGAAAAAATAAATATCACACAATACAAAGTATGGTGGACAAAGTATTAATTAAATATACACATATTTTTTAAGTTTGTTACACGATAAATCTAACTTAAACAGTCACTTAGCCCAAGATTGAGGTAGTAAAATAAATGACATCTACAATAATTTAAGCCACCATAACTCAAAAAATAATGTAATCGATACTCAATGGGAGAGGAATATGACAAGTGGCATGCCTCGTTTTACTATTTTTGTTGGACAGAAGTGGTCTAAGGGCACTCGACAAACCTATTTTGCAAACTTTTCTTCTTGTGAAAGAAGAACAAATGCGGAATTTAAAAAAAAAATAATAATAAAAAAAATATATATATATAACAAAAAATACACTATGATTTATAATTATTAATTAAATTTAATTAAAATAGTGAAAAAATACATGTTCGAATAAAATTTATGACATTTCAAAAAATAACTCTAATAATTAATAAAAAGTAAAAAAAATAAATATATAAAAAATCTGCTTGGTTAAATTTTAGCGACAAAGTTGTCATTAAAAAAAAATAATGTAATAAATAATGCAATCTTAAAATTCAGTTCAAAACTAATTTTATTCTCAACTTAATAATATACTTTCTATAATATTTATAATGATAATTTTATAATGATTTTAAAATTTTTTAACATATACTTAACAAAAGGTGTTAATTATTATAAAATTTAAAAATCAATATATTTTTAATATATTTTAAAATAAAATATATAAATTATTACTAAATTTAAAATAAAATAGACTAAATATAAATTTCGTATCCTTCGAAATAGCTTTACGCCTTTGTTGTTGAAGCAAGGAAAATTGAATATGGCTGCACTGCTGCGGGCAAGTCGTCACAGCCCCTGGGCTGGTCCTAAGAGGCTTCGGGCCTCTATTCCGAGACTCATGTTGGGCCAATAGCGGAACTTCGACTTTCTAGTAAATCGAAAGGGATTTGGAAATCTCTCTCTCTCTCTCTATCTCTCTCCCTATATATATATATATATATTTTTTTTTTTTAATTTATTAAATTTAAGTTATATAATAAAAATATTTTTATTATTTTTTATAATTTTTCATTTTTTAAGATTAAAATTTAAAATTTTGAAATAAAAAATTAAATTCTCGACAATTAAATTATCTCGTATTAATTTTACATATTGTATTATTATACAAATATAATGCAGTCTAATTCTTACTCTCTCTCTCTCTCTCTCTCTCCCTGTTTTTTTTTTGGGGGGGGGGGGATACGCTTGTAGATTGCAGTCACTTTTCCTCTTCCGGTTTCTGTTTAATCTACACATTTTCTCTATTTCAGATAAAAAAAATTAACTTATTTTCCATAACACTTACATATTACGAGTTATATGCTCAGAAATTCAATATTCCATTAGGTATAAGAATTTGAGAAGAGATCAGTTTGAAATCCCATTGGGTATAGGAAGTTTTTAGGACTTCGAAATCCGTCATGAGTGAGTAATTTATAAAAAATGAAAAAAAAAAATCATAAAGATGATTTCTTTTTCTTTTTTTTTTTTTTTGTTTTTGCTCAAAAGGAACTTTATGAATCAGTTTTTTCAAACATCAGTTTCTGACTTTACTATAATCTTCTTGTATTGTGTGGTATTCAAAATTTCGTTAAAAATGTCAAGAAATTGAAATAATTTGGCCAAATAAGAAAATCTCGAATAGAGACAAATAAATCGCCAATTCCTTTGAAATTGCATTTTATAAGATTTTAAATTTGCATATTTGGAACAACTGAAAATAATATTTCACATATTATAAACAATTTTTTTTTATTGGCAAGCAAAACAGTAAATGACAAACTAGTGAAAATGAGAAAAACGGTAAACGGCAGTGGGAATTTAGAAATTTAAAATGCAACAAATACTAGTACAAAATTAATGAAAACAAGACCAAAGATGAAATTACAGAAAGATGCAGAAAACGAATATTTTAATGATTAAACAGAGATAACCTTATTTAAATTGCCCATCAAAAAATTTGTTCAATAGCTCCTACAATGGGCTATGTTGGGCAGAAATTCCCGTGGACCACTTATTTTTATTTTTTGACCCCTTAACATTGGATTGTTCTTAAACTTTTTTTTTTTTTTGAATTCTTTTAAAAAATGGAAGTGTAAACTATCAACGCACTAGCTTGTGTGACGTTTAAAATCATTTTATGAGGAGGCCCACCCAAAAGCAAATCAAAAGGCAAGTCCTTTGTTATAACTACAGCAAAAGATCAAGACAAAGAGTTTTTTTTTTTTCTCTTTTTTTTTATAAAAAAAAAGAAGAATGAATGAATGAATGAAAATGGGATCCCCACCCCCGTTCCTTTAAGAAAGTTTTTGCTCCCAATTTCAGAGTCCCTTTTGGAAAATTGTGAAGCACACCTTCATTCATCAGAATCTGTCCTTCTAGACCATTGCGTTGCCAAGTCCCTACTCGAGTATAAAGAACATATTTTCCCCGTGAAAGATAATGATTTGACCTAACATGTCCACTTGCTACTGGATTCATTGCATTTGCAAGATCCCCCCCATTCATTCACGTACCCTCGCCCCAGCAAAGGCCACCGGCCAAATTGCCGATCAAGGTCGGTAACAATCTTTAAAGATACGTGAAAAAGACATGGCGGGATTTGGGCATTTCGTTGAGTTCAAGACTGGGACCGAGATAATGATAAAATCGTTTGTTTTTTTGTTTTTTTTTTGTTTTTCTTTAAACCCCAGGAGGAATGATAAATTCTCAAAATAAATTTCTGTGCTCGCAATCAAGCCCTTGCAATTTCAGGAACCGTTTGATTCTACTGTCAGCTACCTCATTTGTTTTTGTTGCGGTTGGTACAAAAGTTTGTTTCCAGAAATGGACCACCACGAGCACCTTATAAGTTATGCTAAACGCGTACATTTGACCATGGAACTTGAGGTTTGATGTAGAATCCTTAATTGGGTCTTCGATGTTTCTTCTAATATTCTTATTTACTTCCTTAAAAGTTGGAAAATTGGAGCTTTGAAGCGCTCTTCCTCTACAAAAAGAGGTATGATGAAGTAATGGCCGTCGAGAATAGAATACGTCATGTTGTTAAACGCTCAATTATATATTTAACTCAAAAAATTTCAAGCTTGAATTATTGGGTACAGAAAAAAGTTATGATTGATGATCCCTTCATCTGCCCCTAGATGCCAAGATAAGGTGTTTGGTTACTTTTTTTTTTTTTTTTTTGGTTTTTTTAGTTTTTTTCCCTTAGAGTTTGTGCTGAATGTTAACAGATGAATATGTACAAGAAGTTGAATTTCATCACCTCCCACAGGGCAAAAAAAAAAAAAAAAGTCTTTGTCAAGGAGGTTGCTAGAAACAAATATAGCATTTAAGCTCTTATAGCACAAATAATACAATATCATTGTATCAAGAAATCATGGAAAATATGCCCTTTTAAGTTCTATTTTATATTTTATAAAATGATCTGAAATTATTGTACCTTAAATTTTCATTTTATATTACACCTTCAACAGCTGACTACCAGTTTATTAGGCATCCATTATCTATTATCCGTTATAAGTTGTATGCACTCAAGCACGGACACGTTTCAAGGAGAGGGCCTGTCGTGTCTGAAACGGACGCACACCCGATACACACTAAATACGTATCTGTCACGGTAAAGCATATCCACAAAAAATAAATAAATAAACAACTAAAGGACATATACGGAACACGGCAAAAGTCCATGTTCGACGCGAGGAGGAGATGGATGGAAGACAAACGGACTGTAAATTGTTGGTGACTGGCCGTCCCGTGGCAAAGTGACTCTGCAACAACGTTTCTGCAAGATTCCGACAATATCCTGATGCAAGCAAGAAGCACTTCCGGTGGTATGGGTCTCAGCCGTCGACTATGAATGGAGTTGCTGCAGCAGAGGGGCGTCCGTTTGATTGCGACCTTAATATATATATATATATATATTATTTATCATTTGTTATCTATCATCTTCCAACGTATGCTATATTATATATATTTATATATATATATGTTATTTATCATTTGTTATCTATCATCTTCCAACATATGCTATATTATATATTGTTTACTGTTAAAACAAATGAAGCCTAAAGTAATTTACGAGATGAAGGCTTAGGTGTGTTAATTGGATTTTTTCTTTTTTATCCGATAAGTCAAAGTCAATCAAACCACAATTAAATCATAATCTTTAAATTTTTTTTAAAAAGATAATTTAAATTAAAAGAATTTTAATATGTATAAAAAAACGAGTAAATAAAAAGATACGAATTATTATTAATTTCATTGTAATTACACACACACACATATATATATATATATATATATATATATATGTAATTTTTTTATAATTTATTATATACATTATTTAAATAAAATAAATAAAAATAAATTAAAAATCATAAAAAATATGCAATATCAAATCATTGATAATCACCCAAATTTTGATAATATAAAATCATTAGAGGGAGATTTAGATCTTAAGATCTATGGTTTGAGCTCCCTTTTCACGAGTGTATGTCTTGTAAAAATCTTCGACCTTGCTCTAGTGCAAGATTGTTCCCCATGCCTATATGAGATTGATCTCTAATTTTTTGAGTGTGTTTTCGTGATTCTCTTCATGACTATAGAACAACAATTGCTTCCTTGTTTTCTTGAAATCAAACTTGTGTTAAAGAGCAAGATTTTGTTGATATTGAGGTCGGTGAACCCTGCCGAAAGCCATGAATGTACTTAGTTGGAATTATCAGGGATTGGAGAATCCACGAGCCATTAGCCACTCAAGGAAGTTAGCTCAGCTTTATTCTCCCCATTTAGTTTTCTTGATGGAAACTAAATTAAGATCTCCTGAGATGGAAACTATCAAACAAAAGGTAGAATATTCGAATGGCTTTTATGTAGACTACAAAGGAACAGGTCGAGACAGAAGAGGAAGATTGGGTTTCTTATGGAGAGACTCTATCTCAGTAAACTTGAAAACTATTTATGACTACCACATTTATATCTTTGTGTCTAATGGATTACAAGCTCAAGAGTGGTGTTTCACCAGGGTCTACGGATGGCCTGCTGATAAAGATAAATCCCTCACATGGAATATGCTCCGAGCTCTTAAAGAAGAGTTGCAAATGCCTTAGCTCTGTTTAGGCTATTTTAATGAAATATTGTATTCTTTTGAAAAACAAGGGGGCTGACCAAGACTAGTGATCTTTATGGATAGCTTCAAGTCAATCATAGCTGAGTGCAACTTGATGCAGAACAGTTTTAATGAAATTGAATTCACATGGACAAATGGTTGCGCAGGGGATGTGAATGTTCAGGACATACTGGATCCAGTTTTTGCTTCTTCAGAAATTTTATCTAGCTATCCTAACGATAAAGTAAATCATCTACCCCACTTTGGCTCGAATCACAACCAAATTGAAGTCTAGATCAGTGACTCTTCAACACCTAGTTCAGAATGTTTCAAGTAATTTCAATTTGAGAGTACATGGCTTTGGGAGCATGCTTGTGAGACCACTGTAGCTAAGGTGTTCCAAACAACCTTTCAGGTATGATGAACCATTGTAGCCAAGCATTAACAAAATGGGGGAAGCAAGTTTTTGGCAGCAAATGTAAGAATGCTGTAACATTAGTAAAGGGAGCTTGAATAATTGCCACCTTCAGTCGAAACACTCACAACATAAAAAAATCATCCAAAGTGCTATTGAATAAAATTCTTACGCGCAAAGAATTGATGTTGGCTCAGAGCTCAAGGGCTACCTGGCTATGGGAAGGAGATAAGAACACAAGTTTCTTCCATTTAGTTAGTGTTTGTAATTAATCAATTAAAGACATTCTTTATCTTCAGTGAGTTTATCTTCTTGAGGCCATGTTTTTGTTATTATAGAGTAAGATGTACAAAACTTTACTGAATAGATAAAAGTATCAATGTTTGCACAAAAATAAATTCCCGCAATATCATAGCGATGAGGATGGAAAGTAATCAATATGTTATGGCAAGATCACGATAGCTGTCAGGATCATGCAAGCTGTACTACTCCCTTTGAAGTTGGTGTACATAGCTCCATAACACCCAATTTGCCCAATAGTTAAAGGAATTCTTCACGATCAAAGGCTTTGGTGAAAATGTTAGCCAACTAATGATCATTTTTGACAAATCCGGTTTGGATAATTCCAGCTTGTAATTTGTCACATATTACATGACAATCAATTTCAATGTGCTTTGTCTGCTCGTAAAAGGGTTGGTGTCAATGTGAAGTGCAACTTGATTGTCACAATAAAGAGCCATCGAATGAATGTGTCTAATGCCTATATCAGTGAGCAAAGTTTTAAGCCAAATTAATTCACAAATACTAAAAGCCATATCGATATTCAACTTCAACAATGGAACATGAAATAGTAATATGCTTCTTGCACTAAGAGACAAGATTGTCACTAAGAAAAGTGTAATAACCTATAATGAATTAACGGGTGATTGTATAAGTGGCCTAATTGGTAGCATGATAGGCATTATGCTAAAAAGAGTTTGAAGATGGCATAAAAAAACTAAAACCAAGGTGAGCTTTAAGATAACATAAGACTTAAATGTAACATCTATATAAGGTTGTCATGGTGCTTATATGCACTAATTAAGAAGATTAATAATAAACATGATATCAAGCTAAGGGATAATAAGATAAATCAAGTGACCAATTAAACACTTATAAGAATCAAGATCAAGTCGTAAAGGCCTAACATCCAGAGATAATTTTCAATTTTATTCCATGGTACTATGTGCTGGTTTAGCACCTTAAAAAGCAACATCATGATGGATATCAAAAGCATATTTTTGTTGAGAGAGAAAAATGGCTCTGGATGATTAAGCAACTTTAATGCTCAAGAAGTATTTAAGTGTACATAAGATTTTTTATATGAAATTTCCATCTAATCAAAGATTTTGTAAAAGCAATAAAGAAGGGATTATTATCAATTCTGATCATATCATCGACATATATGAAAATAGTGATGTGACTAACAACTTTGTGGGTGATAAGAGAATGATCAATAGTTGATTGAGTAAATTAAATTACAAGTAAAGTAAAGGAGAACCTAGAGAACCAATCCTTAGAAAATTGTTTGAGACTATATAATGACTTATGAAGGTAACAAGCAAGATGCTCACCATTTTTCCACTTTTCAAGACAAATCAGGAGGCAGTTACATATAAATCTCCTAAGATAAATCACTATAAACAAAGTTATTATTAAAATTGAGTTGACTTAAGAACCGATGCTTGGTTGTAGCAATAGCAAGAAGATAACATATGGTAATAAGATTAGCAATTAAAGTGAAAATCTTATAATAGTTAAGATCTTTTATTTAGGTATAACTTTTTAAAACAAGTTACACTACATATCATTCAATACTATCATCAAATTTATATTTGACATTATATGCACATTTGTAGTTAATAACGTGTTTTCCAAGTAGAAGGGACATAACAATTCAAGTTTTGTTAAATTACAAGGCTTAGGTTTCAATAATCATATCTCCATGCCAATGCGTATGTTTCATGGCAAAAGTGAATGATGTTGGTTCCTAGGAAAAGGAGATGGCAACTAAAAGGGTACAATAAGAAAAAGAAAATTTATCAACTAAAATAAAATTTTGAAGAGGGTATAAAGCATTTAACATGAGGTAACATTGATCAAAATTAGAAAAGAATGATGCTTGAAAATAGTGATATTCTTAAAGTCATTAAGGAGGGTGGTGCTTTATTGTAAAGCATCTAGTATAGTAGGAAGAGGGGTGATGGAGGGAAAAGTTGGCAAAGTAAACTCATTAATGGCATTAGCCTTATAATAACTTGTATGATTTTAACAGTTAGTGTGATTTTGACATAACGAATTGATTACTTTTCATATCTTATTATAATTTAAATGATTTGATACTATTAAAATTTGGGTGATTTGACACTTGTATAATTTTGGTAATTAGTACCTTATTTCTTTTTATTTCATCTTCTTGAAAAACAATAGAAAAAGTTTTACTTAAAGTGGGTAATAGCTATATGGTAAGTATTTAACTTTGCACAGTAAAGAATGAGTCATTGAGACCTATGAGAAATTGAAAGACTTTTTCTTGTTGATAAATACCATATAGGTCTTTCATTGCACCATAAGAGCAAGTGGATAGTAGACATAAATCATGGGCTTCATCCTAATATGCTTTCATATAGTAAAATAAGAGGTAACAGGGGATTTTTCTTGAATATATGCTATGATGTCGCACTTGATACAATAAAGTTAGGTAGCCTTATCATAAGAAAAATATTCCTTAAGGTCATTCCAAGGATCCTTAACCATCTTAAAATACATAATATCATTAATAAAATCTTTGTGAACTACTTTTCAAATTTGAAAAAGTGTTAGTTTATGCCTTAATAGTTAAAGTGTTTGTTACTAATGTAAATACATGTTTGATATTTTATGTAATTAATTAATTAATTAATTAAAGACATTTTTTTATTTTTAATATTGTACACACATACACATGATATGGTCATCAATAAACTATTATATAAATTTCATAAATAAATGTACTTTGAAAAGGTAATTATGATGAAATCATGATTATTAAAATATCTATTATATGAAAGTATTATTTTAAAATATTTTTAATTAATGTGTAATCAAGACAAAACATTAATAAAGCTATGAGATAAGTAAATGTTTTGTTTTTTTCTTATAAAGAAAATATTCAATCTTATAGACATAAGTATAAAGATATTTGAATAAATATATAGGTATATGTTAGATGAACAAACTCACCAAATTTACTTGCGATAAGGACTTCAAAATGGAACATTACTTATGTGTCTAAGGCATTTCTCATATGATGGTTGTGTAAGTGATACTTATACTTGAAATCACTAAAGTATCTCATATAATAATTGATATATTTTAATCTCACCTCTGAGTTATCCCAATCAATGATCACTTGTAGAGGTAATCGTTAAGTATATAGTGAATTATATAGAAATAGTTGAGCAACCAATAAAGCATTCATCATCTTAAAGTAATCATGAGAGAATATTTTGTTTATTTTTAATGAGTATTAATTCAAAAATTCATTGTGAAAAGTAGAATAATGATTCATAAAGAGTTATGATATTATTCATATAATTAATGACTATATGAATGCTTGATAACTATTATATTTGAACAATATAGATTAGACATTAATTATGTATTTTGTCTAAATGAAATATTAGTACAACAAAAATAGATGAAATAAGAAGTCGAAGTGAGCTTAATTACAATTAAATCATAATGTTTGGCCTTTTTATGTAATTTAAAGTGATAAAATTTGAGTTCTTAGTATAGTAATAAGTGTTTAATCTTGTAAAAGAAGATGAATATGTGTAAAAAAAGATTAATATGTGAAAGATTATGAATTATCATTATCTTCATTACAATTACATAAGTATTTACATATATATACATACACAATTTTTATCACAATTTATTATATAAGCTTAAAAGATAAAATGGATAGAAATAAGGTATAGATCATAAAAAATATGCAAGATTAAATCATCAAACCACAAATTTTGGTAGTATTAAATCACTTAAATTTCAAAAATCATTAGTCGGAGATATAGTTCTTAAGATTTATAATTTAAGCTCTCTATTCATGAATAGTTATAATTAATCAATTAAATACATTCTTTATCTTCAATATTGTTTTTATATATGATATGGTCATAAATAAAAACTAAATATAAAATCCATAGAATAAATATACCTTATAAAGATAATTATGATGAGATCATGATAATTAAGATACCTATTTCATTAAAATATTATTCTTAAATATTTTTAATGAATACGCCATCACGATGAGACATTGATGGAGTTATAAGACTAACATATGTTATGTGTTTTTTTTTTTTTTATGAAAAAAGCAGTTGATCTCATAAACTATAACATAAAGATATTTGAACATATGAGTACATATTAGATGAACAAGTTTATTGAATTTACTCATGATAAGAATTCCTAAATAAAATATTACTTATATAATAGTTGTATAATTGATCTTTAAACTTGAAATCACCAAATTATCTTATGTAAAAGTTGATATATTTTGATCTCATCTTTAAGTTATCCTAATCAATCATGACTTGAAGAGGTAAGCGTTGGGCATATCATGAATTACATAAAGAAAATTGAGTGATCAATAAAACATTTGCTACCTTGAAGTAATCATGGTTCATTTGTTTGTAAGAGTACTGATTCAAGAAATCATTATGGAAGGTGGAATGATGATTCATGAGAAGTTGATATTATTCATAAAGTCAAAGACCACATAAATATTTAAGAAGTAATACAATTAGATAATATGGAATAGAAACTAATTACATACTCTATCTAATTGGAATATTAATGTGAGGAAAAAAATTGAATTACATTGATAGATTGTGTAATAAAGGGATTATTCAAACCTCTTTGATAATTCTCATATTTAAGTAGTCATGGTACATGACCAAACATTAATCTTAATTTATGAACATAGGTTGATTAATTGGAAAACTAATAATAGATTAAAAAAGTTTAATTTATCTAATTCTTTAAGATTAAGCTTCACATTTATTATCATGTTAGGATTCTAATGAATTAGACACATTAAAACAATTGAGAAAATATAAAATGGAAATCAAGTTAAACTTGATTAATAAGTTTGAAAATCTTAGAGGCCAAATATATGTATTTGAAAATACAATGATTGAAATGTAATTTACTTAAAATTAATAAAAGTCTTCATAATAGAGTTTATAAGTCAAAATCTTTATAAATACTTTATTATATGATTAGCCATCATATGCCTAGCACATTATTACTAACCTCTCTCCTTACCATCTTTTCAAAAAGATTTTAAGCTGAGATAGTTATTTCCTTATTATATGTATGGATTACTATTAAAGGTTGGACACTTGAATGATAATAGTTTGCAATAACTCGTTAATTAAGCCTGAAAGAGAAGAATTAAAGATTTTCCAGTAATAATGCTATCTTTTAAGTTAAGTTGTAATTATATTTAACAAGCAATCAATTTTCTTTTAAGAATCAAAATTTTAATTCTACATTTCTTTTATATTTATTTAATAAATATTTCTATGATTCCTAATAAAAGAATTGTTATATTGTATCTTTGTTATGAATCCACGAGTCTTGGATTTTGATTAGAGATTTTAATTATACCATTAATGAAACCAATCATGTTTTTAGTTAAAAAGGCAACTCTTATTGCTCTCCTCCATAAGGGATAATTGTCCCCTATAAGGACTTAAGATATATGAATCATTCCTAGATTCTAATAATGATAAAGGAAATATGGTGACAACATACCAATGGTAGAATTAACAAAATTTTCTTGAGAAGTTAAAGAACTTTTAATATTGAAAGACAATTTATGAACAAAAAAAATCAAATGATAAAAAAAATTTTAAAAATTGATTACATTAAAGACAATTTAATTTGAAAGAAAAGCTGAAATTATGAATCATCCTACTTTTATACTTATAAAAGAAGATAAACTTATACAAATAAAGACAAATATGTGAAAGAATATGAATTCTTATTGTCTTTGTTACAATTACATAAGTGTTATCATAAATACACTTATGTAGTCTTTTGCTACAATTTGTTACAAAAGATAAGAAAATAAAATAAAAAGAAATAAGGTATAAATCACCAAAATTATACAAGATCAAATCATCCAAATTTTGGTAGTATCAAATCATTTAAATTTAGGCAAGTTCATAGTGAAATGGATGAAAAGTAATCAATTTGTTAAGTTAATATCACCTTAATTGTTAGAATCATACAAACTATAATAAATCTTACCAATTAATTAGATTAAGGTTGCTAGTTTGATTTAAGAATGCATGTCATAGGTGAATAGGTGCTTAGTGAAAACTAACTATTAGGAAATATATGTTCGGTGGATTGAGACTAATAAGGTCAATTCAAGCATTAGTATCTTATCATGGTGAACTTAATCATAATTCAAATATGTAAATCACAATCAAACTAACTCTAATAAGTGCATCATCAAATTTTTATGGAATAAAATATGTGAGCTTAATTAGAGAATGAGGGAAATGAACTTTTGTTCACTTCTTTCATTAATTATTTTACTTTATCAAAAAAAAAAAACAAAAATATCCTTATTTTCTCCTTTTTCTATCTCCACCCTTTCCTTAAAAATAAACACAAAATTTAGCTTTTAAGTGTTTTATAAAACAAGCATAAGTCATCAATAACTAATCCACTTGCATTACATGGATACAAACTTAGTGCATTATGCATACATGTTTATTTTACATTGTTCTGCATGTTAAATGTATATTTATTGTTCTTATCATTAAATTGAAATAATATATCAAAATATTAAAAATTTGTAACAATTATCACAATGTATTGCATGAATTTGTATTCAAAATATATTTAATTTAATGCACTTATAGAATTTTTTTCCTAATTAATATATCATAAGAGAGTATAATTCCATGCCACTTACATTCTAAAAAGAGATGCAATAAGATTTTTCTTTTATGCTAATGGTGGGCACACTTATTTCTTTAAAAATTTATTGAGGAAAGAATTTGATACTAAATAATACAGGTGAAATGATATTTGATAGTTATACATATTTTAAGTCAAATAGATTTATCTAACCTATATATTTTTTCTTAAGACATATGTAAGATTACTTAAACAAAAAAAAAATTATCATCATTAAACATTGATTTTATATCTTGAACTTGATTATTTTCATGTAAATAAGACAATTACTAATATACTTGAATTCATAAAACCCGGAGCCATTAACGAGACTAAGAGAGCTTATTTAACCTGATAATTAATTTCTCTTAAACTTAAAATTATAATCCATAAAAATATAATAATCCACAAAATTGTTCTTTACTAATCGAGGCATATGATGACTAAGTTTTTAATAAGAATATTATTTGGAAATATTCTAATACTATTAATTAGAAAATTTTAATATTCTTTCACTTGGTCAAATTTAAATTTATTACATTAATTATTATGTGCAAATAACAATAATAATCTTTTATGATTTTATCATAAGATCATAGTATGATAAATTATTTAGTGTAAGTTAGGGTAATTGTACCTTATTTGTCCAAAAAACTTTATTTTATATAAGGCCACACTTATAATCTACCATATAAGATATACATATATATAATTTCATAATTATTTACAACAATATCTCATAATGACTTTCATATTAATTTTAAAATAGTAATATGCACATAATTGCAAGATAACAAAAAATGAATATAATATATCATAAACACATTATTAGGCTCATAATTACATTATAATGATGCATTATCATTATTATAATAAAACCCCATTCTGAGAACATACTCTCTAAATAATTTTGTTATAAACCTTTTGTCAAAGGATTTATTATCATCAAATCCAACTAATATACTTAATAAACTTTCTATTTATAAACCTCCTCCTCAACAACTAAATACTTTAATTCTATATACTTGGTACCTTTTAAGTATTTGTTGTTTTTAGAGAAAAATACTATTGAAAAATTATCATATTAAATTTTTAATAACTTAGTAATAATGTTAGCAACCTTAAGTCCTGAAATAAACTTTCTCCACCATAATGCATGAATTATGACTTTAAAATATGTCATAAACTTTTTTTCTATCATGTATAAAGTAATGACAAACTATTTTGCACTTTTCCATGATACTATTACTTTAGCTAATAGGAACAAATATCTAAAAGTAGACTTTTTACTACCAAGACATCCAATAAATCTTGAATTTAAATATTTCATAGCTTTTAAGTAATTGAATTTTCTATACAGGAAAATATAATTTTTTGCTCTTTACAAGTACCATAACACCTTTTTTGTGACTTATTCAAAAATTACTTTGATATTTGCATAGCATTCCAACTATAAAATTGATATTTAATTTAATATAGGTTTATAGATATATCAAGTTACCAATAATATAAGCATATGAAATAAATTTCATTTTCTTACATTCTATATCATTTTTTAGACATTGCATGAGATTAAATTTGTTGAGCTTATGTACAGGAACAAATGTAGGCGAACACTCATTTATGTTAAATTTTTTTAAAATCTTCTCAATATAGTCATCTTGAAACAATCTTAATAGTTATTCTAACCTATCAAGGAATATTTTTATTCCTATCATATAAGATGCCTTTCGCATATATTTCATTTCAAAATTATTTAAGATAAAATTTTTAGTCTTACATAATATACTTAAATTATTAATAACGAGTAAAATGTTGTCAATATATCAAACTTAAAAGATAAACTTACTCTCACTAATCTTTTCATAAATACATTGATCAATAATATTTTTCTTAAACTTAAAAATGTAATGATATTATTAAAATTAGCACACCATTGTCAAGAAACTTATTTTTGTCCATATATTAACTTTTTTAGTTTACATATCATTTGATTTCTACTTTTTATGGAAAAATATTTAAGTTGATTCATATAAATTTCCTTTTTAAGATCTCTATTAAGAAAAACAATTTTAGCATTCATCTACTGTAACTCCAAGTCATATTGAGTCATTAATTTTATAATTATTCTTAATGAATTTTTCTTTGAAATGAGAAAAAATGTATGTGTGTCACTTTGTTAGGTATAACCCTTGCAACAAGTCTAACTTTGTATCATTTAATAGTACCACTTGAATCATATTTAGTCTTAAAAACACATTTACAATTAACTCATTAGTAACCTTCTAGCAATTTAATAAAATTCTAGACATTATTTCTTTATATGGATTTCAACTCATCTTTCATGTTAGCAATCCATTTAACATATTCAATACTTTTTATGACTTATGAAAACAAACTAAATTCTTATTAATACCAATATCAAAATCTAACTCTTGTAAATAAATCATGTAATCATTTGGAATCATTAATCTTCTTTCTCTTTGAGATATTTTTAATATTATTAATTATAATTCATTAGTCTATTGTAAATTAGCTCTTTTAGGGAATATTTCTTCATTCAAATATTCTTTGATTTTTGAAACAATATTTGGTATAATAATTAACAAAGAAGTTGTTGCGGGTAAAGGAATATTTACCCTAATTTCTTTTATGTCTACCTTTTAACGTATTACTCCCACTAATTGCACCATTCTTAATATATCTTGCATTATCAGTTTTTATAATTCTCAGACTATGGTTTGAGTAATGAAATATATATCTTTAAAACTTTTCTAAATAACCAATAAAATAACCACTAATTATGAAAGAATTTAATTTCTTTTATGTGGATTATAAATTTTTACTTTTTTTAGACAACTCTAAACATGTAAGTGTCATAAATTAGGTTTCCTTTTATGTCTACAGTCTAAATAAAAGTACTTTAAATTGCCTTACTAGGAATCCCATTAAACAATAATTTGCAGTTTTTAGTATATACATTCATAAAGATTTGGGTAGGGAGGAATTATAAATCATACTTTTAATCATATCTATTAATGTCTAATTACTCCTTTTCACCACACCATTTTGCTAAAATGTACCTAACATAATATATTATGCACATATGTCATAACTATTAAGGAGTTTTACAAATGAACATAGATATTACATTAATTCATTTTTTTACCATATTATTCACCACATTTATCATATCTTACAATTTTCACCTATTTATCTAATTGCCTTTAAAATTCCTTTATGTATACCTCAAAGACATCCAAAAATTAAGATTTTTCATAAAACAAATAAGTATAACCATAACATAAAAAATTATTTACAAATGTGATAAAATATTATTCTTAATTAAGGTTAGAGTGTTAAGAGATCTGTATATATCAGTATATATAATTTTAAGAAGTTGAGTACTTCTTATGACCACTTTCTTATTATGTTTTATTGACTTACTTTTAATGCAATCAACACTTGTTTGAAGATTAGTAAAATCTAAATTTAATAAAATCTCATTATTCATCAATCTTACTAATCTTTCTTTAGATATATAATCAAAATATTTATGTTATATGTGAATAGAATTTGTATTCATCATACTATACTTAATTCCAAAATTATAGTGCATATTAAGTAAAGATTTGATAAAAATATAAACAACTTCAGTTTATATAAACCATTAGTAGAAATACCTAAACTAATCATACTTATTCTCTTATATAAACTAAAACCACTATATCAAAATTTAACATTTATTCTAAAACTATCTAATTTAGAAACTAAAATATAGTTTCTTCCCATTAAAAGTACATAAAAAGTCGATAATAAATCTAAATGATAATTAGTATTTAAGACAAAAATGATAAATCTATATGCCTTTAATTGGATATAATTTCCTATAAAAAGAAAATTTTTAGTTAGGTTTGCGATTTGGATTGTAATAAATCCCTACATCATATTAAATATATGAGTAGCAACACTAGAATCAAGTCATTAAGTATTATAAGGAGTTTTAGTTAAATTTTATTAAAAACAGACTAAGGTATTAAATTTACCTTTCTTTTTCGAACTAAGCCTTATGCTTTAGATAATTTTTCTAATAATGTATAGACTTGTTATAGAAGTGACACTTATTGCTCTTTCATTCCTTTTTTTTAACATGAGGAGTAAAAAGTATGTTCTTTTTTTGTCTTAAATTGGTGGACTTTCACATTTAATGCTTTCCTATCCTTCTTGCTAATGAGATTAATAGATTGACTCTTGATTTTTTAATCTTGTTTCATCATAAATAAGGATACTAGCCAATTCACTAATATTCTACTTATCCTTTATAGTGTTGTAATTAGTTTGAAAATTCTCAAGAGATAATAAGTTCAAGATAAATTGCATTAGAAAGTAGTCATCTATTGTTAATCCTAAGTTCTTAACTCTTACTACAATATTAGTCATCTTAATAATATGTTTTTGCATAATTTATGACCTAGTAAACTTCATAATCATGAGCTTTGCCATTATAGTATTAACAAGTGACTTGTTCTCATAATAAAAACATTATTCCACAAACTGTAAATATTTCCTTAACTTTTGTTTATGAAATAATTGTTTTAATATTGTTGGTAATAGTCATTTTCAAAAGTTTAAGTCTCGATTTATTACTTCATTCTCATGTTTTATGATATAACTTTTTCTGACTCACTACTTGAATTAATAATAATAATAGACTTGTCTATTAGTAATACCAAGTCAAGATCTATTACGCCTAAATGGAAATTAACATGTTCACACCATTTAAAGAAGTTTAATCAATTAAACACAACAACAAATGAAGCATTCGAATAAATAAATATAGTTACACAATTGTAAATGCTTATAATTAATTATAAATCGGATTCGATTAATAATTAAAATGTATAATAGTTTTCCTTTAAGAAGTATTATAATACACTATCATAAGTAGATACAATGTTAAAACTTAATAGATAATTAATTATTTTTCAATCAAATATATTATTATTTTTGAATAAATAAATATATTTTATGAAAAATATTAATATATCTTAATAATATTACTAATTATAGAATAATAATTTATTTTTAAGTGAATATTGTAATTCTATTAATTAGGAATGTTTATTTACCTAATCACTTTTTATTCATAAATATTTTGTTAAAATCATAGATAAATAACTATTTATATATATCATTAAATATACTATGTTGGTCACTTGGATGACTAATAAATTACAATTATATTACACATATATCATTCAAATATTCTAATTTAGTTATTTTAATAATAATCAAACAATAAATATAATATATGCATGAAATACTCTAATGAGCATCAAAACATCATAATAATACATATACATTAAAAAAAGTCAATTATTTAGTAATATAAAAGAAAGAACAAAAGACTGTATATGGCATTGTGTTATTATTATAACGAGATCTTAAATTAACATAATAAGCTTTGACTTAGTGGTCTTACACAATCATTTTCCTTAAAAAAACACAAGTTCAATATGTACCAATTACAATTTTATGGTTGTAGTTCATTAGATTCATTAGGTTCAAAATTCCTTAAGAAATACATATTCATATTATTGTTACTTCTTTATAAAGGAATTCAAATTCCTCTAACAAGCATTAAATTGGGGACATGACATAATGAAAATTCATGTTATTGAATCTTCCTTTGTCAAATAAAACAATTATAAATCATATATATAAATTTTTAATTATATAAAAAATATAATAAATTTGTTTAATTATATTCTAATATTATTTGTTAAATTACTTAAACAAAAAAAAGCATACTTAAATATTTATTTTGAATCTTGAAATTAATTATTTTTATATAAATAATATATTTAAATTTATGAAAATAAAGTCACTGATGTAATTAAAAAATCTTGTCAAACTTGATGTTCGTTTTTCTTTTCTAATATTTATTATAATTATATATTTTAGATAAAATTTTTATGTATTTTAAGAAAAGAGAGGATCAACTATATGCACAAATATATATATATATGCACAAATCAATTTCAAAATTATAATTATTAATAATATAATTATAATTATTAATAATGTAATAATATATAAAATTATCCTTCATTAATGAATTCACATTATGACTGAGTTTTTAATAAAAATATTATTAAAAAATATTTTAACACTATTAATTAAAAAAATTCTAAGAACATATCTATATTCATAATAATTATTATTATTAATTAGACATTTTAGTATGTCTTTTGAATTTATTATAGTATAATTTGTATTGTATATTTATAACAATTAATTGCCTAAATAATATTAAATATATATTGTCACATTCACCTATTTTATATTAAAAGATTATGTCTATCTAATATTTCATTTTATTTAATATTTCTTTTCTTTTCGTGTTATTTTATTTAGGGCGCTCGTCAGAAAATGAGCCGTGGAAAGGAAGGGTTAATTTTGAGGAGCTAAGGAATGTTTTTTGAGCCGTTAAAAGTGGCCATGCCCATGTGTGTGGGGACACGACGAATGGTGTGCTATTAATGGTCCATAAATCTCCTCATTAACCGGCCGCAGGGGAAGAAGGTAGATGGAAAAAGAGAACAGTTCCGTGATTAGATTTTTATATAAAGAGACTTGTCAATTTTGCAGAAGAATCGAGCATCTGTCCGTGGACCCGAAGAATTGGAGACTTTTTGAACCTGCCTATAAGGTAAACTTGAAGGGTCTCCTCGTCAGCTTGAATAACTTTATTTGCTATCCATTTGTCTGGATTTGGATATTGCAGAAACTGAGATCTTTAATTGCTATAGGATAGGATTTAGCCAAACTTAGTTTACGTTATTCATGGGTTCACATTTAAAATCGTTAAAAATGAATTAATTATGATTTTTGATTTTAAGTAAACTCATTTAATAATTTAATTAAAATTATAAAAATTCTTAAAATTGAACCGATCCTTTAATAATATTAAATTTTAAAATTATATTTTATGAAAATGAATTACTCTCAGAAAAAATTCGACTATTTTTACTAGATATAAAATTTCAATATATTTATATTTGTATTCAAATATTTTTTTTCTCTAATAATCTACTTAAAATAAAAATTTATTCATGTTATTTATATAATTTTTCTTGTTATTTAAATTCTTAAAAATTTATTTCCCCCCAAACTATTAAACTAACCAAACTAACCCACGACCACTAGTAATGATTTAATTAGTTTCATCCCAATATGCAAGAAGATGCACTAAATTATTGATTAGGCTAATATATGAAGTGGTAAGATCTTAGACTCAAAAACTTTTTACTTTAACAAACGTAAATTTTCTTGACATATATAAGCCAAAGTTAGTATTTTGGTCACTCCTAAGATATGAAATGTCAAATAATTAATTAATTAATTACTAACTATGATCTAATAACCTCCAAAGTTGAGAGATGAGATTTCAGGTGCAAGCCTTGTACTTTACCGACGATTAACTATTCCCTTTCCAATTCAATTGGATCAAAGGAAAAATAAGATTAAAATTCTGTCGACAGCCTCTTGGCTTTAAATTTGAGTTCCGGAAACTTTACATTACAGAACTAGGAATATAAAACTTGACTGATGTTGTCTATTGGTTATCAACCTAATTGTTTCAAAAAGCCTGAGAGACATTTTAGGAAGCCGACTGAAGTAAACTCAATTATGAGGTAGTCTTCAATTAAGCAATAAAGTAAGTCTGGATTTTCTGCTTATATCATTGTCTCATCAAGTGGAGGACATCAATTCAACTCTGACAAGCTATGGTCTTCGAGGCCTAGGAGAAGGAATTTACCAAAACAGAAAGAAATGGAGGAGAATGCTGCTTCTCTTTTTAAGTGAGCAGTACAGAAAGAAATTAATCGGGAATTTAAGGCAAGAACAAAAAGAAGAAAAAAAAAAAGAAAATTTGACAACATATTAATTAGATAGCCAAATAATTAGTGCCTCGACACAGAAAGTTTTTAGTTTGAATATAAATCGACAATTTTTTTTTTATTTTTACCATCATACACTTGACGTAAAAAAAAATAAAATAAAATAAAAAATATATATATATAATATGTTCCGTACCAAACATTTTATAATGCTTAGTTAAATGAATTCACCAAATCTGTGACAGTGCCCAAAAATCTATATAAATAATATAAGATGAAAAGCGAGAGAAAACTCAATTGACCTAATTGAAACTTAAGAGAGCACCAAATGAAATTTTCAAGTTAGAATAAGAAAAAGAAAATTCTTAAATTAGTTTAAAATAATTAAAATTATTAATAATTAAAGATTCAATCGATTTAAGACAATTAATTTTATTTAATTTTTACTCATAATTATTGCTAAATTTACTCTCCCTCTATCTCTCTCTGTCCATTTTTTATTTCAACAAATGAGATTGACTATTACTTTTAAAAGCTTAGAAGTCCCGTAACATTCTCACTTCAAATTTTCTTTCCAATCTTTGGGGAATAGAGTCATAT